>CADEHL010000476.1:2254455-2653525 GCA_902827135.1 Harpagifer antarcticus
CTCTATGGTTTCAACATACACTGTACCGAAAATAAATACCTCACGATGTCCATCTAATTATGAACTTGCTTTACTTTCACGGAACACATTTTTGGTGATAACAAACAAATGTAACAAAGTAACATATTTACCAACACATGTTCTACGCCACTATACTTACATTTAAATGTGTGCTGCGTCGGTTCAGCAATTCTCCGCAAGGGTTTTTGAAATTGGTCCGTGCGCAAGCATTGTGGGGATTTTAAGGACGCGAAGTCTACCCATGTGCAGCCCGAAATTTCCTTCCATTCCCCCAAACCAAGGACGCGGCCTCGTGGAATTCCAAGTATGCTGGAGAATAGAACAGTCCTTCGGCGGCACTCGATGACGTAGCATCCTTGAAATATTGGCTTGGAAGCCAGAATCCTCGAGATTGAGAAACGGCCGGTGGAGTGCAAAGGAGCAAAAATGTATACATACAGGACTGTCTCAGAAAATTAGATATTTGATAAAGTTCTTTATTTTCTGTATTGCCAATTAAAAAAACAAAAAATGTCATACATTCTGGATTCATTACAAATCAACTGAAAATATTGCAAGCCTTTTATTATTTTAATATTGCTGATTATGGCATACAGCTTAAGAAAAACTCAAATATCCTATCTCTAAATATTAGAATATCATGAAAAAGTATACTAGTAGGGTGTTCAACGAATCACTTGAATCGTCTAATTAACTCGAAACACCTGCAAGGGTTTCCTGAGCCTTGAAAAACACTCAGCTTGGTTCAGTAAACTGAATCACAAGTATGGGGAAGACTGCTGATCTGACTGCTGTCCAGAGGACCGTCATTGACACCCTGCATCAGGAGGGTAAGACACAAAAAGAAATTTCTCAAAGAGCAAGCTGTTCACAGAGTGCAGTTTCAAAGCACATCCACAAAAAGTCTGTTGGAAGGGGGAAATGTGGCAAGGAAACGCTGCACAACCAAGAGAGATGACCGCAGCCTTAACAGCATTGTGAAGAAGAGTCCGCTTCCAGAATTTTGGGGGAGCTTCAAAGACAGTGGACTGAAGCTGGAGTCCAGGTATCAAAAGTCACTGTTTCACAGACGTGTCCGGGAAATGGGCTACAATAGCCGTATTCCCATGGTCAAGCCACTTCTGAACTCAAGACAACGGAAGAGGCGTCTGACTTGGGCTAAGGAAAAGAAGCACTGGACAGTTGCACAGTGGTCCAAAGTCCTCTTTTCAGACGAAAGCAAGTTTTGTATTTCATTTGGAAGTCAAGGCGCCAGAGTCTGGAGGAAGGCTGGAGAGGAGCAAAATCCAAGTTGCTTGAAATCCAGTGTGAAGTTCCCACAGTCAGCGATGGTTTGGGGGAGCCATGTCAGCTGCTGGTGTTGGTCCACTGTGTTTCATCAAGCCCAGAGTAAATGCAGCTGTGTAACCAAGAGATTTTAGAGCACTACATGCTTCCGTCTGCTGAAAAGCTCTATGGAGATGAGGAATTCATTTTCCAGCATGATCTGGCACCTGCCCACAGTGCCAAAACCACCAGTAACTGGTGTACTGACCATGGCATTACTGTCCTCGATTGGCCTGCAAATTCCCCTGACCTGAACCCCATAGAGAATATGTGGGGTATTGTGAAGAAGAAGCTGAAAGACACCAGACCCAACAATGCTAATGAGCTAAAGGCCGCTATTGAAGCATCCTGGGCATCCATAACACCTCAGCATGCCACAGGCTGATTGCCTCCATGCCACGCTGCATTGATGCAGTAATCCGTGCAAAAGGATTCCCAACCAAGTACTGAGTGCATTAATGGACATTTTCAAATGTTTGATTGTGTTTTGCTGTTATAAATTTTTATAACAGCAAAAATTATAAAAAAAAAAATATATATATAAATTTTTACTTGGTCTGAGGAACTATTCTAATTTTTTGAAATAGGATTTTTGAGTTTTCTTAAGCTGTATGCCATAATCAGCAATATTAAAATAATAAAAGGCTTGCAATATTTCAGTTGATTTGTAATGAATCCAGAATGTATGACATTTTTGTTTTTTTAATTGCATTACAGAAAATAAAGAACTTTATCATAATATTCTAATTTTCTGAGACAGTCCTGTATTGTTGTCTTACCAGGTACCATGTCACAACACATTAGCCTGTCTGTCAGTAGGGCTAGCAAATAGGGTTAGAAGATTGCTGGCTTAACTCTTACTACTCAGCTTCGCTAACAAATTAACGTTAACCCACATTTGGTAGGTACATCGTTACACATTAGCTGGAGAGTATACTGTCACACAGAATTGGTCAACCTAACCCGTTTCAAGGAAAATGTCAAATGATTCACTGTACAGAGTTTAGAGTAAGTCAACAAACTGCACAAACACAGTTCTTTATTTTAAGCAAACACAGTGGGTTACATTGAGCCTTGTAGAGTAGATTAGTACACCAAAGAAACGCTATTACCGCAGGTCAACTTGTGTATCGTAACACAAACCCAGAGCCTCTAGTCTACCCCACTAACTGAAATTTTCTGAAAGTCTTCCATCTTAAAACTCAAAATATTAAGTAATACAACACTAAAAGATTTCATTGCATACCACAATCAACATAAAATGGCAAGGCACGAGAATTATCCTGTTTTTTCGTACAAATATATACACATGGGATTCATGTTAATAGAAATTAGTGGACAGGAAAGTGAGCATGAGCAGCCAGTGTCAATGTGCATTTACTTCTGAGACTGGTAGCTGATACACCCATTCCTTTTTATCAAATCCAACCTTGGTCATACAGTCATTACATTGTCCAAGTTTATTTAGTCTGCAGTAAAAAGTCTGTAGTCTCTATAATGCTCTAGTCCACACATTCAGAACTCGGAACTGGTAAAACAAGTAGCTTGGCTAATATTAGCTGGAATTGAGAGTTGACTTTAAATACTACAAAAAACAAAACTGCATATAAAAAACAATACTAATGTTTGCTTATTAGAGCATTCGTTTTAGTTCTTTCTGATGTGTCGGTGTGTTGAGATCAAACTGTTAAACATAATTTATACTCGTATTCTCCATTGAACATGCAGACCACACCCTTCTTCGTTACTTTTTTGACATACATTTTGTCATTCTTTCCCTGTTTTATGTACATTTTATATCCATTTTTGTATGAAAGGTGCTTTACAAACAAATGTCATGATCAATCATTAAATACATTTTGTACTGACATATCTTTAGAAGATAAAACATGCAGGATAAATATTCCCGCATTAAAATGTAGAAACAGTAAAAATACATTTACTGAACTTTTCTCAGCTGGGTTAAGAGAACAGTTCCTCTTTTAAACGGTAGTAGCGACCTTCTTTGGCCATGAGTTGTTCGTGGGTCCCTTCTTCTACTACGGCTCCCTTCTCGATGAAGATGATGTGATCTGCCTTCTCCACAGTCTTCAGCTGATGAGCCACCACCAGGACAGTCCGACCGCAGGTCAGAACCTCCTGCAGCACCTGAGACACAACCCAACAAAGGAATACCACGTTACACCTGGGAATTCCAGCATTACAGAAAGATGGCGGATAAAAGTAAATGTTGTGTTGAGGATGGGTTGCATATACATTTTTTTCTCCAATAATTTGCAATACAGTACAACAAAATAAAAAATTCAGGTAAAGCAATATGGAAGTGGATTAAGGGTCCTGAAACACCAAACTGACTCCAGAGATTTAGGGGCAACACGTCCACTTTTGTGTCGCCTCACGTGGTCTGCATCTTGGCCAAAAACTCTCATTTGAAGATTTGAACACACCGCAAAGACTTCAGCCAACAGGCAACTATCGCGTACGTTCTGCGCCTGCATGAGAGGAAATAACCCTCCTTCTCAGCAGGCGGCGGTAGTCTGTACTCATCAATCAAAAAGGGAAACCGGAAAACATAGGATATTAAGTAAATGAGTGGTTGTTATTCTACAGCAATTGCCCACCATTTTCAAACCACTATCATCACTTCAACATTACAGATGGCTTTGTTTTTATAACAAATATTTGTGTATTGGTGATAGCGCAGAGTGAAGCAGGTAGGACCCAAACGCAGATAACACTTGATAATACCTTTATTGCAAGGGCTCTTATCTAACATATAACTTTAACAAACAAAACACTCTACGGTGAACCAGGTCACAAACAAAAGAAGCACCAACACTGAACACAGGACGAGACAAGACTAAATACAGGGAGGGATAATTACCAGACAAGAAACAGCTGGGCAGGGGAGGAGAAACACAAGGGCCACAGGTGAACATAATCAACTAACTAGACACAGGTGAGGAGGAGGAGGAGGAAAACCACAAGGGCCACAGGTGAACACAATCAACTAACGAGACACACCAGGGAACTAACGACGGAAGGAAAACATGACATAGAGGACAGCGGGAAACACCCAAACCTAGACATAGACCCGTGACCTGGCATGACAACCGTGACAGAACCCCCCCCTCAAGGGACGGATCCAGACGTCCCTAAACCCCAAAAACAAACATCCCACACAGTCCAGCAGGGTGGGTGGAGGGGTCCGGAGGAGGGACGTATCCCTAGGCCACCCAGGTGGGGGGGGGGGGGCCGGGAGGACGGGACTAAGCTGACCGCCCAGGAGCCCAGTAGGGGAACAGGAAGGGATCTCGGGCGGACGGCCCGGGGGCAAGGCAGAGTCTAAGGTGGGGAACTCGGGCGGACGGCCCGGGGGCAAGGCAGAGTCCAAGGTGGGGTCTCGGGCGGGACGGCCCGGGGGCAAGGCCAGAGTCCATGGTGGGGAACTCGGGCGGACGACCGGGGGCAAGGCAGAAGTCTAAGGTGGGGAACTCGGGCGGATGGCCCGGGGGCAAGGCAGAGTCCAAGGTGGGGGTCTCGGGCGGACGGCCGCGGGGGCAAGGCAGAGTCATGGTGGGAACTCGGGCGGACGACCCGGGGGGCAAGGCAGAGTCCAAGGTGGGGGTCTCGGGCGGACGGCCCGGGGGCAAGGCAGAGTCCATGGTGGGGCGAAGGCCACAGCGGGCGAACTCAGGGGGCCGAGCATGAGGGCGAAGACCAGACAGCTCCGGAGGGCCGGGCAGGACCCGGTGTCGGCCGGACAGGAACCGGAGCCGGCGGGACAGGCTTTGGCAGGATCCCCCACGGAAGAGGACCAGGAGTTGGCAGGACCCCCAGCAGGAGGGTGGACGACGGGACCTCCAACGAGACAGGACAAAGGGTTGGCAGGACCCCCGGCAGGAGAGTAGTCGGCGGGGCCTCCAACGGGACAGGACACAGGGTTGGCAGGACCCCCGGCCGGAGCGTAGTCGGCGGGACCTCCAACGGGACAGGACACGGGGTTGGCAGGACCCCCGGCAGGAGACTAGTCTGCGGGACCTCCAACTGGACAAGACATGGGGTTGGCAGGACCCCCGGCAGAGGGCTAGTCGGCGAGGCCTCCAACGGGACAGGACAAAGGGTTGGCAGGACCCCCGGCAGGAGACTAGTCTGCGGGACCTCCAACTGGACAAGACATGGGGTTGGCAGGACCCCCGGCAGAGGGCTAGTCTGCGGGACCTCCAACTGGACAAGACATGGGGTTGGCAGGACCCCCGGCAGAGGGCTAGTCTGCGGGACCTCCAACTGGACAGGACATGGGGTTGGCAGGACCCCCGGCAGAGGGCTAGTCTGCGGGACCTCCAACTGGACAAGACATGGGGTTGCAGGACCCCCGGCAGAGGGCTAGTCTGCGGGACCTCCAACTGGACAGGACATGGGGTTGGCAGGACCCCCGGCAGGAGACTAGTCTGCGGGGACCTCCAACTGGACAAGACATGGGGTTGGCAGGACCCCCGGCAGAGGGCTAGTCTGCGGGACCTCCAACTGGACAAGACATGGGGTTGGCAGGACCCCCGGCAGAGGGCTAGTCTGCGGGACCTCCAACTGGACAGGACATGGGGTTGGCAGGACCCCCAGCGGAACCTCCAACGGTACAGGACATGGGGTTGGCAGGACCCCCGGCAGAGGGCTAGTCTGCGGGACCTCCAACTGGACAAGACATGGGGTTGGCAGGACCCCCGGCAGAGGGCTAGTCTGCGGGACCTCCAACTGGACAGGACATGGGGTTGGCAGGACCCCCGGCAGGAGACTAGTCTGCGGGACCTCCAACTGGACAAGACATGGGGTTGGCAGGACCCCCGGCAGAAGACTAGTCTGCGGGACCTCCAACTGGACATGAGTAGGGGCTTGAGTGGGGACTCGAGAGAGGGCTTGAGAGGGAACTTGAGAGGAAACTGGAGAGTGGACTCGAGAAGGAACTCGAGAGTTGACTCGAGAGGTAACTCGAGAGGAGACCTGAGGGGAAACTTGAGAGGTGACTCGAGAGGACACTGGAGAGTTGACTTGGGAGGTGACTCGAGAGGACACTGGAGAGTTGACTTGAGAGGTGACTCGAGAGAACACTGGAGAGTTGACTTGAGAGGTGACTCGAGAGGACACTGGAGAGTTGACTTGAGAAGGAACTCGAGAGGTGACTCGAGAGGTAACTCGAGAGGGGACCTGAGGGGAAACTTGAGAGGTGACTCGAGAGGACACTGGAGAGTTGACTTGGGAGGTGACTCGAGAGGACACTGGAGAGTTGACTCGAGAGGACACTGGAGAGTTGACTTGAGAGGTGACTCGAGAGGACACTGGAGAGTTGACTTGAGAAGGAACTCGAGAGGTGACTCGAGAGGTAACTCGAGAGGGGACCTGAGAGGGGACTTGAGAGGGAACTCGAGAGTAGACCTGAGGGGAAACTTGAGAGGTGACTCGAGAGGACACTGGAGAGTTGACTTGGGAGGTGACTCGAGAGGACACTGGAGAGTTGACTTGAGAGGGGACACGAGAAAAGACTCGAGAGGGGACCTGAGAGGGAACTCGAGAGGTGACTCGAGAGGGGACCTGAGAGGGGACTCGAGAGTAGACCTGAGGGGAAACTTGAGAGGTGACTCGAGAGGACACTGGAGAGTTGACTTGAGAGGGGACACGAGAAAAGACTCGAGAGGGGACCTGAGAGGGGACCTGAGAGGGAACTCGAGAGGTGACTCGAGAGGTAACTCGAGAGGGGACCTGAGAGGGGACTTGAGAGGGAACTCGAGAGGAGACCTGAGGGGAAACTTGAGAGGGGACTCGGGTAGGAACTTGAGAGGTGACTCGAGAGGGGACTTGAGAAGGGACTCGAGAGAGGGCTTGAGAGGGAACTCGAGAGGAAACTGGAGAGGGGACCTGAGAGGGGACTTGAGAAGTGTCTGGAGGGGAAACTTGAGAGAGTTGGTTTGCCAACAGAACACGGGGTGCTGGAGTCGGCCGGTACGCCGACAGGACACGAGGAGCTGGCGTCGGCCGGTACGCCGACAGGACACGGGGAGCTGGTGTTGGCTGGGGAGCCAACAAGAGACGAGGTGCTGGAGTCGGCCGGTACGCCGACAGGACACGGGGAGCTGGAGTTGGCTGGGGAGCCAACAGGACACGAGGAGCTGGTGTTGGCTGGGGAGCCAACAAGAGACGAGGTGCTGGAGTCGGCCGGTATGCCGACAGGACTCGGGGAGCTGGCGTTGGCCGGTAAGCCAGTCCTGGAGCCGAAACTGGAGTCGCGACCAGGGGTACTGGAGCCGGTACTGGAGCCAGAACCATGGCTGCTGGGGCCGGAACTGTAACCGGAACCATGGCTGCTAGGGCTCGGGCTAACCTGGCCTTGCGACGACTCCTTTTAGCAGCCGCCTGAATACTCCGTGGACCTCCATAAGCCAGACGAGTACCCGAGAACGGATCCTGGACAGGAGCAGGAAATGGGGAAGAAGCCGGGGCTGACTCCAGACGGAACCCACCAAGGCGTATGGTGCCAGGTTGGGAATCGGGAGGCAGGGAGCTAGCATGCCTGGGGCTAGCAGGCCGGGAATCACACACCGGGAGGATCTTTGAAATCCAGCCAGGTAAGAACTTCACCAAACCTGGTTTCTCTCTAGCCATCTGGCGCGCCTCCGACAACACAGCCTCTCGCTGCTGAACTCCGGGTGCTCTCTTCCATCGATCCGAGCAGTTAGCCAAAAAAAAGGAAAAATTCAATAATTCCAGCTCGAACGGATCTGCTGGGCCCATTTTCTGGTTGGTGCTTTCTGATAGCGCAGAGTGAAGCAGGTAGGACCCAAACGCAGATAACACTTGATAATACCTTTATTGCAAGGGCTCTTATCTAACATATAACTTTAACAAACAAAACACTCTACGGTGAACCAGGTCACAAACAAAAGAAGCACCAACACTGAACACAGGACGAGACAAGACTAAATACAGGGAGGGATAATTACCAGACAAGAAACAGCTGGGCAGGGGAGGAGAAACACAAGGGCCACAGGTGAACATAATCAACTAACTAGACACAGGTGAGGAGGGAGGAGAAAACACAAGGGCCACAGGTGAACACAATCAACTAACGAGACACACCAGGGAACTAACGACGGAAGGAAAACATGACATAGAGGACAGCGGAAACACCCAAACCTAGACATAGACCCGTGACCTGGCATGACAACCGTGACAATTGGAATGATCAGATGTGATAACTATGTGTGTGCTCTCTCGGTTTCACTCATTTGTTTGTTTTCCTTCCATCAGTTTCTTTTCCAGTACTGATCAGCCAATCAGAGTGATTTATTTTGATGACAGGCTTGGCTGCCAATTTAACATGTTGGAATCTGCCGTGGTGGGTTGGGGAGCCTTAAGGGGATAAGAACAATAAAAGAAAACATATCTTCTTTATCATCCAGGTTGTTTCCAGATTCCAGCCCTGCCTCCAAAGTTATTAAAGCCAACTTGATGAGCAGGGACAGCTGTTTCAACCCGATGGGGGGGGGGGGGGTCCCAGCCCCATCACAGAAGGCAACGCAAGACAAGTTTATTTATATAGCACCTTTCAACACAAGGCAATTCAAAGTGCTTTACAAAAAACGAAAGACATTAAGAAAATGGTATTTAAAATCAGTCATTAAAAAGAAAAGATAATAAAATAAACATTAAAAGAAAAAATACATGGATAAAAGTTACAGTGCAGTTTAAGATGTATTATCACTGGCCCCCCCCATTGTGACAACTAACCGGGGCAATCGTCCAAAAAAAATCGACTAATAATGAAGAAAATGAACACATTTGTTGCAATAGTAATTTATGCACTTACTACATTACTACTTGTACTACAACATTTGAATAATCAGGTCTTCCTCATTTTCCTCAATTGTTCATATTTGGTTTATTAAAATAATGATATTGTGGTCATTGTTAAAAAATGTCTGCTATTATTATGAGTATTATTATTTGTATAATGCGCATTCTGGCTTCCTGTCATTAGGAGTTAGAAATGTAATGGCTATGTAATAGATTTGATTAGAACCTTCATTATCCTAAACTGCTGGGACATTTCGCCAATACCTTTATATTGTCTACTCTTCACTTACTTGTCAGCATAGGTCGGCATTGATGTACAGAGCCGACAGAAGACCTTGTTTGTATTGGCATCATATTGAGAGGTGCAGTGACAAGTCCTAAAAACAGGAAGTAAGCTGCTGGTTCCCTCGACAAAAAAGCAATGGGATTTCTCCACAGGGTTTTGGAAAATAGCTGGAAATAAGGTCTGTGGAAAACAAACCTGTTTGATAAATGCACGTTTTGTTCAGCCGGATAATCTCCACATGTCTACCCTACTTTTATAATTTTCGAATCATAAATGACACACACATTTACATAACAATTTCACCAGGAGACTATGCTCCAATTCAAACACTGAGTAAGTGCATTGAACAAATCAATGACTGGATGTGTCAGAACTTTCTCCAATTAAACAAAGATAAAACTGAGGTAATGGTTTTTGGAGCCAAGGCAGAACGTATAAAAGTTAGCGCTGAGCTTCAGTCTGCAATGTTTCCGACAAATCTCTTCACCTGAGTGAAGAGATCCTGTTGGAATAATATCAAGGCAGCAGGAGGAGGATTTCAGAAGTTGAATAATGTCTTCTAGGTTTTTATCATTAATCTGATGGAATTATGTCATGGTGTTTGAATTGATATTAGGTGGACATAGGGACAACACATTTGCTGTACCTGATGCAGAGGCACTGACTGCTTGTCTGATTTTCTGAATTTTGTCAGTGAAGAAGGAGGCAAAATCATTGGATGCCCTGGTGGATAGAAATTCAGAGGCTACTGACACTGGGGGGTTAGTTAGTCTGTCGACGGTAGCAAAGAAGGCACGTGCATTGTTTTTGTTTTTGGTAATGATGTCAGAAGAAAGACCGTCGTGCGTTTTTTAATTCCAAATTATAAAGGCTAAGTCTCTCTTTATAGATTTCAAAGTGAACCTGGAGATTTGTTTTTCGCCACCTGCGTTCAGCTTTTCGACACTCTCTTTTTTCTGCTCTCACGGTCATGGCTTTTCTCCATGGAGATATTTTCTTCCCAGTCACTTCCTTTACCTTAGTTGGAGCAATGGCATCTATAACATTTTTAATTTTTGAATTAAAATGATCTACTAGCTAATTTACTGAGATGTTAGCAGGGGCAAGTGTGGAAGAAAAATTCTGAGTAAACATTTCCCTAGTATTTTCAGTTAAATATCGCTTTGTGGTTACCTCTTTTTGAACATTTTTGTGAACAGAAATAGAGCTCTCAAAGAAAACACAGGAATGGTCAGAGAGTGCAACATCAGTCACCACAACCTTAGAGATATTCAGACCCTTTGAGATAATTAAGTCCAGAGTGTGCCCCTTATTGTGCGTGGGCTCCGTCACATGCTGAGTAAGTCCATAGTTATCAAGAACACAAAACAGTTCTTTAGCCCCTCTGTCCTGGGGGTTGTCAACATGGATGTTAAAATCACCAACAATGACTAGACGGTCAAAGTCAATACCCACTATAGACAGCAGTTCAGTAAAGTCATCAAAAAAGCTTGCACAGTATTTGGGTGGTCTATAGATATTTAGGAACAGAGCTCGAGAGGAGCATTTCAGCTGAAGGGCCACATATTCAAAAGAAGCAAAGTTCCCATAAGATGTCTTCCTGCATTGAATGGAAACATTGAACAAAATAGCAACTCCACCCCCTTTCTTATGCATTCCTTCCTCCTGACTCATAAAACTAAAGTTGAGAGGGGTTGATTCAATAAGAACAGCTGCACTGTTATTTTGTTCAATCCAAGTTTCCGTTAAAAACATAAAATCAAGATTGTGCTCAGTGATAAAATCATTGATTAAAAATGTTTTTCTTGCCAGAGACCTGCCATTTAATAAAGCTAGTTTAAGTTTGTTAAACACACTATCAGTCAGATGTTTAGTGACAAGCTGTGGCTGACATGGAATCACTGCTAAATTTAATAAACTCACACAAACGTTTGAGCACTTCCTGTTTCTAAGCTGATTCACCGCTCTTAATCTATTACCTATCAACACAGATATCGGCAAAGCTACAGGCAGGCAGGGCCCCGGCATGTCCTGGAAAGAGTTGAGAGTGCCATACGCCCTTGAGCCTGGACCCGGCACATATCAGTAAGAGTTTGTTGCATTTTGTACACACACATCCTTATCAGGCTTCGGAGACTGCAGATGCTTTCTTGAAGGGAGGGGAGGTGGTTGACGTAGGTACGGTGATGGAGACGGAGGAGATGGTGCGGGGGTAAAGGACATGCTGCCAGGGGGGGGGAGGTGGTTGACGTAGGCACGGTGATGAAGACGGGGGAGATGGTGCGCGTCTCTGCGGTGATTTTGGTGGGCGTCGTTGAGGAGCGGGGGTAAAGGACATGCTGCCAGCCCTGCGTATCGCCTTAGTTTGGTCTTTGAACTCCAGGAAGGAATCAGTGCCAACCCTCTGTATCTCCTTTGTGTGTTCAGCGATCTCCAGGAGGGTGGGCGAGGGTGAAAGGGTGAACGGAGAGTAGAGAGAGCTGTGGGGTGAAGGAGGAGTATCCTCAGAGGTGATAGGGGGGGTGAAGGGCGGTGGAGACTCCTCCATTTGTCTCCCATAATCAAGACATTCCTCAGGCGGGTGCAGTGATAGATTTTCAAGGTTTTCTGAGCGATGTGTTGTGTCTTTCTCTTGTTTTGATTCCTCTTGTTGCTTGTCCTTGGCAGAGGGAACAGATTGATGACGTAGGCAGTTGAATACGTTAGAGATAAACAATTTCACTCCTGACTTGTTCAGACAAACTCCATTTGCCTAAAAAAGATGTCTGCGGTCCCAGAAAAAGTTAAAGTTGTCAATATAATTGACAGAATGGTCAATACAGACAGTTGAAAGCCAGGTATTCAGTGCAAACAATCTGCTGAATCTCTCCACTCCTCTTTTGACTGGCGGTAGAGAGCCACTGATGAACACCTCTGCATTTAGAGAGCTGACAGTTTCCAACAGACATTTAAAGTCAGCTCAGCTCAGCACTTCTGACTGTTGTTTCACAACATCATTTGTTCCAATGTGCAGTACCACATTCTTCACAGTCGGATGTTCAGCCCCAATATGCAGGATCTTCTCAGCCAAGTCAGAGACCATATCCTTGGGAAAACAGAGTACTTTGGTGTTGTTCTTACTACACAGACCTTTTACATCTCTTACAGCAGAGTCACCCACAATTAGGGTTGCCAGAAACTGACCATGATCAAAATCGACTATTCGGCAGCCCTGGCGAATAATAATCGATTATTCGGGTCGGTGTGTAGCGTGCTGCAGCAGCAGTCTCCTCTGCACGCAGGCTTCCTCCAAGTTTACAGTAGAACAAACTGGTGGTGTGACCAATGGCCATTTACAATTATTAATACTATTACTGTTATTAGCATTAGTCTATATTTTGGTTGAAACTAAGCCAGAAAAAAAAAAAATTAAACATAAATAATAAAAAAAAATATATAAATAAAATCGATTTTTAAAAATAATATTCGATTATGGAGACTGAAACGAATAATCGAATAATCGAATAATCGCTGGCATCCCTACCCACAATCAGAGTTTCAGGCCCAGTCCTTAGCTTTCCCTCTAGCCTTTTACTTTTGGAATAGCTATTGGTCCTTACCCTGCTGTGTGAAGAGGACAGGTTATCCAGGTCATCAGAACAGCCCCTTTATGCATGGAGAGCACAAAGATGCCTTTCTTTTTGTGGATACTCTTCATGGGCTAGTATCTCATGCACTGGCCTAAGATTAGTTTGATGAAGCTCAGCGTAAGTTCAACCAGGAAGACCGTCTTTACTCATTCATTTACTATTTCTATTTCTCTCTTCTCTCAATAAGTGATCGGGGGCGTCACTCCCCAGCTAAACCAATCACTTCGCTTTATTCCCACAAGCCTATCATAGCGCTCTGCTAAACCTTTAAATCTGACAGCTGTCATTTCAGGTGACTCGACGCAACCCTCCTCCACCCCTTTTCACCTCCTGTGACTCTGAATCCAGGGTCAAGCTAAGCCACTCCCCTTCAGACCGACCCCAACCATCCCTTCACCACCACCAGGGTCAAGCTAAGCCACTCCTCTTCAGACCCACCCCAACCATCCATTCACTACCACCAGGGTCAAGCAAAACCACTCCTCTTCAGACCCACCCCAACCATCCCTTCACCACCACCAGTGTCAAGCCCCCAGGGGGTTTCATCGGCTCGGTTCTCCCCCTCCCGAATGATACTCCCGCACAACGGGCCTAATCGCCAAACACCATCACATTCATTTGTGTATTCCTGGCAATAAATATGTATTCTTACATCAAAACCGCGCAACAGTTATAATAAACCATTTAAAACATATAATCCCAGGGTCTCTTCAAAAATCTCATAAGTTAAAACTAAATGAGAATCTAAGACATAAAATTGTGTTAAATAAAATAGGAAATACAATATTATAAGTGTTTGGTTGATAATGATTGCATTTGAATATACTGAATATAAACATGAATTTAGTCAATGAGCCTCTGCAGGAGTGTAAACAGTTTGTAAAAGAGTGAGTAGAGTATAACAGTAAAGTGTTAAAGTATTATTTAAACACAAATGCATCCGACCAGTTCAAAAGAAAGGAACATCATGATGCTGGTTCATTTTTTGGGACTATGAACTCAGTTGAAAGGTCAACATGATGAACCTGAACTTGTTCATTTGAATCTGTGTGGAATTAACTCTGAGCTAGCTCTTGTAATGAATACAATGGAAGGAACACATAGTTAGCAAATCATTACAAATAGAATAGAGAGATGGTCACAGTTACGGCCCGTCCAAACAGCGGCGTGCGTTGAAGCTTCCAACGCTTCTGCCCATTCACTTTGAATGGGGTGACGTCACTTTTAGCCGAACTGCATTTTGGGAAGCGACGCGGAGCTTTGCTGGCATTGCTCGCTTCAAAAGTTGAGCAATGTTCAACTTTTGACGCCTCGGCAGAAGCGTCAGTCAATCGAATTATATGCCAGTACAAGCTCTAGCCAATCAAACCGCTGCTTGTGTGTCAGGGGCGGGAGATTCATGTGATTGGTTGTTGGTCGAGTGTCAGACACGCCCGCCGGCAAGCGTCAACGCACGCCGCTGTGTGGACGGGCCGTTATAAGTTTAATTGA
The DNA here is from genome assembly GCA_902827135.1 of Harpagifer antarcticus. Classification (NCBI taxonomy): domain Eukaryota; kingdom Metazoa; phylum Chordata; class Actinopteri; order Perciformes; family Harpagiferidae; genus Harpagifer; species Harpagifer antarcticus. The sequence continues at coordinate 2,269,054 of CADEHL010000476.1, forward strand.
ACACATTTACTCAAAATGTAATTAATTTCTTCTATAAAAGGGCAAGTCATCCTAAGAACCATTAAAATAAAAATAAAAACTTCAAATCTGGCCTCGCTTTGCAACACACCTTTGAGTTAGGTCTTTACATCACTAAATCAGAATTCTGAGACATGAAGTACAATTATAAGGGTGTTTGATTTCGGAAAGTATACTCAAAAGAATATTGAGTGCTCCTGTGGTGATGGATGTCATGAGAGGTATTTATTAGGGATGCACGATATTGGTTTTTTGAAACCGATACCGATAACTTCCTGCTTCTCAAGACCGATACAGATACCGATAATCGATAATAATATAATATATATATATTAAATGTACCTGTAGTTTTTGCACACCTGGTGGTAAAAAAAAGACGAGTAGTGAGCAAATGACATGAGCATTACTACTATGAACAAAACAAAGCCAAGAACAATTTTGACTCTTCAAAAGCCTTGTCGATAGGTAAAAGCCCCGGTGCCTTTGCAGCTGGCTTTGGATTCGCCGCTAGTTTAGCAGCGCAGGCGTCTTCGTACGCTTTTAACACACCATCGTAGCGATGGCGATGTTTCAGGTGACTAATCAGGTTGGAAGTATTATAGCTCGTTGCCTTTTTCCCTCCTCGTGGAACTTCTGCATTGCATTTGTTAATACAAATAGCAAGCGAACATCAACTATCTAACTCTGAAACTTTGAAATAGTCCCATACTAACGACGACATGTTTGTTTACTGTCCTGGTTTCACGGCCGCACACAATTTACGTCACAGCCAGGCATGAGTTAGGGAGCGCTGGATTTGTGAAAAACTCCCCTCTTCCTAAAGCACTAATACCACAGTACTGGCAAAACGGGAGGAGCCGAGTGAAAAACAAGCGCCCCTCATCCCAATCCACCCACACCGCAGTATTTTTTTCTTTTTTTTTACCCAAAAAATATATTGTATATTATCGGGGCTATTAATACTTTTATCGGGTTTATCGGGGTGACGTCATAATTCCTAATATCGGACCGATAATTATCGTGCACCACTAATATTTATTGTATTTGACTTACAGCATGCTGCACATCAACATCCAGTTTGCTGGTGGCCTCGTCCAGTATGATGACCTGCGGCTCCCGGACCAGAGCTCTGATGATGGCCAGGCTCTGCTTCTGTCCGTCTGACAGCTTACCACCACATTCCCCTATATCTGTAGAGACCAAACACAGACTTTAGGATTATGCAGATAATACAAATGTACTTAAAAAAAAAATCAAATAGTAGGCTTACTAGCTTCTACACGCTAAAGCAACTGTAGTCAGGGAGGCAAACTCATCAGGTATGAAAAAGGTGACAAGGATCCGAGCCCCCCGACCCCACGGAATATCGGCTTTAAAAGTAGGAATAACAGATGATTTTAGAAGTCAGAACAACTACAGCAGCAGTGTTAATAATAACAGAAACGCCAAAGAGTCACATCTAGTAGAAATATATAAAAGCATTTATTTTAATTGTGTAGCAGTCAGTTTATAATTTTGGCAGCACTGTTGAGCATTTTGAAAATGTAAATGTCATTTTTTCATGACGCATGATGTCATCCGTACTCGGAACGAAATGGACCAATCCGTGGAGCCGTTACGTTACGTCCGCGGAGCCGTTACGTTAAGCCCCGGCTGATTGTTCCAAATTGACCAATCCACGGACTTTCTCACACACTCAGTGCAGGCAGCTCTGCTGATTTCTCCTCCCTGGCTGTAGGCTGATAACAGAGAGTTGGGATCGCGGCGAAATTCTCTCTGCAGACCCATTCTCACAGCGTTTATCAACCTTTTTCTTACTCATTATCAAGCCACACTTATTGTTTTTACTTCGGCTGTGACTTTGTGTGCTCAGGATGAGTTTGGCTGTGTTTCGATGTGTATCGCTAAACAAGGAAATCACACCTCCACGGAGCTCAGTGTGATTCACAACTGGTCCCGACCAATCGGAGCACACTGGGCTCACAGGGAGGGGGGGGGCAAGAGCTGCAACTAGCCGTTTAGTGGAGAGAGTGAATACTGCTGAATACACATACTTTACAGAGATGCTGTATGCGAAATCAATGTGAGTTTGGAAAATAGCACAGTATAAATCTATTCTAGTAAACCTCAACAATGGAATTATGATCAGTGGAAATGGCCATGACATGGGACCTTTAAATGAGACTGTAGTTCCACCTGGAGTAAATCCACAAGCTACCCTGCAGTATACAAAGTCATTCAAACTAGCTGCACCTTCACCAGCTTTGAGAACACTTTCATGATCAATCATTATAAAACATATCATATATATTATTCTGAAATGGACCAATCTGCACAATGACTACTTTTACTGTCACTACTCTAACTATATTTTGATGATAATACTTTTGTACTTTTACTTGAGTAACATTTTGAATGCAGGACTTTTACTGTAACAGAGTATTCCTACACTCTGGTACTTCTACTTTTACTCAAGTACAAGATCTGAGTACTTCTACTTTTACTACAAGATCAGAGTACTTCTACTTTTACTCAAGTACAAGATCTGAGTACTTCTACTTTTACTCAAGTACAAGACCTGAGTACTTCTACTTTTACTCAAGTACAAGATCTGAGTACTTCTACTCAAGTACAATATCTGAGTACTTCTACTTTTACTACAAGATCAGAGTACTTCTACTTTTACTCAAGTACAAGATCTGAGTACTTCTACTTTTACTCAAGTACAAGATCTGAGTACTTCTACTCAAGTACAAGATCTGAGTACTTCTACTTTTACTCAAGTACAAGATCTGAGTACTTTACTTTTATTAAGTACAAGATCTGAGTACTTCCACTTCTACTAAAGTACAAGATCTGAGTACTTCTACTAAAGTACAAGATCTGAGTACTTCTACTTTTACTCAAGTACAACATCTGAGTACTATACTTTTATTAAGTACAAGATCTGAGTACTTCCACTTCTACTAAAGTACAAGATCTGAGTACTTTTACTTATCTGAGTACGTCTACTTTAACTCAAGTACAAGATCTGAGTACTTCTACTCAAGTACAAGACCTGAGTACTTCTACTTTCACTCAAGTACAAGACCTGAGTACTTCTACTTTTACTCAAGTACAAGATCTGAGTACTTCTACTAAAGTACAAGATCTGAGTACTTCTACATTTACTCTAGCACAATATCTATACTTATACCACCTCCGTTTATAGCCTATGAAAAAAACTATTAGAAAATGATGGCTAAAGCTAACGTTAGCAGATAGTGAGAATGTATGCTAGCTAGCTAGCTCAACGATTCAATGATATTGTGACAGAAAAGCTTCACGCTCTGCCGCTCTGCTCTGAACACCTGAACGGTATGGCGTTATATTTGTGCCTCTATCCTGAGCACGCAATGAAACATGTTGAGCATAGAAAATGCTATTGAGCGCGCACTTGAACATTTTTGAGCACAGCGAAATATATTTTCTCTCATATAACTCCTGCTCTGTGCACAAGCAGACCGCTGCACGCGCTCTCTCTCCCTCGCTCGACCTCTCCAGTACTTCTACTTTTACTACAAGATCAGAGTACTTCTACTTTTACTCAAGTACAAGATCTGAGTACTTCTACTTTTACTCAAGTACAAGACCTGAGTACTTCTACTTTTACTCAAGTACAAGATCTGAGTACTTCTACTTTTACTCAAGTACAAGATCTGAGTACTTTACTTTTATTAAGTACAAGATCTGAGTACTTCCACTTCTACTAAAGTACAAGATCTGAGTACTTCTACTTTTACTCAAGTACAACATCTGAGTACTATACTTTTATTAAGTACAAGATCTGAGTACTTCCACTTCTACTAAAGTACAAGATCTGAGTACTTCTACTCGAGTACAAGATCTGAGTACTTTTACTTATCTGAGTACTTCTACTTTAACTCAAGTACAAGATCTGAGTACTTCTACTCAAGTACAAGACCTGAGTACTTCTACTTTTACTCAAGTACAAGATCTGAGTACTTCTACTAAAGTACAAGATCTGAGTACTTCTACTTTTACTCTAGCACAATATCTGTACTTATACCACCTCCGTTTATAGCCTATGAAAAAAACTATTAGAAAACGAAGGCTAAAGCTAACGTTAGCAGATAGTGACAATGTATGCTAGCTAGCTAGCTAAACGATTCAATGATATTGCGACAGAAAAACTTCACGCTCTGCCGCTTTGCTCTGAACACCTGAACGGTATGGCGTTAGATTTGTGCCTCTATCCTGAGCACGCAATGAAACATGTTGAGCATAGAAAATGCTATTGAGCGCGCACATGAACATTTTTGAGCACAGAGAAATATATTTTCTCTCATAAAACTCCTGCTCCGTGCACAAGCAGACCGCTGTACGCGCTCTCTCTCTCTCCCTCGCTCGACCTCTCCAGTACTTCTACTTTTACTACAAGATCAGAGTACTTCTACTTTTACTCAAGTACAAGATCTGAGTACTTCTACTTTTACTCAAGTACAAGACCTGAGTACTTCTACTTTTACTCAAGTACAAGATCTGAGTACTTCTACTTTTACTCAAGTACAAGATCTGAGTACTATACTTTTATTAAGTACAAGATCTGAGTACTTCCACTTCTACTAAAGTACAAGATCTGAGTACTTCTACTCGAGTACAAGATCTGAGTGTTAGAGAATATTTTAATCCTGTCTGTTCCCATGTATCGAATTGGGAACTTATCTGCGAACTTCTGTTTCTAATTAAAGTGTTGTTCTCAATCTGTGAAATATGATCATGCCATCCTCAGGGTCAACTCAGAGGTCAGATGCCTCTCTGTGGAGAAAGGGGGAGCATCCTGTCCTGGCTAAGGTCTTTGTTCAGTTTGTTGCATCTGTTATTAATTAGCAGAGAAAGGGCGCGTAAGTTTGGGATCCGCCTTTGTTCGATATATTCTGTGATTATGCTGTGAACCTTTAGAGTGCCGTTTGGTGGAAGACTGTAGTGTATGAAACTGAATGTGCGCTCTCCGGCCGAATACTTCAATAAATCTCCGTGTTTGATGAAAGTGCTCCGTCTCCATTTCTTCAACATTGGCTCTGCATTGAATCCCAGAAGATTATTCTTCACAGATTGGCGTCACGACAGAATATCAAATATATCTTCAGAATACTGGTAAGTGTAATTTCAAATCTATTTGAATATTGCCTTACCAGGATCTGTGATTGACGATATCTAAATTACCTGTGAAGCTGAAAGGCTGCACATTTTTTTCTCGGTGTCTCTATTTAAATTTCGGAGAGACCTTAAAATAGAGAATCAGTAAAGTGGATTTCTGCAATAGAGCAATGTTATGGATTTGTATTGAAACAAATCGCCGAATTCTGGAGACTTCAGCGGTCAAAATAAAATAAAGCAGCTGTTTTAAAGACCCTGTGCTGCTGCAGAGAAGGAGAACGGGCCTGCATGTGTCCCTCCCCCCCCCTGCGGAGCGCAGTAGAGCAGAAAGAAATTCAGTTTAGTGGTATAATATTCTTTTCCTCGCACCATAGTCGTTTTTAGGAACTAAACTAAGATTGTCATATATGGGCGGAATGCGAGAATGTGTCATTAAACGATCATTTTTTTCATTGTTGTAAGAAAAGTATGGGTTGATAAATACGGAGGATAAACTGATGGTTTTATTCTCTGGACAGAGGGAATCCACCACTAAATTAGCATAGTGGTTGTTGATTTGAGGATAAATTCGTTATTGCTCTTCAACAGATCCAGTCTAAGCTAATATGAGTAAGAAGGCACTCATATTAATTATATTTCCCAACCCCCGCTGAAGTTCTCTTTATTCGGATTAAATTAAACTTTCTGTCACACGGAGGTTTGCTGTGGTTTTATGTTTGTTTGTCTAATCTGCAGTGTTTGTTGATTGTACTAACCGTTAAACATGGGTAATTCTCAGTCCACAAAGGAGTCAGTTGGTAAGAGGAAAACTAATGAACGCAATAAAACTTTTTCTAAAAATCCAGTTACAGAGACCCACTATCTTCATATGTTTTCACCCAATATGCCGTCTGGGATTATAGGAAGAAACTTGGATTGGTCTAAAGTTATGCCATTTACTTCTTTACTTTGTGAGCACTCACAACAAAATAATCAGAAAGGAAAGATTCAATTTGACTGGCCGTTGACAGGGAGCTTTGACATGGCAGTTTTATGGCAAGCATTTCAAATTGTGAAAAATGATCCGAACCCTTCCTGGGATATAGGATACATGTCGGGTTGTCTCAAAGCTTGGATGTCTATTGCAGAGAAAAGAGGATATGATGAACGAAAGAATGAAAAATCAGTTGGTAAAGAAATAGCCTCCACAGAGCTCAAAGCTTTAATTGAAAGAATTTCCAAATGTGCGGCGACTTGTCATTTGCTCAGTCTAGAGGCTGCGTTCGATGTTAAATCAGAAAACATGTCAAGAATTAGGGAAAGACACGGAGAAGACGCAGGAGCCATAGCTAAATCTGTCATTTTTGATTGGCTGAAAAGACAAGGAAAGTCTCCCAGCCCAGATCAGCTCATTTGCATTTTAACAGACGCAGGGCTGCTGGAAGAGCAGCAGGCTGTCTCTCTCTGTACACAACTGATTCCCGCAACAGATCTCTCAAATACTGCTGCAAGAAACTCCGATGATGATCTGTTAATGTCAGCGGCAGCTATCATAAATAAAAATAGATTAAGATACCAGCCAGGACATTATAACGGACTAGATGTGACACAACAAGAGAACAGGGCAGAGGAGACGGAGGGGGATTTTTCAGACAGCAGCCAGCCACGGAGCCCCCCTCCTTTCACTCCGCCGCTCCGTCTATACGACTATAAAGCCACGCCGTACGGCAGCAGTTTTCCGAGGGCTGTCCAGCGTAAAAGGATCATGCAAACGCAAACATCTCCAAATAATAATTCTGCCGACACTGTAACCGCCCCGAAAATTCTGATAGGAGAGGTTCCAGTTTATAAACCTTGGACACCCGCGGAGGTCATGGATGTCACTAATCACGCTCCAAATCCCACTAAAAGTCCAGATGAGTATCTGTCATGGTTGACTAATGTCTGCTCAGTTTATAACTGTTTGGTTCATGATGTGAAACAGCTGATAATCCTAACGTACAAGGCAGATTGGTCCACATGCAAAGATGAGTTTAAATTCCCTGCATGCACGCCTGCAGGCGATTGGCCTTTGACACAGACGCGCGATATGTGGATTCAGAATGTCGCTGCTTTGGCTGTTAGAGCATGCGCTAAAACTCACACAGATTTTTCCCAAGTGTTGGCTTGCGTACAGAACCCAACATAAACTGTCCCAGAATTTATCCAGCGTTTCATGACCGTATGGGATAATGAAATGTCATTGCACAGCTGCTTTTAACCCATCAGAGAATTATGCGCTATCAATAAGTGGTTTTTGCAACAGCTCAGATCAGTTGGAATGCGAGCAATTTCTGTTTTTGGGACCACAAGGATGTGTGTTGCCCCTTAAGCTCACACCCCCACAGCAGGCCCTTCTAGATAAAAACACCATCCCTCATGTTATACTAGCTGTCACTCCAGGAAGTGATCCCAAGGAGGTGGGGGCAATGGCAGCCCACTGCTATGCTCAGTTGGAAGCAGCAATGGTCTCTGACTCCCACACACACACACCTAATGTAAACAACTTTGGAGGAGACTTTTACATGCTGCGTCTCACTGAAGACATTTCCCTCCCCCAATGCCTGCGAGCAGTAGCCGCAGTTGCAATTGTTATTAAACAATCCTCTTCTATTGTACTGGCCAGTGACTGTGTAGTACATGTCCCACATGCAGTTTTGCATATTCTGAACACCTCTGCTACTCAGCATATGACAGCAGCTAGGCGATCTGGTTATGAGGCAGTAATTCTTTCAAGCCCACACATCACTCTTAAACGTTCCCCCCCCCCTAAACCCAGCTACACTGGTGCCAATTCCAGATTTTGAAATAACACATGACTGCGTCACAACGATTGACATGTCTTCTTCCCCCAGAGCTGATATGTTGCAAACTCCTATCCCTAATTCAGATATGATTCTCTACACAGACGGATCTGCGAGCAGGCCGTCTGACACAGTACACTTAGCAGGCTATGCTGTTGTGAACGACTGGGAGGTTTTGGAAAGCCAGGCCTTGCCAAATGGCACGTCGGCTCAGGCTGCAGAGTTGCATGCTCTGCTGAGGGCGTGTATTTTGGCTAAAGGAAAAGTTGCAACCATTTTCACAGACTCCAGGTATGCATTTGGTGTGTGCCATGATTTTGGTGTCTTGTGGAAGATGCGCGGTTTCTTAACATCGGCTGGTAAGCCTATTCAACATCATGCGTTGGTAGCTCAGTTGTTAGACGCTATCCTGCTCCCTGCACAGCTAGCAGTAGTGAAATGTGCTGCTCACACAAATTCTGATGACCCTATTTCGCGTGGAAATGCGTTAGCCGACACCGCGGCTAAACAAGCAGCAGTTTCATGTTCTTCTATGGTGCTCCAATGCCCCCTGACACAACCCACAGAACCGATTTCTTTGCCTTCCTTTAATGATGTCGCGGTAATGCAAGCCCGCGCTGATGTTAGGGAGAAAGATTTATGGCTAAGACGAGGTTGTACACTTGACGCTGAGTCCAGCTTGTGGCTCCACCCAGATGGCCGGATGGTCTGTCCCCGTTCCTTCCTCCATGTTCTGGCACATGTTGCACATGGCAAATCACATGTAGGAAAAGGAGGGATGAATGGGATTATAAAGTCACAATGGTTTGCCCCAGGCATCACACTAACCACACAGACCCTAGTAGATAGATGCATGATATGCCAGCAAACAAGAAGAAGAAGTGGTCTGGTTCAGCATGAACATCTACCGCCCCCTTCAGGGCCCTTTGTAAATATGCAAATTGACTTTTCGCATATGCCACCATGCCAAGGATTCAAATATCTTTTGGTAATAGTGTGCCAGTTCTCCAAATGGGTAGAGGCCTACCCTACCAGAAAAGAAGACGCTAGAACAGTTGTAAAGTGTCTTCTCAAAGATGTTATCCCTAGATTTGGTGTTCCAGCAGGGATTAACAGTGACAGAGGTCCAGCATTCATTTCTAAGATAACCCAGAGTCTAGCTACAGTGTTAGGGTTTAAATGGCAATTGCATGTTCCCTATCACCCGCAGAGCTCAGGCCAGGTTGAGAGAATGAACTTGACTATAAAAGAGAAACTCACTAAAACAATGTTGACCACAGGACTAAAATGGGTAGACGCGCTGCCGCTAGTTCTGTGCTCCATCAGAAGCGCACCAAATGCAACGACAGGGCTCAGCCCACACGAAGTATTGATGGGAAGAGTAATGTTCACAGGGTCTAGCCCCCCAGCATCACCCCACACACTCACCCTTCTGTGGACAGAGGATTACATGACTAACTATGTAAAATATCTAACTGACATGTTGAGAAAGTTTCACAGGCAGGTGGCTGATAGGCTCCCTCAGCCGGGGGAAGAGCCCACCCACCCTTTTAAGATTGGTGATAATGTACTAATCAAATCTCTTGAAAAAGATTCCCTGTCACACAGGTGGAAAGGTCCGTTCCAGGTGTTGATCGTGACCAGAACCGCCCTAAGAGTCCAAGGCAGAGCAGAGTGGATCCACGCTTCCAGATGTCGTCTCTCCCCTCTACCGGATGCTGGCGTATGAAGGCAGTCATCATCATCGTCATCCTGGGTTTGCTGTACCTGGCCAAGAACGCCCTACTAGATGAAGCTGTGGAAATCTCAACGACAGGTGGCGAGGGCTCTCGCGCCTCTGAGAGAGAAGATAAGGTGCTCTTATCCAAGAGCGCAGACGACTTGACTACTCAGGGTCCAGACCCTGAGGGCAAAACAACACCAACGGGCAAATCAGTGCCTAGCGACAAGGACAGGTTGTATCTAAACACCACACAGACATTCAGTATGGTGCGAGAGAGACAGAGAGAGAGAGAAGGAGGAAGAGTGAAGAGGATCGTCGACATCACTCATGAAATAGAGACTATTTCTTTTAACTGTTCAACTTCAATATGTAACCCATCTAACTGTATTATTGTGTTTGCTGTGTCTTCAATCAAGGGTGATGATTACTTGACATGGGGAATGTATCCGCAAAACCAGTACCAGTGGTTCGGGAGAACAAAGGAGGTGGTAAGAATAGCACTCAACACCATGCCCTTTAACATGCCCTCAGAATTATGGTGTACTACCATGGAACAATTAAGAAAACTGATAATGAATGAGGTACAATGCACATCGAGGAAACCAGATTATAAAGTCCCCAATTCACCTGTCACTAAATGCACATATACTGGACCAGATAGCAAAACAGATTTTCTATCCACTCCACTTCAACAAACAGGAGGTGATGTAGATTCTTCAAAAAAGGCCTTAATCACTCCACTTAAACGAGCTAAAACTAATTCTGCAATAAGTTTAATGATAGACTACGCACATGAACGTAATGTTAGCAACTGTTGGCTGTGCCAAAACATGCCAGAATCCATGCATTCTCCAATGTTTAGCCCAATTCCGTTCACGAAAGCTGATTATGATTTAATAAGCTGGAATGACATTGCATCCAGAATTAGCGATGAAGCTGAGGATTGCTTCACTCCGTCCTACCCCTTAGACTCAGAGCAACATGTACAGTACAAGGGTTTAGTCTCCCTCATTGTTGATACAGTAAATGAAAATTACCTGCCTGACGGCTTCAAACGATTGATGTTTTTAAAACTAATATACGTGAAGAAATATGTTAACTTAGCTTTTGAATACAGATTCCAGTTAGCTCTAGCCCAGACTAATTGTTCAGTTAACCTTACAAATCTAAATTGCACAATGCAATCACACACGCCATCTTTGTTGGTTGAAGCTGTGGTAACAGTTGTGCCCTGGTTTGGGTCCAGAACAGTGGACTCCATTAAAGTTAAAATACATGACTGTACACAACCAATCCCCTTAGGCAAGACCCTAACACGAGATTGCTCAGTTTATGTACCACCAATTACTGTACATGAATGGAAGAATGTGTCTATCTGTTTCCAGAATGAAGCAGGATCTCATACTTCTCCAGATGTGGGACACAGCGACTGCAATGCCATAGTGAGGGTAAAATTAGCCAGAATTCCCCTCCCACAGAGAGTTTACTTAGTTTGTGGAGACCGCGCTTATGGCTGTGTACCCTTTGACATTTTCTATGGCACCTGTTATCTAGCCTATCTAATCCCTTTAATCCGTAAAGTAGAGGCTAGTGAGATTGCAGCGATACTTCCCTCTTTACATCGGAATAGCAGATCAATTACACAAGGACAACAGATAGCGAGCCTATTTTTGCCTTGGTACGGTATTTATGTTACTCAACAGGAGATTGTGGCCCTGTCAGAAGTGGTCGAAAAACATCTAAATGTATCTAACACAGCGATGTTGGCTGAACACAAAGAATTGCAGGAAGTGAGGACAGTAGCACTACAGAATCGAATGGCGTTGGATCTCCTCCTCGCTGCTCAGGGAGGCACATGTAAGGTGATTGGGTCTGAGTGTTGTTCTTTCATCTCTGATGCTACACCTGAAGTTCTGGATATGGCACATGATACTGCTCGGGGAATAAAACAATTGCATGAAACACATGGGTTTACATTTGGAGATTTAAGTGGAACTATTGGATCCTGGGGAGCGGGGTTGGTTAAATTTGTTGTTACTGTTGCAGTGTTTATCTTGGGTGTGCTAATCCTAATTACCTGTTTGATAACTGTAGTTAAATTGGCCATACGCAGGTGCGCCAAAACTGCTCTCCAGGCCCCACAGAGGGTTGTGGGGTATTCAACTGCAGATGAAATAATATTGATGTACAACAAGGAATTGCGAGATCCATGGGTCTCCATCGCAGTTTCTGGCCCATGGGTACCGCCGTTTCAGTGATTAATAAATTGATTACAGTTGACTTTCAGAATAAAGAACAGATGTTTTGATTTTCCCTTTTCAGGTTGTTATACAATAAATATCTGATTCTTCCTTTTCAGATATTGAACAAATGTATTTGAATGAAATATATGTAACTACTAAAATGCCTTACTCTTGAATGAAGCGTGTTAAAGTAAACGTAAAATAATGTTAAGATTGAGGACATTGAACTTTACAGATTACAGATTCATCACTGAGAATTTTATCCTGGATCTCTCATGATTCAGTTTTTATACCTCATTTGGATTTCTTATAATCCTAAATTCTAATTGTGCTTAAGTAATTGCCTTGAAGTAAATCTTTGAGATGTAAGCTGACTTTGCATTTGTGTTTGAAGAATGAGATTAACTGAGTGTTAAATGATAAAAGATCTTATTTTTGAAACATATATTTTGCCATTATATTTTGTATTACATGTGTGTTTATTATTGTGCTTTTGACAAATGATATCAGACACGGAGGAGAGAGGATTTTTATTATGATTGACTGTGTTCAATCAAGGTAATTGAAATGTTTCAATTCTGCTTACTTTATGATGTGATTAATGTGTGTGATCTCAGACTCTGAAGGCGTTTATTGATTTGAGTATTGACTGAAATATTCTTAGATTAGTGTTAATTGGTTATCAATAAAGTGATAAAAAGGAGGGGCTGTTAGAGAATATTTTAATCCTGTCTGTTCCCATGTATCGAATTGGGAACTTATCTGCGAACTTCTGTTTCTAATTAAAGTGTTGTTCTCAATCTGTGAAATATGATCATGCCATCCTCAGGGTCAACTCAGAGGTCAGATGCCTCTCTGTGGAGAAAGGGGGAGCATCCTGTCCTGGCTAAGGTCTTTGTTCAGTTTGTTGCATCTGTTATTAATTAGCAGAGAAAGGGCGCGTAAGTTTGGGATCCGCCTTTGTTCGATATATTCTGTGATTATGCTGTGAACCTTTAGAGTGCCGTTTGGTGGAAGACTGTAGTGTATGAAACTGAATGTGCGCTCTCCGGCCGAATACTTCAATAAATCTCCGTGTTTGATGAAAGTGCTCCGTCTCCATTTCTTCAACATTGGCTCTGCATTGAATCCCAGAAGATTATTCTTCACACTGAGTACTTTTACTTATCTGAGTACTTCTACTTTAACTCAAGTACAAGATCTGAGTACTTCTACTCAAGTACAAGACCTGAGTACTTCTACTTTTACTCAAGTACAAGACCTGAGTACTTCTACTTTTACTCAAGTACAAGATCTGAGTACTTCTACTAAAGTACAAGATCTGAGTACTTCTACTTTTACTCTAGCACAATATCTGTACTTATACCACCTCCGTTTATAGCCTATGAAAAAAACTATTAGAAAACGAAGGCTAAAGCTAACGTTAGCAGATAGTGACAATGTATGCTAGCTAGCTAGCTAAACGATTCAATGATATTGCGACAGAAAAACTTCACGCTCTGCCGCTTTGCTCTGAACACCTGAACGGTATGGCGTTAGATTTGTGCCTCTATCCTGAGCACGCAATGAAACATGTTGAGCATAGAAAATGCTATTGAGCGCGCACATGAACATTTTTGAGCACAGAGAAATATATTTTCTCTCATAAAACTCCTGCTCTGTGCGCAAGCAGACCGCTGTACGCGCTCTCTCTCCCTCGCTCGCTCGACCTCTCCTGCCTGTGCGCGCTCAGCTTTGCCTGCGCTCGCTCAAGTTGTCACAGCGTTACAAATGTGCCACAAAACCAACCAATCGGTGAACTCGAGAAGGTCAATTCTGATTGGCTGGTCCAGCGCCATGTAGAGAGAAGAGTTGCGACAGCGGAAGTCCAAAATGCTTGATCGTCACGTGGTTCTTATCATACATCCATGACTCAGAAAGTTCCCGGAAGTTCGTGGCGGGCCATTTGAATCACGATTTGAATGCATTAATAACAGGATAGAAATGCAATTTTTGGTAATTAGTGGTCAATAAAGGTTTTGATTTGCAATATGTATACAACATATCGATATGTGTATGTAGTTACATCAATGTGTTTTGTTTTTTTTAAAGTAAAATGTGCTAATATTTTATTTTAATAACAGCTCGCGACCGCAGATTATTTCGGCGATTAGATAAAATGTAAATTATATTTGACGCAACTTTAGTTACATTTCCATGACTTTTCTAAAACCTTGGGAAAAATATTGTTTTCCATAACTTTTCCAGGGCCTGGAATTTGCATTTTTAATTTCCATGACTTTTCCAGGTTTTCAATGACCGTACGAACCCTGTTAACTACTTTCAAATCATATATCTTGTTTTTTCCATCACACAGTGCATCTCCCCAGATTTACACACTCTGTATTTTCTGTGTCTGTTACACAGCAGCTGTTTTCCCCCTATACATACTTAATATGTATCCTACATTGTCAATGTAAGCTAATTTGTGTTTATAAATAATAACATAAAAATAAAGCAGCCACATAATAAAAAAGAAAAATGAAAATCCTGTGCCCCATCATTCTGTCCTCATAATATAATGCAATTGCAGTTCATAGAAATACTGATCCTGCAATAAGCGGACAATTTAAATAACAAAAATGACATAATGTATCTTAGGGGCATTAAGTTGACAAAAAACAACAACATAACAAACGCATTAGACCTATAACTCCACCCCTTATAGGATGGTATTGAAAACCAAGTAAAATTGTATATGTACTATTCAGATCTAATTGATCTGATAAAAGACTTCTATGTTAAGTATTAAATGTACTAAATATCTTTCCAAACCGCTGTACCTGTGTCATATTTGTTCTTGAGTTCAGAGATGAAGTGGTCTGCGTTGGCCTTCTTTGCAGCTTCCTTCACCCTCTCTAAGGTGCAGTCATTCAGGCCGTACTCAATGTTGTACCTCAGAGAACCAGAAAACAGCACAGGGTTCTGGGATACCAGGGCCATCTAAAAAAAAAGTATATTGACTTACAAACTATTAAAAGTAAAGTGTTGGTGGATGCACATTCACCAGATACAATATTTTAATGAATGTATAATTGAAAAGCAAAGGATAAAATAACACTTCTTAATCTCCAAATAAATCCAACTACCTCAAATACCTTATTTGTTTTGTGTAATTAGCAGATATTACCCTGATAAAACACTGGCTCACTTAAGGTGGATTGACCTTTAAGGTAGTCCAGCTTACATCATTTAAAGGTCACCTATTATGCTATATTTGCTATATCTATACAAAACATGTCTCTGAAGGGTTTTGCTCAAAATACCAAACAGATCACCGATTGTAGCCATGCCTCATACCCCTCTATTTCAGCCCTGTTACAAAAGTGCTGATTCTTGGTCTGTAGCTTAAAATGTGATCCGAGCTGCTGAGGTTACGCCCCTTTCCGCATGCAAGCAGTGAGCTCTGTGAAAAGAAGAGTACCTGCTCCGCCGGCAGAGACTCAGCTAAACGCTGCCGTGATGAAATGCCATATCATGTTCCAAACCACATCAAGCATTATTTCTGAGTATGGAGCTCAAATGCTTTCTCTCTCTTGCGGGTTTACCACAAGGTGAGTACCTTTTATATCTGGCTTTTTTACACATACTCTCCAATACAACATTAGCTCTGAGTGTTAGCGATGCTTGCTAATGTAAACACAGACCTTATTACTTCCAAAACATGTCACGCATTGTTTCTGATACAGCCAAGTTTCTGATAGAGGACAATAGGTTCGGTCGTGGGTGGAACGTTGTCAGGAGTTCAATGTAAAGCCAGCACACATTTGAGTAATGTCGTCATGACCGCAGGAAATTTGGGTCAGCTCCGTTGTACCCCCATTTTTAGAGATGTGGGTAAGGAGGAAAAGAGAGAGGGTTGTATTTTCTGATTCTCCTTAAACACCTGGAACACATATTTATGTATAAAACACATCAAAAAGTGCATTTTGCATAGTAGGTGACCTTTAAGTAACAAGCTACTCCACTGCACTTGACCCAGCATTTGGTGGTGCAACTGTTGAGTCATGTCTGACATCTAGTGGTAACATTTGGTATACCGGTCCAGCGTTCAACTTTAAACCAGTTTAAACATGTTGACACAGAATAAACTCTACAGTCTACACAAAAAAGGCAACATGTAGAAAATGTAAGCATTCCCCCATAATTGATTTTCTGCAGGGATCTAGCCTCCTTTCAGTGAGACAACAGTATCAATCAATGTTTATTTATATGAAAAAGTACCTTTTGATGGAAGTATTTGTGATTGTAATGATGCAGAGGTTGTCCGTCCAGCAGGATCTGCCCCTCTTCAGGTTCGTACAGCCTCTTCAGGAGGCTGACACAGGAAGTCTTCCCGCCTCCAGAGGGACCCACCAGAGCTGTCATCTTCCCTGGCTTAAGCTCCATAGAAACTTTCTGTGCAGAACATGTTGCTCATGATCAGAACTCATCTTTAACACCATTAGAAATGATATATGAAGCTGTAGGACACACAGTACCTTCAGAGCTGGTTCCACGTCAGGAGATGAGGGATATTTGAAGGTCACATTTTGGAAAACAATTCTTCCCTCCAGCCTCTCAGGAGCTAACTCTCCCTCCTTCTTACACTTTGGTGTTCGGTCAAGATAACTGAACACTTTGGAGATGACTCCGACTGTGGACATCGTCTCTCCATAGCAATACATGATCTCCTGTGGCAAAATAATCAACAGCAGGTATGATTTATTGAACTCAAACACATGGGAGAGAGTCGGAATGGGGACATATTTTTAACTCAGCCCACCTTTAAATTGGTTGACATGGGCTTCTGGTACAGGAAGAAGGACACAAGACTTCCAATAGTGAGGTCACCTGACGATATGAGGCTGCGGGCCTGTACCAGCATGAGTATCTTTATTCCCAGACTCACCACCTACATGGAAGCAGAGAGAGGAATTACTCACATTGTACCTCCAACTAAAAGTCTTTTTTTATATTATTGGAGCAGCACATTTGTACGGAAGACAAATCCTGCCAGGAAAATAAAAAAGAAGTAAAATGTGTGTATATATGATAAAAACACGAATATCAAAAATATCAAGTCAAGATTCGACATTAATATCTCCTAGTTTCACATATATCTCATAATGTGGACATATGTTTATGTTATTTTATAAGTTATTTTCTTAAAATGTTGACGTAGTGATATAAAAATGTTAGTTATTAATGTCACTATCTTAACATTTGGAATTTATATTTTATGTTATTACGAGAGTCAAGTCCAACATTTACTGCTGAGTCTTTCGTAGTTCTGACCTAAAATGTGTAAAAATGATCTTAAAATGTCCTCTTATTATTTATAGTTAGTCCTAAGTATACTATAATCATTAACTATGTAAATAAATAAAAAAGGACTATTATTGAGTAATAATCTTCTATGACTCAAAAGGTCGAATTATTCACAAAAAATAGTATCTACTGACTATGCATCATTTTATTTATATAATAATAATACTTCATATTTTGTATTCTTTTCCTGGTAGAAATGGGTCTCCATACAATGAGTTTAGACCTCAACATGTGCTCTTGCGCTCATGATCTATGAATGATGGCTGTTCCCACCCTCCGTATCAACAGGAAGACTGCGCTGTAGATTCCTGTACTTCTCTTCACGGCGCACATCACGTCCAGAGCCTCATTGTACCTCCTCAGCTCGTCTTTCTCCGCCCTGAAGCTGCGGACCGTGTGAATCCCGCTGATTGTTTGGAAAGCCAGGTCTTTGTTCTGAGCGTGGCACTCCTGGATCTGGTCTTTCAGGTCCTGTTTTACAAAGACTAATTCAGTAACACTAAAATACACATGAGCAGACAGATGTTATCATAACAGGTTCAGAATCCTCTACTCTTACAAACAAAAGCAATTTACTCTGAGCCTCTTGGGGGGAAATCAAAGGGGTGCTTCTAAATCTGGCAGAGCTTGCATTATTGCTGCCAGATTTAGCACCCAACCCTGTAACTTTGGCCAGAATGGTCAACATTTGACAAAAATCCCACTGGTGTGAGTTTGAGTTATTCTCCTTTAGTTTAGTTTATTTTTTTCTGGATTGTATAAAATGGCAGGGGGGCTTCTAAATCTGGCAGAGCTGGTTAACGATTTGGCCTCCCCCCTGTAACTTTGGACAGGATGAGGATAGTGGAAGTGGGCCACAGCCACGTGAATGTTGATTGATTGACATTTGACACAGGCAATGGTGATAGACCTCTCTTGCTTTCTACACAGCCATTGGATAAAAGTTTTAAAGGACGATTGTCAATCAAATGCGGGACATCATCTGAATTTGTAGGTCCCGGGACAAAGCAAGACTTCTGGTCACTCTAACCGGATGTGTAACATGCAATATTTATTTTTCCTTACGATAATTTTTCGTCGTGTGAGGTGTACAATGGAGGAAAAAAATCCATATAAACAGAAAATGTGGCTATGTTTTAAATGTAATTCTTTATGATAACCTTCCAGAGATAGTTAGATTAAATTCAATCTGATGTGTAAACTGAGAAATTCATCTTTTATAACCTATTAACTATAGCCATACTTTGAGCTGATTGGTTGGATACATTCTTTAAAGGGATTTCCCGCCCCTAAAGCAGATTTATTTGTGTCACACCATACATACAAAATCCAAGTAGTCATTAATTCAATCCCATCTGGGAATTACTCACCAAATAAGTTTGTATTAATTAGAGCTCTACTTACTGGTTGAAAAGCACTATTATACTTTGTTAAAAGCTGAGTTAAGAGCAGAAGGACCAAACTACTGATTGATTAGAAACAATGAACGTGGAAACACGAAATAACAACCAATCAAACAAACAAACAAACCACTATGATAATGAGTAAAGAAACACTACACAGCTGTCTGTTTTCTACCGTCTATTCGGAGTAATCCATCTCCTCACACCTACCTTGGACCAGGTGATGTATTTGTTCTGCAGGAAGGCCAGCAGAGGCATCTCTATACTGGTGAGCAATGTGAGCTCCCAGGACAGGCCCAACATCACTCTGAACATGAGAACGGTTTTGACTGTGCTGCGGACCAGAGCGTTGGAGTTCAGTGCGACCGTGCGGCCCATCCTGTCCACGTCAGAGTGCAGGCGGGAGGACAGACGTCCTGAGGGAGGAGGAAAGAGCATGTTCAAGGATGTTTACTGGCAGCTAAATGTCTGCAGAAGTACATTAGTTCTATACTTATTGTGGAGGGAAAGTGGAAACTGTCAGATTGTTTTACTAGAAAGTTATAAATGATTACTCAATGAATAAATAGTTACATGGCTTAGCTGAATACTACATTTTGTATTGATCAATAAGCCGTCAACTTTGGGTTCATGATGGCTAAACACTCCTCCGTAAAGAAAAGAAAAACAGCGATAGAGAAGGAAAGAGTTATAATACAGAGAGCTGGAAGACAGATAAATCAGCAGAAGAAGGCAGACAGGAAGTAAACACCAACGGGAACAAAGTATGGACTTTGTTTACATAATGGTTTATAGAAAAGAAAATATGAACTGGCTTGGTCAGTTACAGAAAACTCAATCAGGGCTGCCGTCATTTTCTTTGAGTTACGTTGCTATGGTTTCAGCTTAATGGAACCAATATGATAATTTTTCATCAATAAAACAAGTTGAAATCAATATGTAATGTCAAATTATTGTTTTAGTATCCGGTAAATAAGCAGGATTATATGCAGCAACCCGGTTATCATAGTGAAAGAAACCCTGAAAGGTTGATCAGGAGGATTCAGGGTTTGAATTACCCTAAAGGAATATTATCACTTATGACTTAGTATCAACTGCATATACCTTTTCAGCCAACATCCGTGTCGGTCCTTACTAATGCTCCTGAGGCTAAATAGGAGAAATGTTTCCATAGTGTGTCCTCATATTGCCATGGCTATGTAGTGTACTTTTTTGGAATAAAAGTCTAGGTGGAAAATATATTGTGTCTACAAAAACAGATTTCTTGACCCTGTAAATCATTGCGTCCCTGAAACATCCCATTAGACACGTTCACATTGTTGTTCTCACCAGAGTTGTTGTCCTCAAAGAAGTGCACCTCCTGCTGCAGCAGGGTGTGGAACAGCAGGTGCTTCAGTCTCTTGTTGAGTCTGGCCAGAGTGCACATAAATATGCCTCCTCTCATGCCAGAGAAGAGAGCACTGTCAAGATAGAGACATTACAAATCATTTGGTTTATGTTTCCCATCAGTGAAATAAATCATCCATAAAAAAAGTTGAATTTCATTACCTTCCAAGCGAGACAAATGCCAGCTGTCCAATTGCATAACCAACGCTGGTTTGATGATTTTGGCCTCCTAGCATATCGATGACATTCCCCTGATATAATGGGATGTATGTATCACCTGTCAGCAAAGACAAACACAGATTATAAAAACATCAATAAGTTGTTTCTGTGATATATATCCTAATTTTAATAACACATTTAAATTTCAATGTACTGAAACAATCTCTAAACTTTCAATAGATAGAAACAGAAATTATATTTTTACACAAATATCACAACTTCATTTTTTTTGGTCCTGTTTTGACATTTTTTAAACCCCATATTATTTAAAAAACAAAATGCTATTAGTTTTAGTATTTTTGCAGTGTTTGTTGACATTAAGAAAAAACACAATGGATTATTCTTTAGTCATTTATAGGGATGTAATTAAACGTTTGAAGCTTCATTCGAACAGTTTTAATAAACATTAAAATGCTGGAGAGATCCTTTTTTTAAAGATCATTCTCTATAAAGCTAGCATCTTTATAGTAAGTATAAGTATAGTATTATCTTTTATAGTATTTAAAAATGTTTCCCTCTTTTTTTATTCTGATGACATCGTAAAACATGCCTTATTCAGAAACCAAAAGTAAAACAACATACATTTGTTACAGTCCCAATAGTTTCTCTGTTCTTCTGACATTTTAATTATAGAGTTATTGCAGTGTTGACAGCTACTGTAAGAAGGCATATATGCCCGTGTACCATATAAAACAGTGGTTCTCAACTGGTGGGTTGCGACCCAAAAGTGAGTCACGGACCAGTTTCGAGTGGGTTGCGGATGTGTGAGTGAAAAAAAAAAAATTGGAATTCTTTTTTTTTTTTGGGGGGGGAAAAAGTCCAACTTTTATTTTGAAGGCCCGATTTTCTAACGCTGTGCATGCAGTCTGCGTTGGACTGGAAGTACCGGAGACCATAAACGGTTTTGAAAACTTCTGTCACGTAGTGATCATCTTCTCAATAAAATATCTTTGCTGATGTTTTTTCGAGTCTTCTGGCCAATCAGAATCAAGATTGTTGCCGGAAGTCCCCACGGAGAATAACTTTGCGGTAGAACTCTTCTTTATACATCCATGGGTACAACTTCAGATACAAATGAACACATAATGAAATATGACCCCCGGTTTGATGATTGACAGGTCACAGAACAATGGGAGCTATCTACCCTTACCCACAATTTAAAGTAAGTCACACAGACTATCTCCTCTTTACTCTTCTCGCAGCAAGAAGAGAAAAACAAACAATGGCACATATTATTAATATGTCGGGTAGTAATAGATTTATTTATTTTCTTCTCAGAGTGTACCAGAATGCATAGTTTGTTAGTATTTCTAAAAATCTCCTGGGGGAGAATCCCCCCAGACCCCCCTGCTGGGGTTGGGTTTTCAGCATGTGTGCCTTTTTATATAGTTCAGCTTTGATTCCATCATCTCATTAAACCTTTTTGAAAAGCATACTTTAGTTCTGTGAAGGGATATAAGTTATATATGCGCTGTACTTCACTTTTATTAATATTGTATGCTGAAAAGCGTATTACAGCACGTCTTTTTGTTGAATAGATTTGAGTGCTTCAAAATGTTGGGTCGCGATGTATTGACCAAGTAAAAAGTGGGTCCCGAGGCCTGACCAGTTGAGAACCACTGATATAAAATATACTGTAGAATATCAACGTTTCATACTTACAGACGACTCCTAAGATGAGGAAACTGAAAGCTGCAATCAGGTAAAGGGTGTCTGGTTTGAAGTATTTTAGCACCCTGACAAGCAGCCGCCTGGCATCCAGGTCAATGTTGTCCTTTTTAGTCTTTGAATCACCACAGAGGCCCTCCTCCCAAACCACACAGGCCAGCAACGAGGACAAGGGGCCCAGGAGCAGCATGCTGAGGTCAGGAGATGGTCCAGTGTAAGGCTGTGAGGGGGGCGCCATGACGATCCGTCCACTTTCAAACACAGGAGAGAGAAGGCAGAGGAGAGCCACCAACCTGCGGAGCGCGCCCTCTGGCTTTCCATCAGTCAGTTTTGAGGTGAAAACATGGAGAACGGCCCACTTTGCTGCCCCAAAGGCCCACACGCCTGGCAGGCCACCCCAACTGGAGCAGCTCAGCAGCACCAGCACGGCCCACAGAGCCAGACACAGAGCCGTGTCGAACAGGAGAATGACCAATCCACATGCTGCCAATTCCTTCATTTCCCAGACTGCAAGAGGCTGAATCTGATCCTAAAAGACAACCATTTCTGTTATATATAGTACAATGATTGTGACGCCAGTATATAAAAGAAACAGGTAACTTTTATTCAAGAGCTGTACTTGAGTTCTGAGTTTTTTTGTACTATCTATTTGTATCCAACTTTATAGTTTAGCAACAATACATTGTGAAACATATGCAAATATACAGAGTCTTATATATGAAGTTATGTTTATTAATGTTCCACTACTGCACTACTTTTAAGGTGTCTTATAAGTCCATGTGTGCTGGGCGTTTGAAGAGGTGAAAGAAGTACTCATCTTGTACTTAAAGGGGACCTATCATGCAAAATGCACTTTTGTATGTCTTTATACATGAATATGTGTCCCCGGTAGTGTTGCACGGTGTACCGATACTTGAAAGGTACCGCGATACCCTGCCGTTAAAAACGGTACGATTCCTCCGTTTCATTAGTATCGGTACTTTAAGAATGACGGGGAAAAGTACTCCGGTGAGAAAGCGCCGTTTTAATAAGAGCTGTGTGTGTTCAGCGCTCTGCTTCCACTCCCTGCACTGCAGTCGTGTCTGCAGTCCCACCCCTCTCAAGCACGTTCTAAGTCCCTCCCCTCTCTCGTGCACGCTCCAGCTGCCAGAGCATGGCAGAAAACGAGAAGCATGGCTGCAAGTGGGAGTGCAACTGCCGCTGCGCCTCGGCTTGTTGACAAAAAAGACGCCAGAAGCGAAATTTGGAAGTATTTGAGCTATATCTCTGACAGTGAGGGCAAGCCTACGGACACCACGAGGCCTGTCTGTGAGAAATGTTTTAGATCCCTGCAAACCAAGGGAGTCAACACATCAGACTTGGCTAAGCACCCGCCGACCCGCATCCAGAGCTGTTTAAAGAATTTAAAGACAGACAGGTTAGCGAATGTGATAGATAACATAATTACATCATGCTCAAGCCCATGCCCTCAAATCTAAGTCAAACAAGTGTAATTTATTTTGTGACAAACGAACGTTTTCGTAGTTTGAAGAGGCAATTAATGGCAATGATAACTGTCTAATATGGCTAACTTTTTTGCTAACTTACCAATGTGGCTAACATCTGCAATATACATTTTGTCAATAATTATTTATATTACTGTACTATAACATGTTAATAAAATATAAAAAAAATTATATTTTATAAAACAAAAAAGTTGTTTGAGATGATGCTTAATTTTATTTAATACGAATTCTTGTCATTTATTTTATTTATTGTTCTCATTGTTTAAAAGTGTGTGTTATAGTTATGGTTCTGGTGTGAAATAAAGCACAATAATTACATTTAAGACTGTTTCCCTTTTTTTAAGAAAAGTATCGAAAAAGAATCGGAATCGCAATTCTTGACTTGGTATCGGTATCGAAACCAAAATGTTGGTATCGTGACAACACTAGTCCCCGGTGTGTCAGGGAACTCACCAAGTGTCAGAAAACACAACCTTCTCTCTTTTCCTCCATACCCAAATCTCTAAAAACAGGGCTGCAACGGAGCCGATTATTATTTGAATTTTTCTGACGTCAGAAAAGGGGTGCTCCGCCTATAGGGGCAACTCTCCACCTATGAGGAGGAGACAGCCATGGCTATTGCCGTTCGAAAGCGCTGGAGACGATGTAGTACATATGCCAGGCCTGTAGGTGTCGCTGTAGTCTGCCACAAAAGCAGCGAAGAAGACTTCTCAGATTCAGCCCTTGCAAAACAGGGTTAAAAAAGAGCAAATAGAGCATAGGCATGGCTAAAATGCATGATCTGTTTGGTATTTTGAAAAAACATGTTTTATATAGGTATGGCCCTACAATATATTATTCAAATATAATATATATAATTTAACTTTAACTTCAGCCCTAGGAGGCTGGTCCGCCCCCCACTTATAAAAAATAGCACTTTATCCTTCCTAAATATGCCGTGAGCTGATTATCGAGCCTTTATTGTTGAAGGTATTAAAATATTTAAAGTTGGAATAAAGTATAAACTACACAACACAAGTACAATGCACTGCAATCCATAAGATAAGTCCGATATGTTCATGAAAACTCCCCAGGAGCTAAACGTGGCCGAGTGGACTCCGGAGTTTGCTGCATGAGTTGCACTGTATGATCTGTGATGTAGTGGGCTGTCACTCAAAAGCTGAGTAGCCAATGGGGAGTCCCCCCTGAAAGTCCCGCCCACCTGGGAAGTTTGTGTCAAAATCTAAAACAAAAAATGAGGGACCAAAAACGAGAAGAGCTGCAGCGAGAGAAAAAGTCTGATCATTGAGAAAGAAGCAACAAGAACTGCAAACAAAAATACATGTTAAAACAAAGAAAAAATACTTATAGTTTATATGATTACACAAATGATTTGTTTGCAACTTAGTTTTATTTTTGAAATTTATTTATTTAGCTTGACTCAGTATTTTTCTTCTTTTAAACTCATAGTTTTGCTTTAGTCTGAGAAAGTGTTGTTTTATCTTTATGATACAAAACTAATCCCATAGTTTACTGGTGTCGTTTCCTGGTTGCTGCGTGAGGTCTGCGAGACAGCGCGAAACTCAGCCTGAGCACACACACAAACTCACAGTGAGTTTGTGTGTGTGCTCATCGCGAAACTCAGCCTGAACTCAACCTGAACTCAGGGTTCGTGACTTTGCAGACCGTTTACATGCAGAAAAAGCTACATAATAACACACAAGGGGACGGGTAATAACTGGAAAAACATGACATGGGACCTTTAAAAATACTTCGTTAAAGTACTAGTTTCTCAAAATAGTACTTTTGTACTTGAGTACATTTTAACCAGTGGCGGCTCTAGAACATTTTACATGGGGTGGCAAAGGGGGGGCAAGAGGTCATGCCAGGGTGGCATGGGAGGGCGGACAGTACGTGGTATTTTACACTGTATATAACCTATTTATTGTTAATTCATGCCCTAACACAAGTGTTCTTAATGCACAAGAGAAACAAGGTGTTCAGACAAACAATCGGGTGCCCTTTGAGTCCCCCAAGCTTACTTCAATAATTTTAAATGAAAGGAAACTACAAAATGTATTTTAAAGCAATTAATGGAACAGGTTGTTTTGCATTACAAAAAATGTGTTGTCTTAGTATTAGACAGACATATTTGCATGTGCTCACTAAGCATTATTACATATTAATTTAATATTAAACAAATCAAAATGGCCAATTATTCCAAAATGTTGCTGCTAATATAATCATATGCTTGTCAACTTTAACTGATCAAAAATAAAATCTGAAAAAATACTTGAATTATCTATGAAATTGCAATATTGACACACGTCCCTCAGTTTGTTTCAACCCCGTCACGCCAAACCATTTACCCTCCTATTAAAATAATGGATCAGTCCATGGGTGATCTGCATTGAGGGAATTACATCACAAAAGTGTCAGTTTCTTCTCTTACCTATATTTCAGTTTTTGTATTTTCAGATTAAAATTGACAAGCTCAACAAGACAAGCTTCCTCCTGCTCTGACCCTCCTGGTCTCTTCAGTGAACTCTCTTTTCCTTTTCCTCTTTCTGTTCGTCCTGATCTCTTCTCAGATATGTCTTTTTGTTGTTGTTGTTGTTGTTGAATCACTCCTATACTCTGGCCTGCAAGAGTCTACTTGTGAAAAGCACTGGCACAAATGCTTGAATAACTTTACACGTTAGGGCCATGTAGCCTAGCTAATAAGTAGCATATAATCAGAAAGTATTTATGAAGCGCACACAGGCAGCTGTGTTTAGATCCAGTTTTTACGGTAAAGGATGTATCCTGGTTTCATTGATCTGGCCTCATTGCTGTGATGTGTAGTTTACGTGGATTCAATAGTAGGCTACCGCATAGTTTAGCAAAGTGATCGATCTCCCAGCTAACACTGTCTGCGTAGTATTTTGTAACGTAACGCCCCAAACAGCGCCCATCTGTTAAACGCTATTGATTCAAACGGCAGCATTTTATTAATATTTAGTTTCAAGCTCTCATCCTTAGTAAAAACAAAACTAGTGGAAGGGGAAACGCTCCCAGGGGAAGCTGACCCTTATGCGCTGGGACAGCTCGCTCCCTCTCTGCAGCTCTGTGAGCCGCGGGCTGTGTGAACGCCGCTCCGCAGTTTAATGCAGGGCAGCTGCCCCCCCTTGCCCCCCCGTAGATCCGCCCCTGTGTTTAACTACTTTAAACCACTGGGCGTTTGTACTGTAGGCCTATGTGTGTGTGTCAGTGGCGGAGCCAGGACATTTTCAGTGGGGTGGCCAGGATGGAACCAGTGATCATTTTGGGGTGGCATTGAAATCACTATTATATGAACATAAAAATACATCTCACTATAAAATAAGGGGTTATTTAAGGCACTTACAACACACCTCTACATTATCTAGGATCAAGTGATGGAATAGATCAAATAATATTCAGTATATCTAACAATTTCTTTCGTATTCCCGCAGGCAAAGTATCAACGAAGCTTACATTATACAAATGTAATGCAATATACAGACTGTTTAGCTTATGGTGATCAGCAGCACTATGGGCTCATTCTCTCAGTGTATCATCAGGAATACAGAGACACACACACATCATTTAAATAAGAGTTTTTAAATTAAATGATAGGTTAAGAATAAACATCTTAAAGTAAATAACAATAAACAATAGCCCTTAACCCTGTAAGGCCCCCGGTTGTAATTTTACAACATTACTTTAAGCTATCCTAAAAAAGTCAGTAAATGTTCAGGGGTAGACATTAAGGTTAAAAAGCCACTGGCCCTCCGGGCCGGTGGAATTGTATTATCACTGGCCCCACCATTGTAACCATGCAATGCATTCGTCCAAAACAAATCGACTAATAATGAAGAAAATTAACACATGTGTTGCTATAGTAATTTATGCACGAACTACATTACTACTTGTACTACAACATTTGAACAATCAGGTCTTCCTCATTTTCCTCAATTGTTCATATTTCATTTATTAAAATAATGATATTGTGGTCATTGTTAAAAAATGTCTGCTATTATTATGAGTATTATTATTTGTATAATGCGCTTTCTGCCTTCCTGTCATTAGGAGTTAGACATGTAATGGCTATGTAGCAGATTAGATTAGAACCTTCATTCTCCTAAACTGCTGGGACATTTCCCTATAGCCAATACCTTTATATTGTCTACTCTTCACTTACTTGTCAGCATAGGTCGGCATTGATGTATAGAGCCGACAGAAGACCTTGTTTATGTTGGCATCATATGGTGCAGCCAGTGACGCGTCCTAAAACCAGGAAGTAAGCTGCTGGTTCCCTCGACAAAAAGCAATGGGATTTCTCCACAGGGTTTTGGAAAATAGCTGGAAATAAGGTCTGTAGAAAACAAACCTGTTTGATAAATGCACGTTTTGTTCAGCCGGATAATCTCCACATGTCGACCCTACTTTTATAATTTTCGAATCATAAATCTAATCGATAGATTATAAAAGGGTTTAGGACGCGTCACTGCACCACTAGAAGCCAACTCCATCGATCAAGCTGGCTGAAACTTCCTCTCCCTCTTCTTCTCATGCTCCCTGTCACTCTCCTTTAACTTCTCCGGTGACTTTCTTTTATTTGAAGATTGTTTTTTGCCTGGTGCTTGGCTGGTTACCGCTGGTATTAAAAACATTTTGGCGAATGGTTAGGTGGCGCGACAGTGTAAATGCATCTTTAATAATAACATTTTTGAATGGAACATTCTCAACATGTACATAAATCCAAATAAATATAACTTACATATGTGGGAAACTACTGTGTTTGAAATGTGTAATTGAAATGAGATGCTAGCTTTTTGTTTTGATATATATATATATATTTTGTATTCCAGTCTCCCTTCAGATATGTTAAGAGGCATGGCATTCAACACAATGCTGCTCACCTCCTTCAGTTGGGAGAAAAGCTGGTTCAGGTTCAGCCTTATGGGGGTACAGGGCTGCAGAGCCTAGAGATGGATCTGTTGGTCCTGGCACCAGGGGGAGGGACAACTGATTTAGTATGAATAGCTGCTAATAATCTACCTGTATTTGTTAAATGTCAGCTAAAAGAGCAGTGCAATTAAAAAC
Organism: Harpagifer antarcticus; assembly: GCA_902827135.1. Classification (NCBI taxonomy): domain Eukaryota; kingdom Metazoa; phylum Chordata; class Actinopteri; order Perciformes; family Harpagiferidae; genus Harpagifer; species Harpagifer antarcticus. The sequence goes on from CADEHL010000476.1 coordinate 2,297,635, forward strand.
CTGTATAGATATTAACAGTACTTAATGTCAGCTTAGTAAAAAAAAAACATAACAATTATTATTTACAATGGACTAAGTTTAGCTAACAGACATAATTCCACCACTCATGGACCACACCCACCTTTTCTTTTGAAAAACTGGGTGACATACTGTCGCCCTTTAGTCCCTCTCTCTTGTTTTTCTCTCCTTTCTTTTCTCTTTTGAAAGCCTGACTTTGTAAGTCGTTGACACATGGTATACAGGGTTTCCCACACATAGACTATACACACGTAAGTACTAGCATCCCTGCTCCTCACATGCTCACACTAGTGTCTGCTAGAAAGTGCCGGCGGTGCTGCACCGCGTTTGGAGGCAGGACCAAACCATTACATGTAAATAGAACGGGGTGTACAGAGGCTTTGGATAATTAACTTTTGGAAGAAAATAAGTTAAATGAATTATAAGTTTAGTGAGTACTTTACATTATCGATATAACGTCCTATTAATGTTAATTATTGATGAATGATGAAAGGTTACTTAAACATTTTTTTCTTAATGTTCTAAAATAGTTTGGGCCCCCGTGGTGAGAGTGTTTGGGGTGGCCAATAGGGTGGCCAGGATTCAGCCACCCCCCAGCTCCGCCACTGGTGTGTGTGTGTGTGTGTGTGTGTGTGTGTGTGTGTGTGTGTGTGTGTGTGTGTGTGTGTGTGTGTGTGTGTGTGTGTGTGATACAATTATAGCAATTAAGTTGCATTAAGTTGCACAATGCATTAAGTTGCACAATGCATTTCTTATTGTACTTAAATATTAAAAGTATATAACACTCTCACAATAAACACAACATTATGTAGAAATATATGTTGTTCAGTGCCTAAATAACATTTAACCTGAGTAAAACCAGAAATATGAATTGAAAGCTGACAGCATGCCTGCAACAATGTTACTGTTACTATACACCCCGTTACGTTTAGTTTAACGAACCTTCATAACTTTATGAATTCGTAACTTTTTTGTATAGTTTTTTGATGTAGTGGTGTTAATCCTGCTAGCTAGTGTTCGATAATAACTCCTAAAACACATGTTGATACGATTATAGGATCGCTTACGCCCTCGCTGCTGTTTGATAATACGCTTAACAAAGCTGTGGCACACAATAGTCCCATATATTTCAGGTAATAAGGTGTATTTGTAGGACTTACCGTGTGTTTCCCCTCACAGAGTCCCCATTTAGCTAACTGCCAACTGCTACGCTACTTTTAGTTTCACTTTCAGATGGGTGACGTATGCTTCATCTGTACCGTCTCCATACACGTCTCCGTTCTCATGAAACAAGGCGACATTACACGACATAGCGCATATAATCATAGCATTATCTTCAGTTTTACGCTTTCATTTGTACTTCCTTTAACCAAGGATGTATAAAGACAAGAGACTAGTCGATGAGCAACAGCCGTTACACATTATGGCCAAAAGATTGGCAGCAGTTCTCATCTGTGTTCCTGGAGAAGTCATCTTTCAAAACAGCTGAGGTAGAAGAACTGGAGTACTTAAATATTTAACCATAGTCTCTGTATTTACTTAGTAAAGCAGACTTTTTAGAAAATGAACCATAATTACTTTTAACTGATAGATCATTTTTTATATTTTATATTCAAAATCATAATTAAGTGAAACTACAGAAGTAGCCTAGCATCAGAAATACTGGAAGTACCAGTAGGCCACTTTTTTATTTAATTTTTTTATTTTGTATTCATCTATTCAATGTAGTTGGTCACTTTTTATAGTGAAGTGGTATGAAGTGTTGACTAGGGTGAGGGAAAGTAACTAAGTAACATGTGTAACTTTGAGTTACTTTCGATCAACTAATCGAAATTCTGATCTACTAGGAACTAGGCGAAGATAGGATCAGATTGTATTCAAACCAGGGGAAAACATGAATTAATGAATTCCTCTATAATTACTAAATGGGACATTCTGCAAAATTAGTTATTTTACATTTGGAACTTAACAAATATGTTGACGATTACACTTTAATTTAAGTAGCTTACATGCATGACTCTTCTTTTTAACAGTTATTCTACACTGTGGTATTTATAAGTTTACTAATATATAAGTGATATAACTTATATATTCCTTTATCCACAAATGTATTTCAGGATAGTTGTTATTATTGGTTTATAATTATTGTTGTCACACATTCACATTACATTGAGTTTGCAGCTGGTAAATGTATTTAGCACTCAAAGTGGATTTAGTGCCCTAAGACATTTTAACATATTGAGGATGAAAGCACTGACCTGAAACGGGTGATTTGTTTTTTGATGATTGCATTTATGCACATAATACATGTTTGGATTTTCACCGAATAAAACACACAACAGAGAAAAACGTTAATATTCAAACATTTATTCTCCCCTACCCCCATTCAAAATGTATAAATAAAGAATTTATAATAAAAGGTATAATTTCGCCCAAAGCAATACTAGCCTTGACAAATTAACATAAGAGAAACATCTCTACTTTCATATGGTTTAAATGCAGCAGTTCTATAAAAAGGCACTGTCCCATTGAGGAAAGAAAGCACGTGAAACACTAAACAAACATGATTATACAGTACAAATGTTCATTTTTTTACATGTGACAGTAAACAGCAAAGAGCAGACCATAAATATGTGTTATGCTCAGCATGCGGTGTTTAATGCCTCCACAATACATAAGATAAACACATTCCTACTTAAGATGTCAAAACACTGAAGAAAATATATTTAACATGTCAAAACACTTAACCTATTTCTTCTTCCTGACTGATAAAGGCCTACACGTCTCAAGCTATTGCTAGGATACATAGGATGATATTCTATATTCTTCTCAATCCCACATACACTGAACTGCTGCCACATTTCTAACTAAAGGAAGAAATGTGGAATAATCCGCCACTAAAAGTCGTCCCAACAAAAGCATGATTTCTGCCTTTCTGAGTAATATTTGGTGTGTAGCCGATTACTGAGGCCATAAAAAACGAATTGATATATTTGTGACTTATTTGCACAAAAGTTATGTGCCGCTTTATCTTTTAAATTGAAACAAAGCGCTCAACTGGTACCGTGCCAGTCTGGTATTTGAGTGTCACTTATAAGGTTATCAACTAATCATACATGATGTGGACTTGAATATATATCTTTTTTGTACAATATATGGACATGACCTCGATATATTGTTTTACATGCATTTGCTTACAATAAATGGTGCTAACATTTTAACATATGAAAGAATAAAGGTTTTTTCCTATTATAACAAGATTTGGGCATTAAGCTGATGCTGCATATTTCTTATTTACAGTACATTCATTTTTATTTTTATGATCTTTTATTTATTTAGAAAAATATTTTTCTTTTACATCCTTATTCCAATTTCAGAATATTCTTAAGAATTGGCGTTAATAGCTCTTTTAAGTGGTGAGCTTGCCTTATTGTTCCGTTAGATTATCATCTGCATAAAGTGGTCTTGAAATTGAATAAATAAAAGTTCATTGCAATATTCTTCTGGGATCAAATATTGTTCAACATAAATATTTATCCTGTTAGCAGATGAGGGCTTTTAGGTGGTCATTATGTTGAGGCACTGAGTGGAGGAGTAGTACAATCTGAATTATATGAGTTCTTATCGCACATTCAAGGCCCAAATCCTTAAAGAAATGTGCATTTAATGAAATAACCAGAAATTATTTTTACACTCGGTAGCTAGGACAAATATAGAATAATCACACCATATTTTTCTTTAACTCTTATTGAAGCACTCAGGGAGCGACTTCACTCCACTATGCTTGCCATCACTTTGATTTCACCCATTTATATTTCTACTTAGTTTGTGTGTTATACTGTATCATTTAACAGCAGCTAATCAGACCTATTGATAATCATATACTATCATCATTAAAACACTCCAGCAAACATTCAGTGATTTCTTCAACAAAGGATCATGTATGTAACTTGGCTTGATAAAGTGAGATTCCTCATGTAAGATAGATTGTGTGATCACATTGATAGGATCAGCAGCATATTTGCAATAAATAGTACAATCACTGTAGTTGTTAAGTGCACATCTGTTAATTTTGGTATAAAGGTTGTTCAACATTAATTATTCATTGTGGTTCGTCTTGACTTTTATGGCGAACCAGATGGCGGGAAAGTAAACATTACATTTAGCTGGCGCTTTTATCCAAAGCAACTGACAATTACAGGGACATTCTCCCTGGAGTAACTAAGGGCTAAGTGCCTTACCCAAGGGCACACTAGTGGTGGTGTTCCAGGCGGGATTTGAACTCACACCTTCCAATCTTCAGCCCACCTCACTATCCATTAGACCACCACTACCCCTAAACAGTGCAACATCTGGAGCACCGAGCTGGCTGGTGCAAACATCCGGAAACAATCTGCAAAGCTGATTGAGTTTGTGATGTGTGTTAGAGGAGGGGGAGGAGGGGGGGGGGGGGGGGTTCAGACGCTGGAGGCCTTGTCTTTGTCTCCCTCTGTGGGCACGCTGCGGTACTGGCAGTCCGGAGCCAGGTCCACAGCAGGTCTGGCTGCTTCAGGCAGAGGGGACGGGGGACCCTGCTTCGACAACTTCCTGTCCCTATTGTCCAGCCAGTGAAACGCCACGATGAGGAACACGCCGGAGGAGGCAACCACGGCACTGCAGGCGAAGAATACGTGGTAGTACTCGCCCGTCCTGTCGATCAGGACTCCTACAACAACAAGAAACATCATCCATTATGTTTTGTCTTTTATGGGTAATATTTGTTTAAAAAAGGTCTTGTATTTTTGTATAATTCCCTTAAAAGAACATTTGGTAAATACACAAACAAATTATTGTTATTTGGTAGAATCAGGGTTCGAGTTATGTGGGAGCCAATGGGAGCTGAGCTCCCACAAGGAGGGTCTGAGCTCCCACGGACGCAGTGAAATCATACATCTGTGGGGGTCGTTAATACATTACCAACGACCATTATTTTAATCACAAATAATGCATGTGTCAATGTAATGAGTATTATTTAGGTTAACGAGGTAAATAGGCTAAAAGAAAAACATGTTTTCCAAAAGAACAACGCATCTCTTGAATGACAATATGCCTGCACTGCACCTACAATCTATGCCTGTGAGCGTGCTGCGCGATCCGAGATTAAGTTTGTAGCAAGAGGGCCGCTGGCAGTCCCGGACTGGCCATCGGGAGGACCGGGAGGTGTCCCGATGGCCTGGCGATTTTTTCTTTTTGTATGTAAACGCAACGCTGCACAAATGTGGGTTTGCCTCACACAGGGTGACTGTCTGTCTACATGATGTGCATCTGTTTCATGGGTGTTTCCATAGATCTAGTCTCTTTATTTTGCCCTCTAAGTGCACCAGATTGATGCATTTAACTCCAAAATATATTAAATAAAATCTGTTTTAAAAACCCTCTTAGAGCTCAGTTTATAACTCGAACCCTGGGTAGAATTGTTATACTTTAATGACTTGCTAGGGCAAGAGATGAATGAAAGGATAGGAAAGATGGTTGTGCTTTAACAACAGGATTCATAGAGGAATAGTAGCAAACCCAAGTGTTTAGGCATGGAGTATAAACTTGAAAATCAAAAATGTTTGAAACATATTTTGGTGCACTAAATTCTGTTTAGTTTTTCAATCTCTCAACTCTCTGATTTATTTTATTTTTGTTTAACTCATTTTTATTTCAGTTACAGCAACTTCAAACAATCATAGCCAGTCATTAATTTCCCCCAGCTGTATCTATACGGTTAATAGATGATTTCATCGAGTTAAAAAATAAAGTTTACAAACCACTTCAGCTATAATGCCAATCATTAGGAATAAAGAGATTCATAGTCCAAAAAATGTTATATTGCAGGAAACTATCTATGGAATGATAAAGAATTTGTTGACCCACAAAATAAAATGTTTTCCTTTTCTTTATTAGTAACCTAATCCTTTTTGTTCAGTTGTGTAACCACCACTAGTGATCTGGGACCACATGGAAGAGCGACCCCAGTCAGAGTCAGCGTATGTGATGTGTTGACTCGTATCTGAGGTTACATCACGGCCTGGCTATTAAAGCACTGAGACTAACATGGAGCATACCTGTCATCTGAGACGAGGAGGCCTCTGCCCTTTCCCCGCTCTGCTCCACAACATGAACTTCAAGACACTAGTACTTGCATACCATGCTGCGAATGGATCCGGCCCTTCCTTCATCCAGGACATGGTTAAACTGTACACCCCAGCGCGTGCACTACGCTCTGCATCAGCCAAACGACTCGCTGCAACCTCGCTGCGAGGGGGACCCAAGTTCCCATCAGCAAAAACACGTGGGTTTGCTATCCTGGCTCCAAAATGGTGGAATGAGCTCCCCATTGAAATCAGGACAGCAGAAAGCCTGCACATCTTCCGGCGCAGACTGAAAACTCATCTCTTTCGACTCCACTTCGAGCGATAGAATTACTAACAAAGCACTTATATACTAATATAGGACTGGCCTATCTATAGCCAGCTGAGTAGCACTTGAAATGTTTGGCTCTATGAAACCTGATGTACTTATATGATTCTGTTTTCTTCTGGGCTGTGTCTTCCTGGTCGTATGTACTTATTGTAAGTCGCTTTGGACAAAAGCGTCAGCTAAATGCAATGTAATGAATAACCCCCCCCCTCCAGAATTAGGCACAGACTTGTTTCATACCGGATCATTTAACTGTGAGTATGACGATGTTATTTACAGCAACAACCTCGAGCAGGAGGGGCGGAGCTGTCTATAGCTACATGTATTGCCATTCTCGTAACAAACAAAAGCACAAACATGGCAGTAAAACACATGCAGGTCCTCTGACTTCATGTGCTTTGTAAGTTTAAAGGTCCCATGTCGTGCTTTTCCGGTTATTACCCATCCCCTTGTGTGTTATGAAGGTGTTTCTGCATGTAAACGGTCTGCAGAGTCACAAACCCTCAAAGTACACCCTGTAGCGAGTAAAACTTTAACACAGAAAAGACCTGTCTGTGCTGCCCCAGAACGCCTCGTTGGAGATTTCTCTTTTTCCATTTGTTTCTTCCGGGAACCGCATGATGTCCTGCGGTTCGTCATAACTGGCAATGTCCTTTTTTTGACCATGGCACTGCACCGTTACATCATTTCCTGATCAAAAGTTCAAGATTACAGTATTTAAACAGCTGCTTAAGGTCACTTAAGGTGTGACTGCTTTGACATTTGAAATCCAGGAACATAAGCTCAGCAGGAACAGTGTTTACTAAGGTAATAAATCAAGGTGAGGATTTTTTTCATAGACTTGACAACTGCTCTTCTTTTTGCAACTGCTGCATATGTTTTAACTGGATTATTGAATTACGTCATCCTAGGTGTTGATCTTCAAATCAGGAAAAAAAGGAGATCGAACGTCAAGAACAATCGGGCGAACACCGGTGTTTAACAGACTTCTATACAACTGAACGCCAAAACGAGTCGGAAAAACACATTTTAAACATGAAATCTGTCTTTTGTGTTTTCACCAATTTGTTTTCGTTGGATGAATTCTAACAGGGAGAGCTGACTGTAATGAGGCCAGTGATGAGGAAGACAGCAACTCCCATAATGCAACAGCAAACTCCTTCTTCTGTTATTGTTTGGATTAAGAGATTCCTAGCAGCGGAAAAGTGCACTTCAATAATAAAACTGTTTCTACCAAAGACTAAAATCTTTTAAATCCAGCTGAGGCAAATGCTATCCAGACCATCTGATTATAATGTGCCCCCAGTCCCTTATCTCTCCCCCCATCCCCCACTCTACCTGCTAGTGGAGGCCCGATGAGCAGCGTGATGCTCTCCATGACAGCGAGCAGGCCCAGAGCGGAGGGGAAGCGCTTCATCTCCACGATCTCCATGAGGACGGTGAACATCAGGGAGCCCACCACACTCATGGACAGCCCGTAGAAGACCACGTAGACGAGCAGCACGGGGAAGCTGGGCCCGATGCAGCAGATAGTGTTACTGAGCCCGTTGACCAGCAGCGCCGAGGAAAACACGTAAATGTGTCGGCCCTTGAACCAGGGCATGCTGAAGAGGATGCCGAAGGGCGGCCGCACCACGATGTTGACCATACCCATGATGGAAATCAGCAGCGCGGCGCGGCCTTGCTCCATGTCGTTAGCCGTGGCGTACGGAACCAGGTAAATCAGAGGCACCACGAACCCCAGCATCATCCAGGTGATGCCTATGGCGTACACGCAGTAACGCGAGTTGTGGCAGAGCTGATCAAATGCCATGTGTTTTCTCAGAGCAGCCACAAAGTAGTTCCATATCCTCCTCATCCACCCTTTTTCCTTTGTCACTTTCTCCTCCTCAGGCGGAGGGGGACCATGGTTCATCAGCGGCTGGCCTCGATGCTTGGGGGGCTGCAGGGGCCTCATCAAGGCTCCACACACGCAGCAGTTCAGCAGCACGGCCCCCAAAACAAGGAAGCTGCCCCTCCAGCCCAGCTCTGTGTGGAGGTAGTTACCCAGGAAAGGTAGAGTGCAAAGTCCCAGCGCCGTGCCCGTGGAGGACATGGCGTTGGCGAAGGCACGGCGACGCACAAAGTAGTGACCGAGGATCGTCACCGCTGGCTGGAAGCTGAAGCAGAAACCCAGTCCTGAAATGAGAGAAACACATTCAGAATGGAGCAACATCAGGTATGACATTGTGTTTATTGATTTACAAGATTATGTAAAGAAAATGTGCAGTAGAAAATAGATGCAGCCAGTGGTGGAATTACCAAGTACATTGTCTTGAGTATTTCCATTTTATGTTAATTTATACTTCTACTCCACTACATCTTAGAAGTCAATATTGGACTTTCTACTTCAATCCAAAGCAGCCAATGTATTATCTTTTAATCTATACACCTATTGCACGTCTGTCTCTTCGGGGAGAAGGATCCTCATCTGTTTTTTTCAACTTTTTCCCCATTAATTGTTGGGGTTTTTGTTGTACCCTGCAGAGTCTGTTCAAAGACTCCCTGAGCCAAATGTGTCATTTCTAATAATGGGCTAAAAAAATCAAATGTAATTGAATGAGTCTTTTTATGCTTTGTTAATTGTGGATACATGTCGAGGAAAAACATGTCTCAAGGTAACAGTGGATGAGATTATTCTTATTAGTATATGAATGATCATTTCCGGGTCAAGTATTTCTTTAATTTATTTTGAAGGCCACCTAACTTACTCTAACATACTTTAACTTAAAAACATTATAATTGCTTATACCCATTTACAGATAAGTATAATTTGAAGACACGTTTGTTGTCCAGCTTTGGTCTCCACCAACTCCTAGGGAAAATGCTGTATATGTACTGCTAGATATTAGCTATTCTCTAAATGCTATTATTTGGTGGGCAGGAAGTGAACATTTGAAAAGATTATAAATCAGTGGACGGTTTGCTGACCTGTAATAACCCCAGCTGTGACGTAGAGCTGTTCGATGGACTGGGTAAAGGAGCTGGCAGCCATTCCCAGCCCACTCAAGACGCCGCCCAACATGACTGTCGCCCGGCAACCAAGTCTCTCCACCAGCACGCTACAAAATGGACCTGTGGATCAAATGTAATGCTCTTAGTTTAATGCATCACGGAGCAGAATCAGGCTTACACAGAGGAGAGGTCAGCAGGTCTCACATTAACATTTCTTGTGTTTATCTGTAATCTGTACCAGCTGAATGGAAGCACTGAAAGCATGACTGAACACTTACTTTGTGTGAGTACATGGGCTATAGCTTAAGTATAGCAGTTAGCTTGCTGACCTATATAACTGTGTGAAAATACATAGATAGATGGAGAGGGAAATGACTGCAAAATACCAGCACAAAGAAAGTAAATGTTTACATATCAACACTAGAAATATATACATATTTAGAGAGAGTATAAAGAGGAAGTTGCACATTGAGTTTCCTGTATTCTCAGTGCTGAACACAGCAGGATATATCGGTTAAAAGGTCACAACGAGGGGTGGTAAATTCAACCCACGCCTGTGTTGTTAGGCAACAGGGCTGCAAGGTATTGATGGGGATAGTACCTGGACCAAACTGAGCCTCTCAGTGTTTAAAGACTAAGGTCTGCAGAAGTAGCATCACATATAGAGGATAGGAAAAAAACACTATTAAAAAAGGGATAGTTGGGGTTGTATGACGTACACAATCATAGTCAGGGTTTTACCAACACTAGACAGAGGTGTGCACTCCCAAAACAGGCAGTAGAAAAGAAAATGAGGCTAACCAATGTCCTGCTGTGGATGGGGGAACAGCAGCAAAACATATTGGAGCCACCTATGAAAGTCAATATCTGTTTAAAGGGGCCCTAGTGTGCTTTCTAGGGGTTTTCCTTTCCATTAGTGTGTTATATATACTTATTATATTACTGTTTTTTACTCTTCATTCTACCGTGTTGTGTGCCGTTTTATATTGTTCCATGCTCACTGCTTGTAGCACTTGGGTTTGCGTTACAAATGAAACCCATTATAAGAATCTCCCGTGTTCTGTGAGTGACCGTTTTTATGTATTGGGGCTGGTAGATCTGACGAAAGCACAGAACAGCTTTAGTTCCTCATCGGAAGGGGCAATCTGAAGGCAAGGTGAAGTGGACATAATATCCTAAATATAGTTTAAACATCAAATGATATATTGTTTTGCTGCTGTCCACAGCAGTACATTTCACAGCTTCTCGACTGGTATTCCTTTCTGTTTGTCCAAACTGGGGGTGTGCCAACCACAATCTGTTGTAGGTATTACTCTTACTATGCTTAATAAGCTCAACAGGCCCCTAATTCCAACCATCCAAAATATTCCTTTAATACTCTGTATCTGCTCATTTTATTGTGTGTACAGTACACTCGACTTTTAGTTCAACTTAAATGTAACGTTCAATCACTGATGGGATATCGGAATAAGAGCTGCTCAAACTTTATGCAGCTCATTGAAAAGATAAATCTTATGTTCCAGTCAGATTTCTGTCAGCTCAGGAAAATGTCTAACATCAAAGCATTCCTGTGTCCAAAAACCATGAGAACTCAAGCAGGTGCGATTTTCACACACCCACCTGTTGTAGCTCCTGAATAAAAAAGTCCCTCTACTTTGCTCTGACTGCAGCAGCTTAAAGGATAAGACTGGTGTAATTCTATATGTTCTTTGAGTCCACAAATCCCATGCAAATATCAAAACATCTCTCAATAGATCCTCACTTTATTTTGTAGACTGTGGCTCTCAGCCCTGAGGCCACTGGTTCCTACTGAAGACAAACATCTTACAAACAGATCAAAATTGATAATCTTCTGTTTAAAAAGGCTCAGTAATTTCTGCTGTGCACCGTAGTTATTTTTTAAATGTAACCCAAACAGGAGGAAATGGAGCATTTGTTAGGGACCATTTTCAGCAACCAATAATCCGTCTTTTGCTACTCAAGTGAGTATTTGGGGCCGAATGACCGATATATTTGGACATTAGTGAAACTCTACAACACATATGAATAAGATATATCAGGCTTTAGAATGCACACATAACTTGTTTGTGTTGGTATTATTTGTGGGATTTGTTGACAGTAACAAATAATAATAAAAATCACTAGAAATGGCCTTTAAAATAAAATACAAAAAACTGAATGTGTGCCTTTAGTGACCCTTTATGATTCCTTGGTATTCAGATTTGTAATTTCCAAAAGACTAAGCCAACTTTGATGCAATAGAATAGATTGTACAATGAATGTTCGATTTGTAGCTATATTTGAATAAGTATTTTCATTATCAATAAAGAAAATACTTTTAAAAGAAGTTGAATGGATGAATTCAGGGGTCAAAATCAACACATGTTTATGACACATTGGATTTCCTGTGAAAGGATCTTCTCCAGACCCAACTGCTATCTAAATGAAATCTCTTACAGTCATGATGTGCTGTCTGCAGCAGCACACAATCCTGCTTTTCACCTAATCTACATTAGGCTTCACACACAGACGAAAACAAGATGTTGCCAAAAATAAAAAGCTTGATCTTCTATATTGACCTTACAGTAGAGATAGCGCTGTGTGCACCACACGGAGAACTAGTACACCGACAAAAGAATACTATTCTTTGAATAAACATTTGTGTCAATACAACACAAGCTTTTAATAGTCTATGTTTATTTTCTTTATCAGTATCTTTGCAATGCTAGTGGCAGAGGCCTCAGTTCAGCTTGCCTACCTACCTAAAAGTGAGTCATCGGAAATAATGCAAATTAGATTTTTGTATTTTATAATATGAATACCGTTCCTAAAAGTCTTCTAAAAAGCTCCAGAACATGAATCCTCAACATTTTGACATCTCTTTTTCTCTTAAAAGTAACTAAGTGTCGTGTCACATTAACGTTTGGAATATTATTATTTCTAACCCTGAAGTCGTGATGTTGAGCATATTAAAGTCCACGTGAGCTGTGGGTAATAACCAAACTTTAGTTTCTCATGGAATAATCCTTTCAAAATCAACACGAATCCAGCAAGGCAGTTTAAAACACTCTCGAGTTTCACTACTTCCCTGGACAACAACAGCAGGTAGGAGCTAAAGTTACCCCGAGGCTGCGGGGCATTAAAGGGCAACTTAAATGTTAAATTCTTTAATAAACACGTGTGTATCATTCCCCCTACCCAAGCTGTTGCCACGGGGACAGATGCCTGTTCAGCTCTTACTGCGAGGCGGATCTCTGCACCTGAACTCTCTCCACCTCACTGGTGTCATTCAAGAGTAAAAGGTCCTCACGGTCTGCATGCGTCTGTGCCATAACCAGAGAGGATACATCCAATAATAGATTCAATCTAATTACTCTTCTGCTTCTCTGGATACTTTATGTTCAATTTGCAAGTTTAAAACTAATTGTAAATCGTCAGCGATGTGTAAAATGTTCCTCTTTATTAAGTTAGTTTATGTGAACTCAATTAAAAAAGTGAATCTACCTCAGGATGACTTATTTCTTAAGGGCCCTATTATGCTAATTTGTAGTGTGTGGGAGAGAAACTCCCTCTGGAGGGAACTTTGGGATTTTAGCCTTTGCAGACCATTTACATGCACAAAATCTATATTATACACTAAAGGGAATGGAAAGCCCCAAAAGGGCCCCTTTAATATAAACGATCTCAAAGCCTTTAAGGCACCACGATAAGAGTATTTTCTTGTAGTTGATCTAATAAAACAATAATCACCCCTTAACCTTGCCCAAAAATGCCAACAACAAAAAAATACAGATCAGGAATCGAGGTCTGAGTTCAGCCATGAATTTGAGGAATTGTTAAACCGCGAGTATACAGGAATAAATGAGAGATGAGGAAATAATAAAACAGAGCCCAGTTTATTTCCTGGTCTGCCAGCTTTACCTCCTGCGTGCAGCACTGACGTCATGATGGAGGGCACCCAGGAGGTCTCGCTGTTGGAGGCGTGGAACTCATTCTGCAGGTCGGTGTAGAAGATTCCCACGCAGGAGGGGAAGGCCAGGGTCAGAGCCAGCACTACGATGGTGGCAGCCAGCACCACCCACCCCCAGCCACCGTCTGGAGCTGTGACTGTTCCCGGCACAGCCACGGAGCCCCCGCTTCCACCTCCCTGCCCCCCCTCCTCGGATTCACACTCGTTGTTCTCTTGAACTTTTTCGATGCCGTTGGACTGCTCCAGGTCCCCGGATGCCTGGGAGTGGAGGCAGCCATCTCTTGTTTCTCCGATTCCATTTCCCTGAGTCATTTTCTGCTGGGCAGCACAGGAGGGGCTCCTGTGTTAGCTCTGCAGGGTGTGTGATTACCTTTCCTGCCCATGTCACTGTGACTGCTGCTACCTTCAGGGACACCTAGGACGACAAAAGCAAACAATCCATCAGGCTGTGCAGAGAAGCTAAAGAGGTGGGAAGTTGTTATGGACGGGGTGTAAATCTAGTTTCATTACAATACCATATTATATTGATTCCTTGGATATATTTGCTGATATTACAGAGATATGATTTCGATTACATTCAGGGCCCTTTGGTCGATATAAGGAGATATCGTAAACCCACTTAACACAATCAAATACGATAATAAAACCTCACACAAAGCAAACATGACATGACAATGTCATTACTGGCCTCTGTAGGAACAAGGTGCGCTTAGATGGAATTGATCATTTGCTCTCAGGTAAAACTTGACTGTTTCTTATAGGATAAATATGTAAATCGTTAGATTAACCAATAAACAATCAGATCTCAGATGTAAATATTTCTGATGTTATATTTCATTCCTTTTTGGTCTTCTTACTTTTATGTAATGCAATGACAAGGTCTGACAACAAATTATAGAAGGAGCAGTTCGGAAAGAGTTCGGAAAGAATTGCAAATGATTCGGGAAACGTACCAAAGTGAAAAAAGAACAACTGAAATATAACAAAACATTTAGCATCTTTAAAGGTGGGGTAGGTAATTTAGGAGAAACCGGCTCGAGTGCGCTAGAATTTTAAAATACACAGCCGAAAAAATCTGCCACTTCCTTACAGAGCCCCTCCTCCAACACACACGAACGCTCACATGACCAATGAGGGCACGAGATAAGTTTGTACCCAGATGGAAGGCTGACAGGCAGGAAGGCCATCCAGTTATTTTAGCCGGGCCGGCTCAGATGATTGGTTGTGCTTTTTACAGTACCACGGCTTCCACAGATGAATTGTTTTTATGGATTTTTTGTCAAAGCACTTCAGATATTCATTGCTATCGGGATGTTAAGAGCATTCCATGGAATATAACAAAAAGTGTATCTCGAGCCGGTTCCTCAAACTTACCTACCCCACCTTTAATAGAGTTTCACAGGGTTTGGAACATGTGAGGAATACTGTTTGGAATGTTCTATTCTTAACAGCAGAGCTTCAAGGCTACAAACACACGAGTGAATGGAGAGAGGCAGATCGTGGTGAATAGTGCCTTTACACTACATGTCAACATTCCCTATACACACACTGATTTGCCAAACCACTTATCAAATGCTCATTCACACACACTCACACACCAATGGCACAGCCTACGGGAGCAAATTAGGGGTTCAGTATCTCGCCTAAGTGGGCTTGCAATTATGTAGCGCCACTCAAACACTCACTCACACACACACACCGATGGCGCAGGATTCAATGATAGCAGACTGGAGAAGCCCTGGATCAAACAGCCATTCTTCGGATTAGTGAACAAATGACTGCATGTTCATTATAATTAAGCAATAATGGTCAATGGTGCAGGGAAACCCAGGAGAAATGTGCTTAAATCTTCTGGTGGCTATGTTTTGTACTAGGGGTGTTGAAAATAATCGTTTCTACAATGCATTGCGATGCGGACGTGGACGATTCGGTACCGATGCAGTGACGGAAGATAATCGGTTATAGCGTAGTAACGTTGCTTCCTGATTTTCCGGCCGCGGCTTTACTATAAAGTTTTTTTTTTTCTGTCACTTTAATATCAAATCGGTCGGTGACGCAGAGATCAGGGAACAGACATGACAGCGCACAGCAACACCAAACACGGAGCTGTCTGCTTTATCCACCAACACAACACCACCAGTCCAGAACCAACAGCAGAAGGACCCGCTCTGAATCACTCTGTGTCGCTGCGGCACAGGGATTTATGTTTTTCAAAAATAATCGCGTTACAATCATGTCAGGTTTTTGGTGGATTTAATTAAGTCTTGGATTACAAAGTATGAATGTCCTCTAGCAATTTTCAGATGATATATACGTGTGTAAAGTTTGTGAAGGCAGGAGGAAAAAAGCTTCCGCGATCACCGTCTCCTCTCCGTTCCTCCAAACCCCGCCCCCTCCCTGAAAATAATGAGTGACAGGCTGATAGTGACCCGATTGAAACTTTATTATTCACTTAATCACTGAGATATAATGAAGCTAATTTAATCTCATACATTCATGGGATTTATGTAACAGTAAGACAGAGAATGTAAGTGTGCACCCACATGCAGTATTTTAGTTTGTATATGCTATTGTAAATACTCCTGTTGTCTGCTGTGTTCAGACTCAAGTCCACACAGTATCACACACAGATATAGGGAGGCTAGACCTATACAATTCATTTATTTTGGTTTATAAATTAATGTCAAGACATTTATGTTATTGATTTCTGAAGCACTTTCTAAATAATAAAAAGAGAGTTCATATGTATTTACTGCATGTATGCATTGATGAAAAATAAGCCATGTGCAGTAATATAGAAAATTGAGGATGCAATGCATTGGTATGAATCGTGATGCATCGGGATGCATCGGGATATCGAATTGAATCGAATCGTTGACAGGATAATCGTAATCGAATCGAATCGTGAGACCAGTGAAGATGCGCAGCCCTATTTTGTACACTAATCTAATAAACAAAGGCAAGCTAAAAAGAAAGCAATGACCTTTTATTGGCTTTGCTCCTGAGCTGACAGATGTTACGTTGCTAAAATGTTGACATACACTTCAGGAACTCTAAAACAACCCTTTGACTTCTAACCTCCCGTGCAGCATGCCTCACATGTTCAGTGTAGATGTGCTCCAGTTTTATCGGCAAAAATCCACACCTAGATGTTTAAAATCCAGTTAACAAAGGAGAGGCCTGCAGGGTTAAATAGTGGATGCAAAGGGCATCTGGCTAGCATGCACTTATGAAACCCCATGTGAATGGCCCTCTGTGCAAATGCTCCAGTAGAATTTCCCCTGGAGACTCTTCATATTATTTCCAGATGTACTGACGACTGAGCAGAGCAACATCCCCTAAGGTTAAGTTGCTGAGTATCTGATTAATAGCCAATGTCACTGTACTCAGAAATGTCCTGTACACTCTGTCTCTTCAAATATTTCACATATATGTATTTAGAATATTTTACAAATGCTTTAGCTCATGATCACAACACAAAGAGACAAACAAAAGGAAAACTACTTATATTTAAACAAAAACCCTAAATCACATGATCAGAAAATACAGATAAACATATCAGAATAACTTGAAGTGCTTATCAGTCTGCATACCAATTAGTTGAATCAACACATGTTGCAAAAAGCAAAACATTGCAAGATAATGCAAGTTCACAAATAACTTATAAGAAAATACTTGAATTACCTTAAAAAAAAGTGCGATGTCTGGACAATCTTTGGCAGTTTGTATTTCAAAGTGTGGCTTATTGTTATATACATACAGGGCTGAGCGATACGTCCAACATCTGGGTTATAGCTCATTTCATATCTCCATAACGCTATAAAGCAGGATTTCCGGAAAGTCAATAAACAAATGGATTATTTGAACTCCACGTGGTATTAGTCTGTTTTTCTGCACTCCTTTGTGGATTGAATACTTGAAAAGTTAACTTTAGTGGAGAATGAACATCCTGTAACAGTTTCAAGTGAAAATAGAAAAGACTAGAAATGCTAGGGTTTGTTTGCCTTTATATGTTCTATCCTAATAGACATGTAAAATGGTCCTAAATCGCATATTCATTTTTCAAAGAATGGCCTATAACATTTTTCTAATTATTATTAGTTCATGATTTTGTTTGTTCCAAATGTTAAGCTATTCCCCGAAAGGCTATTGTGAGACATCACATTCAATGGAATGGACGTACAGACAACCATGAAAAAAACATTAATAAACATTATTGTCTACCAATATTGTGCAGAGAGAAGCCTGTCCTATGTATTCTGGGCTAATGGAGCTTAAAGGGTGGAGAAGCATGTAACAGGAAGGATGCACGTTGGAGTTCCAGCTGGTTAATCAAGTGGTAAAGTGTGGAGAAAAAAACAATCATTTAAAATCCCCTAAAAAAAATTCAGATGTTAGAGTAGACATTTCTGTAGTGTGAAGTCAGACGTTGTACCACACTAGATTTATTAAAAGACAGAAAATAATGTATCACAAAAATCAAGAAATTATTATTCTAATTTATTTCCACTTCGCGTTTGTGGCTTTGTGCAAAGTTAGGTTGAGCAGTAGTTTGATATTTACTCTAGTGGTCTTGGCAGTTGGCAATGAAGCAAATATGCAGGTTCACACAAATCCGTTTCTTATTGAAATTAAATTGCGGTCTACTTTTTGTGAAATAAATAGAAAAAAAATCCCCAAATGGTAAGAAAAAGCTTTTGTTGTTTTCTGGAAATAAGTTCAGAACAGTATTGGTAAAGCACTTTATAGACCAGAACCAAATGGCATGAATGTTTTTCAGCATGACTGTCTGGTGCTTTCTCTTCCCCTAAAAGGTGTTTGTAGAGAACATTGTTTCCCCTAGATAAATAAAAGTGATGCTGGACAGCTGATCCTTGCTGTGGGACAGCCCATGGAGGGATGTGAGCGCTGCGTAAGAGTCGCCTGTTTAACATGTCATAAAGTGGAATGTGTTTACTTGCATAAGGCAGCAGAAACTAGCCATTATCCGCATTAAACATGACTTATTTTCACATTTTAAACTGTATTAACGCGCAGGTTTTTTTTACACATCCACCCACGTGGAAATTCGCTAGGATTTCGTGTTGTTTTCGGATGGAAAGATGCACATAAACACGGTGCAGACTCCATTACATCCCTGTCACATCAAATCATCTTCTCTCGGCAGAAGTCTCGCTTCCAAAGAAGTATTACCACGTCTTCTGTTCCTAAAGTGTGATATCACCCTAAACATCACTGGGTCAGCACTTCGGAGTCAAGAGGAAGCGGTTTAACCATCAATGTCTTCCGTGATTTAACAAACAAATGCTGAAACATCACCTTTTCTATTGTTGGTTATGGTCGTCCAGCTCCCCGTCGGTCCCACACACTCGGGCGCGGTCGCTCCTCGATGACTGGCGGGGTAGTACCATGGGGCAGACACATGGGCTGACAGATCAGGGACTAATGCTGCTACTCGTCGCAGAGCTCCAGCAGCGTCCGCCCGCTCGCGGTGGGAGGAGACTGAGGTGGCCCGGAGGCAGACCGGGCGGCAGACATACGTCTCTGGGCGGGCATTTGATTTACCAGGGCGGGCCCAGGGCGGGCCCACCCCGAAATGTACATATCCCGGGAAATCTGAATTGTCAACGGGGGGGGGTTGTTAGACGCTCCAGATTTCTCAGCGGGGGGGGGGGGGGGGGGGGGGCTTAGGTTGCCATAAGGCTGTTAACGGTCTTATTATAGGCTACATCCAACTTGGGCAGCACGCAGGCAAACTTCAGGAGCGCACACAGGGTGGAGAGGTGGAGAGAGATTGAGCGAGGCAGAGAGCGTGTGCAGCGGTCTGCTTGCGCACAGAGCAGTTTGTGAGAGAGCCGGCTTGAGAGTCAATTTCTCTTCAAAATAGAATTGATTGCCAGCCTCCCTTGTCCCTGGCTGGCTTGCTAGCTCGTTGGTAACGTAACTGATGTCTTCTAATGTGCCTGCATCTGGCGCTGAGTTGCCATATTCCTTTCATGAACCACTTCCTGATATCCATTGTTGCAGATACATATAAATGATAATAGCCAAACTAACCTAGCAAGAGTAAACTGACAGGCTGCTGTGCCGCATCTCACTCAAAAACCCACACGACTCAACCCAGCAAAAAACCTGTCTCGCGCGCAGCCTTTCATTCAGAATTTCATAGCAAAATAAAAAAATGATATTACGCCGGGGCTGGTCCTACCGAAGGCCTGTGTGGTGATGGTGAACAGCAGGGGGAAGCTCTACAGAAATACTGGCATATTTATATGATTTAGTACTTTGAAATGGTGCAGTGTACCAAATAGCACACTGTTTACACAATTTCTAGCGCACTTTACTTGAGTATTTACATGTAGGTCTATGCTACTACCCTGCTGAAAAAAACACCATAGACCAGTTTAAGATGGTTGCTGGTTTAGTTGGTTTACCAGGCTGGACAAGCTGGCCAGGCTGGTCTTGCTGGTAAAGTTTCAGCCACACTGGCTTGATCGATGGAGTTGGCTTCTTCAATATGATGCCAATATGGTCTTTTGTCGGCTCTGTATATCATTGCCGACGGTCGACCTATGCTGACAAGTAAGTGAAGAGTAGGCTAGAACATATAAAGGTATATTCGCTATAGGGAAATGTCCCAGCAGTTTAGGATAATGAAGGTTCTAGACTAGGCTATTACATTTCTAACTCCTGATAATGACAGGAAGGCAGAAAGCGCATTATAAAAATAATACTCATAGCAGAAATGTCACCCTCCTTTTTTCCTATAACAACGACCACAATATTACGGTGGCTGGGAAGTGCAATGGACAATTACAAAGTGTGAAACACTTTAACAAAGCTTGAGACAAATTTACATTTTATAAAACAAAATTACATTAGCAAAAACACTTTTACTAAGGAAAAAAAACTTTAACATTAACGAAAACAAATTAACAAGATGCAAAACACTTATACAAAGCTAAAAACAAATTTACATTTTATAAAACACTTTTACCAAGGACAAAACAATTTAACATTAACAAAAACATTTATCAAAATGCGAAACACTTTTACCATAACTGAAACACTTTAACATGTCCTGAAACACAATAGGCTTGTTTGAGACGCGTTGCAGCTCGCCTCGAAAGTAGACGAGAATAGCCGATCGCAGCCGGGGGAGGTCTCAAAAAGCTCGCCTGATGTCGGACACCTCCGAGTCGGCTTCTTCTTCTTCTTCTCTCGGTTTTTTGGCGGATTGCAAACAACCGCCACCTCCGGAGTCGGCTTGACTCGGTTTGCATTTCTAAAGAATGCACACATGTGTTTAATCGTTAATGTCAGATATGTACTAAGTAAATACATTTGTTCCTGCTCAAGATTAGATTCAACTTTATTGTTATTGCACATATTACAGGTACTGAGACAACGAAATGCAGTTTAGCTTCCAACCAGGTGCAACAAGCAGTAAAGTGAAAAGTAATGTACACAATCTACAGAATAAAATATAGAATGAATTGAATGATGAATAAACAGTGAGGGGTATGAATACACTAGATATCAGCATGTGAGCAGTATGAACAGTGTGTATGAATATGCTAAGATATATAAAGTATGAAAACGGTAAGCAGTGCAAGTATAGTATAACATATATATATATTAATTTCATGATGATAAACATTGTGGAACAATGATGAAAAATGGGAATGGAAGTGGCGACGTAAAACTGACACAAAACAACAACAAACTTTTGCCGAGCCAATTGGAGAGTTTCATCACCAGCACGTGGTAAAAACCACCAATGAGCGCTCAGCTCGAGATACCAGCGAGTCGTTTCCCATCAAGCATTTCGCTTCCGCAGCCCGTGGAGAGGAACTGCGCCGCCTCGCTCTCGGTTGCGGGCGTCTTTGTCCCGACAGATTTCAACGTCTCATGTAGGCGAGCCTCCAGAGCAAGTCGGACAAAATGACTAACCATCATGCAACGCACTAGCAAGACGTTGATCGCAACTGCGCAGGTCTCGCTTGTCTCAAACAAGCCTGTCACTACCCGATCCGTCCCCCTGCCCGATCGGGACTGCACATGTGCGAGATGGTCCGCCATATTAGACAAGTCCGGACGGCAACCCAAGATGGACACTTGACACAGTGGCTTTTAGCAAAACTCAAAAAGAAAAACCGAGAGAGATGAGTTATTGTTATTACAACGTGACTTCACTATTATTTAACAACTCTTTTTATGGGTTTTTTATTTGGGGCTAAGTACATTGTCAGAATAAGTGAGAAATGGATTTAACTTCTGTTAGACAGCTATATGCCATACATGTTTGCATACATTCACAGTAAATATGTATTCAGTACTGACCAGGTCAGTGTATGTTTTGGTCATTGGATTTTCTTTTCACAAATGGAAATTCAAAAACAACTAAATATTTGATTTTCGTTTTCAAATTGAAAAACCAAAATTGAAATACAAGGCGTTTTTCTTTATCATGGTCAAAAATGGATTTACTAAACTTAAAAAACGGGATGATTTCATGTTCTACTTCTCAAAACAAAAAATAAAATCACTAGAAAACAGAAACAAAAAAAAAACCCGTTTTTTCATATTCTGCTACCGGAAGTTGTCTTTCAAAATAAGAGCGCAGATGAGGACGGTCAATCCGTGTACTGTATCTACGGTCCATTTGTTTTCACAACGAAAACAGCCAAGACACATATTGAGCGCAGAAAATGAATGTTATTAAGGGCTTTAAATATAATAGGCCTATGTCTAAAATGGACAACATTGTTTGGAGATTTCAACTATATAGCGATTCTGCGGTCACTCAGCCGTCTCTCCAGTTTGTTATTATTTTGTCTGCCAATAGTTCTTCGTGAGATCGATCCTGTTGGACTCAGTAGGCTAGTAGTAAAACTACTCCCACAACAAGTACTTACTGTGTACTTTTTGAGTAATCCTCTGTCAATATCCCCTCCTGAGAACAAGAATGCATGTTTCTCTACTATTTTGAATCAGCGTTAAAACACCTTTCTTCATGAGACTGATATTGTTGGACAGAGTATTTTAAGAGGATAATAGACATGATATCAGCAATACTTCCAGTCAGTAGTCCGGCAGCAGCATTGTTACCCCTTGGAAAGTCTTGCCCGCTATTTAAATTGACTTTGATTGAAGTTAATAACAATATTGATATTATAAAGATATATATAGATATAGCATATTTGATGCAGTCTTTCTGAACACTTTTAAAATAAAATACTGCAAATTAAGAATATTTGTAATGTTCTGCACAGATAGTGCCTTAACTTGAATTTGAAAACACGTGGCAGCTTTATTAATAAAGCAGATGAAAAGATTTGTGGAAGGATACATTCTTCATGCATGGCTTTCTAGATAAAGGCAGTTTTATGGTTGCTGGATTATCCTCAGATAGTGGTTTGTTTAAATAACTGACATTTTAATAAATATTGCAAAAAAGGGCTCCAAAAAAGGCATATATATATATATATATATATATATATATATATATATATATCCTGGTCGGCTTAGTCACATGTATTTTCTCAAGCACCACAAGATTCATAGTTTATAAAGTACAATTCTGGGCCATTGATTGTGTCATTTCTCCAAACACATACAGTAAAAATGCCTGTTTTTTAAGCCTTAAAATGGTGCAGGAAAATTAGTTTACATTGTATTATACTTAAAGACAGGACTATTCAGTTAAGAGAAGAGAAAAAAGGAAAGAAAACTGTTATAATGGGTGATGTAACATTAATGACAGACATAATATGAGGTCCTTGTCACTCAGACTTTAGAGGGGTCATTTTGTGATCATAGGGTACAGCATCAGGACAATATCATATGGAGTCAGACACTGGAAGTGTGCTGGAGGCGTTGACTGGGACTGATGGAAGGATGAGGCTGATGAGACTGAAGAATCTGTGAGGAACGAACTAGTGGCTGAGAAATAGTTATATATTAAAAGACAGCAGCATCATAAGAGGCCAACCAGAGTGACAGAGTGTGTCACTTTGCTGAAGGATATTTGTGACCAGCTATCCAGGCCAGACTCTAAAGAAGTTCCGAGGTGTAAAAATGCTGCTGCCGGAGTACTGACTGGAAGTATTGCTGATATCACGTCTACCATCCTCTTAAAATACTCTGTCCAACAATATCAGTCTCAGGAAGAAAGGTTTTTTAACGCTTATTAAAAGAAAAACATGCATTCTTGTACTCGGAAGGGGACATTGACAGAGGATTACTCAAAAAGTACACAGTAAGTACTTCATAGTAGCTACTTGTGGGGGTAGTTTCACTAGTAATGAGTCCAACAGGATCAATCTCACGAAGAACTAATGGCAACAAAAAATAATTCGACTCATCAAACTTAGCAGAAGTGGCTTGATTTTGTTCTCATCAGGGGACTTTGACAGAGGATTTATCAAAAAGTACACAGTAAAATTACTTCAATGTATTGTTAGTAGTATATGCTAACTAATACAAAGTCAAACAGTATCAATTTCATTCAGTGTTATAGCAGAATGTTTAATACAGCGTATTTCTGATATTCATTAAAGATCACATATGATGTGTGTTACTGAGTTGGGTCACGCACAGTTAGAGAGACAATGGTCGTTCTGAATTATCAATAGATGTATTCATTTTAAGTGAGCTGACACCGAGGTTAGAGGAAGTTCAGAGAAGGCCTCAGGTTATAAAAAACGGTTAACATTTTTGTTTGTTAACTACTCCTAAGGATGTCATGAGATGATGACGTTTAAACATATACAAGTATTGCTTTCAGAGAAACACATGTGACATAGACCTATGTGTGGTAGGCTGCATGATAGAATGTGTGTGCATTAAACATGCCTAGGGAAAATGTGTGTGTGTTCATTGCAGTGGCTATATATGCTGTATGATTGTTGGTGCGGGGCATTTCCGCGATTGGCTGCTGTGGCAGCAGGTGATGTACTCCCCATATTGTTTGTTTGTTGCAACAACTAAATAATAATTACTGATCAGCTATATCTGTGTTTGTGTTTTATTGATTCCTATTTGTTTCATTCTTTCCTGTTGTGTTATGCTGGACCGCCACAACAAACTAATGGTAAAATTGTCTTTTTATCATTCATCAAAGATAGCAGAAAAACCTGAATTATGTAGGCTACTATGGAGGACAGAGGATTACTCAAAAAGTACACAGTAAAAGTAGCCTACTTCATTTCATTTCTAGTAGCAGTCAAATTAGCAGAGGTGGGACCAAGTCATTATTTTGCAAGTCTGAGTCAAGTTTCAAGTCTTTGAGCTCAAGTCCAAATCAAGTCTCAAGTCAGGATGGGCAAGTTCAAGTCCAAGTCCTAAACTTTGACAAAACGAGTCTTAAACAAGTCATTAAGTGCTTTTCACCAAATGTAATGACATCGATCAACAGAATAATACTTAATAATCAAACTGCTCTTTATTAGTCACATTAATAAGTTAATAATCAATTTTCTCTCTGCTGGGAAAGTAACGTGTTTTTTCTAATTTAAGAGGGATCAGTAAGGTGAGGCTACCGTGACGGTTTGATTCAGAAGGAGTTTAATGTATAAGATCCCTGATGTTGAGTCAACCAGAATGTTTATTTCCACTGTGTACAACATGTTGTAAGGGACCCACAATCTATCTTTATGCCAGGGATAATGTGCAGCGAGGCGGTCTCTATGGGGAAGAGAACACCTGAATCTACATCCCTCTGCAGGTGGTACTTTGACTATATTTTGATGATAATACTTTTCTACTTTTACTTGTAACATTTTGAATGCAGGACTTTTTATTCTAACCGAGTATTCCTACACTCTGGTACTTTTACTCAAGTACAAGACCTGAACTTCTCCCAAAAATATTTGTATCACTCATTGAATATAGCAGGGGAAAAAATGAAGAGCAGCTGATTTGAAAAAAACAACTGGAAAGACAGCTGACCCTGGTGCCAGAAAGCCACACGTGGGATACACTGTGAACCTCTATCGCCTGTCAGCGCAATTTACATGATGCCTTAAAACCATAGACTGTGGTAGAAACATGTTTTTTTCTGCTGTAAAGTTGGGCATTTTAACATGGGGGTCTATGGAAATTGCTCCTTTCTGCAGCCAGTCCCTAGCGGCCCATGTATGAACTGCAGTGTGTGGCACTTCCGTATTGGCGTCCCGGCTGTTCCCCAGAGTTTGCCGCTTGCTTAAAACATATAATAATAAAGGGCCGTCAGCAAACCGAGCCGGCACGGTAGTTTTTTCATATTCTGTTTTCTATTGATTTAATTTTTCTCAAAACAAAAAATAAAATCTCAAGAAAACAGAAACAAAAAAAACCCCCGTTTTTTCATATTCTGCTACCGGAAGTTGTCTTACAAAATAAGAGCGCAGATCAGTCGTGTGTCTCTATCGTCTCTATCCATCCATGTACTCGGAAGTAGAAAGTCAAAAAGTGCGGTGCTACGTAGTTAATAGACATGGATCAATACGTAGTCTTTCGCAACAGTAAAAGAGTGTGTCTCAGAGAAGAAGATATGACTGCAGAAAAACTAAGCCGCATTTTTCAGGTAAAAATACAAATAATACTATATAGACGACATAGACTACAATCAGGGAATTAGCTAGCTACTAGCTAACATTACAGCTCTGTGCCTTTGTGAAGCCTTGTTAGCCTAGTTGTTGGGGATTTTACATCCTTGAAGTCCGCCTGAACCTGAATTATTATTATTATTATTATGTGAATAATTATAATAATAATCACTTAATTTAGAGGTTCACCATTCGGTGAGGTTTTCTCAGTAGTCACAATCATATATAAAGATTTGGAAGTAACGACTAGCACTAGGAGTTAATTGACTTATGATTGTTTTTGACAGGTCTCATCTCAAAGTCTCTATGTGAGTGATGACGCGAACGTGGCCTTGTTTCCTGGAGCATCAGGTGTTTTCAACTCATCTCACCCCCAGAGGTCACTATGAGGTGCATGGTGAGGACGATGTCCCGCCATCAGCTTCAAGTAACATGGGCCAACGATTTTCTTTCATGCGAACAGCTGCAACTGCTTCTGCTAGTTCACCTGCACAGCGGGCTTCAGCCCCCCCAAGGGGCACTGTCTCCAGAACATTTCAAAGGTAACCTTAAAGTCGCTTACTAAGTTACTGTGAAACGTTATTTTAAAATGTACTAATTACGAGATGGGAAATGAATTATAATTTCATTTAGTTGAAAAATCGATAGATAAGATTTGAAATGAGGAAATTATCATTTCAAATCCAGTTTCCATTCTTTATATAATTCGTAGTTATTGTGTAATAATAGTTAATACCACTTTATGCCCATTTTAACATTATTCCCTAAAAAATGCTCTACATTGTCTTTTGTTGATATACAAATGACACATATATATTAACCATTGCTATGATTATTAATGCCTTCAGTGTCATAGCATTTATGTGGGTATGATATTTTAACAGATCAGTGTTCCTTGCTGAGCTGGTTGGTGGGAGACTGAGTCCCAGCAGAATGGTGGTTATCCGGTTTTTGGAATGCGAGGCTTCCATTCAGGGGATCATTGGAAAGGTGCAAGATGCCATTGGAAGTCATGACCCCATTATATTAACCGATGCCCAGGGATATGAAATGTTGGAGTCAGAGGGAACAACAGGTGGACAATATTAATGAATTATGTGTATATATTACATGCCACAATACTACTCGTGACTGAACTAGCCACTTAAGTTATATTGTTTTGTTCTACTCCTAAGGGTCACAATACTGGAAACAAAATGCAAGAAGAATTCTTGCTGTAACAGAACGGGACTTTCAGGACTTGCAAGGCACAAAGCGGAGAAGATCGAGGTATCTTATGTATTCATATTACTCGTATACATAATTCAATCATTGAAGTACATTGTGTTTTTCTTGCTTTTATCCTTAAGCTTTCTTATTCCGACTATTAAAAACAACAGTTTTTCATTTCAAATCAGCACATATCTTCTGGCCATTACTGCTTATTTATTAACACTTTTGCATGCTGCTAGTGAACGGGTTTCCCCACCAAAAAAAGTGCCTGTCAATAAAAAAACTAAAAACTTTTCCCCACAATCAAGATTAGCAATTTACCTTGATACACCCTATTGCAATTTTGCTGTCTTGTTTTGAACTATGTATAACATGTAATATAAACCCCATAGAAAACAGCCCTGACTTGGCCAAGCTACATTCAGAAATAAAACACTTGCATTTTATAATATTTCAAACAAACGGTAAGACCACGATTAGCATAAACGATTTAACAGTACCATTAAATTTGTGAAGTCATTTCCAAGATGGCGCCAGTGTGTGTGGCCTGCCGTCTGCCGATGCTTACGCTGTGTGTTTTTGTACTGTTTTTGTCATGTTTAATGCAAAATGTCAACTCTCTACTGGTGTACGATCGCCAAACACTGCTGGACCTTCGGTTTTCTGCCATTATTCCAGCAAAGTCTACTCGTGGTGGAGATAAAACGCTGCCTCCGTTTTTAACGGGGGGAGCAGTTTACCTGTGCCGCACCCCGGCTCCACCTACCCGCTGTAAACGCCACCGCCGCCGGGGAAAACGCAGTGGTCGACTGGTGAGAACGAAGGCTTCTTCAGCTCATCTTTTCTCTCATACTGAGTATGAGCCTCGTCTCTCTTTTTCGAGGCGCTTCCTGGACCCTGTCGACGCCTGGCTGGTACCTGTCGTCGACCCGGATGAGGCATTCCTGCACCGCGTGACCTGCTCCCCTCGTCCCCGCTGCCGTGGGGTTAATCCGCATAACCTGAGGTCTCTGTGTCGGGCTCCCCGGACCTCTAACGCCGCCAATCTGCCGGCCCCTGCCAGGTTTGGCCTGGTCAATGCAAGATCGCTAACAAACAAGACTTTTGTCCTAAAGGATTTCTTCACTTCCAAGGGCTTGGATTTCCTCTTCGTGACTGAGACATGGCTCAGTATTGGTGAGTCAAGTGCGTTTACCGAACTTGTACCGCAGCATTGCTGTTATTTTAACTCTCCGCGGACGTCAGGCCGAGGTGGAGGTATAGCAACTGTTTTTAAGAGTGACTATAAATGCCAGCAGCTTTCACTGACATTCTCACCCGGCAGCTTTGAACTGAGCGTGTTCGAGCTTGGTCGCTCTCACACAGTGCTGTGTGCTGTGGTCTATAGACCTCCCAAATACAATAAGGGATTTTAAACGATTTCTCGGACTTCTTGGCTGAAATTATGCCAAAATATGATCGTGTTCTTATTGTTGGGGATTTTAATATTCATGTGTGTTGCCCCGACAAAGCTATGGCAAAGGACTTTTTAGACCTTGTTGATTCCTTTAATCTTGTGCAGTCTGTGTCTGGCCCAACGCAGGAACGCGGACACACACTTGATCTTGTTTTATCTTATGGTTTGCCTGTTCTTAACCTGGAGATTTGTGACGCCTTTTTCTCTGATCATATGCCTGTATTATTTGATGTGAGTCTTGCTTGTGAAACGGTTAAACCGCGCGCTGCTCCTCGGCGCGCTCGTATGATTAACCCCTCCACTGCTGGTCAGTTCTCTGTCGCCTTTAAACAGAACTGTGTGAATCGGGAACCTATGTCACCTGAAACGGATGAGCTTAGCGCATGGTTTCACTCTACTTGCAAAGCTGCCATAGACACTGTTGCTCCTTTAAAAACCAGGCAACCTAAAACTAAATCTGAGCCTTGGTTAAATGACACGACTCGGGCTGTCCGACAGGATTGCCGTAGAGCTGAGCGTAAATCGAAAAAGGACAAACTGCAAGTTTCATTTGAAATGTTGAGGGAGTGTTGGCGTTTCTATCAGATCACTGTGAAAGAGGCAAAAAGCAAACTTTTATCTGACATCTTTCTGTCAAATCGTCATAAGCCACGTGTTCTGTTCCAGACTATTGATTTGGTCCTTAATGCCCCCCAGAATAGCTTTATAGAGACCTCTACCGCGGTCTGTGAAGATTTTCTTCACTTTTTCATTAATAAGGTAAATTCCACTAGAGCTCAAATCTCTGCGCCTGCAATTGACCCCTCAGTTCCTGCACCGTGTTCTGCTGTCTTTAATCAGTTTGAGCATGTAGCTCTGTCTTTTGTACAGGAGATTGTCTCCAAGTTAAAGCCCTCTGGTTCTCCAAATGACCCTGTCGCGCCTCGACTTTTTAAAGAGGTTTTCCCCACTGTTGGACCATCTGTGCTGGCAGTTTTAAACAGCAGCCTGCTCTCAGGGAAGGTCCCCGAAAACCTGAAGCATGCAGTAGTGCAACCTCGTATTAAAAAACCCAGCCTGGATCCCACAGTTCTGGCTAATTTTAGGCCCATTTCCAAAATGCCTTTTATGTCAAAGATCCTGGAGAAGATTGTCTACAGTCAAATTATGTTTTTTCTGGAAGAGAACAACATACTGGAGGTTTTCCAATCTGGTTTTAAAACTATGCACAGCACTGAAACAGCGCTTTTAAGAGTCTTTAATGACATCCTTTTATCTACTGACTCTGGGGACTGCGTTGTGCTCCTACTTATTGACTTAACTGCTGCTTTCGATACAGTCGACCATGACATCCTGATCTCCCGCTTGGAGAAGTGGGTGGGCATTGAGGGAAAAGCCCTGGAATGGTTTAGGTCATATTTGAAGGACAGAACTTTCTCTGTCAGCCTTGGTGACTCCGAGTCATCCTCTGCTCCACTCCTGTATGGGGTCCCACAGGGCTCAGTATTAGGCCCCCTGCTATTCTCCCTCTATTTGCTCCCTCTTGGGTCCATTTTTAGAAAGCACGGCATCGCATTCCACTGCTATGCTGACGATAGCCAGATTTATGTCCCTCTAACAAAGAAGGGTGGTTACTTAATTAGCCCACTGATAAAGTGCCTAGATGACGTAAAGGCCTGGATGGCGTGCAATTTCCTTAAACTCAATGAAGGAAAAACAGAAGTAATGGTTTTTGGTAGCACCACTGACACCACTTCTGTAGACCTGGGTTCCTTGCATCAGTACACCAAGCCCACCGTTACAAACCTTGGTATTAAAATGGACCGTGAACTCAAACTTGAGAGTCAGATTAAGTCGGTGGTAAAAACGAGCTTTTATCACCTGAGGCAGCTAGCCAAAGTAAAACCTTTTCTCTCCAGACAGCAGTTTGAGACAGTAATCCATGCCTTTGTTACCACCCGGCTGGACTACTATAACTCTATTTACATGGGGGTCAGTGGGTCCTCCCTCGCACGACTGCAGCGGGTGCAAAATGCCGCAGCAAGGCTCTTAACAGGCACACGGAAGTATGACCACATTTCCCCTGTTTTAGCTTCTCTCCACTGGCTGCCAATTTATTTTAGGATCCATTTTAAAATTCTTTTATTTACTTTTAAATCCCTAAATGGCATGACGCCACCATACCTTACTGAGCTGCTACAGCATTACACGCCGAACCGCCCTCTCAGGTCAGCGGACCAACTGCTCCTGAATGTGCCTAAAACCAGGTCAAAGCTCAGAGGGGACCGTTGCTTCTCTGTAGCAGCTCCCAAATTGTGGAACGCTCTGCCCCTGGAGATCAGACAGGCCTCCACACTGCCTGCTTTTAAATCGCTTCTTAAAACCCACCTCTTCTCCTTAGCGTTTTAACATTTGGCGTTTTAACATCTTTCAGTGTTGCTTTTTTGCTTTTAAATTCTTTTTTGTTTTTACTTGTACTTGTTTTATGGTGTGTGAGCTGAGCTGTGTTACTTCTTTGTATGCTTTGTTTTATCTATTTGCCTGTACAGCACTTTGGTCTGGAGGTTTAAAGTGCTTTATAAATAAAGTTGTATTGTATTGTATTGTAACTATGTGTTATGTTGTTTCTGTTTAACAGCAGAAATGATGAACATGCTGCAGGCATTGGAGAAGTGACAGAAAAAAATTGAAGAGCTGGTACTGGCATCACAGAGCTTATCAGATGTCACTGCATCAATCAGAGAGCTCACCAATCTGACTGCCACTCAAAGAGTCACCCTGAGTCCTTCCCAGCTACAGATCATCAAGCAAGGTTTTTGCTGTGTTGTTTGTTGGAGTAAGTATGCAATGGATACTTGAATAATTTTCACACACATAAGGTAACTTTAAATCCATTTAATATTGTGTCTACCATTGTACAAATACGCATTTTTACATTCACATAACAAGGTCATTTTACATTACATTTCATTTAGCTGACGGTTTTATCCAAAGCGACTTACAATGAGCAATTACAGGGACATTCTCCCTGGAGTAACTAAGGACTAAGTGCCTTACTCAAGGGCACACTAGTGGTGGTGTTCCTGGCGGGATTTGAACTCACAACCTTCCGATCTTCAGCCCACCTCACTATCCATTAGACCACCACTATCCCAATTTGTGTCTTATACACTACAGGTAATTGCATGTACTGACGTAGACCTTTGTGTAACAGGCCATAGTATGCTATAATAACAAAGACATTTTGCACAGCATTAAAGTTGTGTTATAAGTAAACACTATCACCCAATACACCAAACATATTTAACAGGGACATGCATACAGAGAATGACTAGGTTTTCTCAATTTTCTTTTTAGGGTTCATCGAAGAGCCAGTCTTCACACAATGTTGCAAGTTCATCATTTTTTTTTCCCGCCGGAGAGGACGCTGGCGTTGACTGTTCGCCGCTTCTCCGCCTCTGTTACCCTCTATCACCCTCAGCTAACATTCGTTCTTGCAAAAGTTTCGAATTGGACTACTGCCCTGTATTGTGGAATATTTTCCAAGGCTCATAACTTTGACACAGTTTATCAGTACAAACTGTCCTGACTGAGCACACGCACCTCGTAACCTTGGCTGCTGTGCTCTCAGTGTTCTGTCTCCCTGTTCCTGCCTGTTGGCGTCAGCTGATAGAGGTGTTATGATTCTATGTTCCTGCCTGTTGGCGTCAGCTGATAGAGGTGTTATGGTTCTATGTTGTTATGCAGCATGTTGATGATGCTCTCAGAACTAGCTAAATACAGGGGTCTGATGTAGAGTTCTTTAGAATTGACGTGGCAACCCACCCGTGCAGTCTCACCGTGACTGCTGTGACTTGTGATGTGAATCCTCCGGCCGTAACTCCAAATAAACCATCAGTGTTTGACATCAAAAGCTCCTGCTCTACCGTGTCTCCTTCCTGAGTCGGTGACTCCTAATGTACTGCTACACAGAAGTTTCCTCCACACCCTGCATTGCACATCTTTACTGCACTGCACATTGTTTTTAATTTTAACTTATTTTAGACTTCTGCCTCCCGTTGCCGGCTGCCCTCACTCAGCCATCAAAGTGCCGGGTGGCTATTGCTATCTGCTACATCGCCTACTTGTCTGTCTCCGTCCCACGCAACAACCGTGGACTCTCTCTGCCTCCTGTCTTCATCTCTGGGTCTCTGGGTGTCCCGTCCCGCTGTTCACATCCTCCTGCCATGTTGTGGATCTTCCTCGTCTCCACAACAATCCTCCACCTCTGTGCACCTAGCCCGCTAGCCGCTATCGCTGCTAACACACTGCTCCCAGCATTCCCGCCTGTCATCATGCTGACATACTCCATCTCACAGCTTCTGTCATTCACCAACTCCTCCACCCCGTCTTCCATCTCAGTCATCAGACATCTTGGACTCCTTCGTCGACCCCGCTACATTCACCGAAGCACCCGCCGCAGTTTTGTTTACTTTCAGCACGGACAATCCATAGCATCCATCTGCTCTACCCAACGCACTATCGCACACCTGACGCGCCATCAGAACGCAACTCCAACTGCTCCTCTCTCCTCCGCTCACCTACACAACCAGCTGCATGAAATACCTGGAGCGGATTCCACTCCCCTCCGCCTCCCAACACATATAACAAGCCATTTCTCCCCACCATCAAGCCCCCCTCCTCTGCTCCACTGCCCCCGTCTCGTGCCCACCCCCGCGCTGCTAACCTGGCCAACCTCATACCTCTCCAGCCTGCCACCACCCCTCCAACCCCCCACTTGACCAATTTTGCACTTCTCAATATCCGGTCACTTAACAATAAAGCCCACATCCTCCACGAAATAATTCTGGACAAATCCATCAACTTCTTTCTGCTCACTGAAACCTGGCAACAACCCAATGATTTCTTCTCCCTCAACCAAACATACCCCCCTGGTTTTAATTACATCACTAAACCCCGCCCCTCACTCTGTGGTGGTGGGCTGGCTGTCATCTACAACCACAACATCCGGACTACAGAACTCACCCTACCCTCAGTACCATCCTTCGAATTCCTCGCCTTCAAAGCCCCTCCCTCACTGACAGTTATCCTCATTTACCGCCCCCCCAAACCACACCCCTCCTTCCTCTCTGATCTCACTGAACTCCTCACCATTGCTTCATCCCTCTCCCCACGTCTGTTACTCCTCGGCGACCACAACATCCACATGGACTCCCCCACCTGCAAACTCGCTTCTGAATTCTCCTCCCTTCTGGACAATTTCTCAATTACCCAATATGTCACCTTCCCCACCCATGATAAAGGACACATCCTTGACCTTGTCTGCTCCACCAACCTCCCAGTACTCGACCTCCACCCCTGCCCCCTCTCTGACCACAAACTCATACAGTTCACCATCGCCTCCCCGGTCCGCCATCCTCTACTCTCCCCCTGGACTCGAACCTCAGCTCACCCGATGAACAACTCAACCACCTTAATTCCACCCTACTCGCCTCCCTCAACAGCCTGGCCCCCCTCAAAAGGAAAAATGTCACTTTTAAAACCTCCTCACCCTGGTTCACCCCTGCACTCCGTAAGCTGAAGCAAACCGGCCGCCAGCTTGAATGCCTAACCAAGAAATCATCCCTCACAGTTCACCATGAATCCTACAAACTCCATCTCACTACCTACAGAGACGCCCTCACTGCCGCAAAAACTGCTTACCTCTCCACCATCTTTACCGACCCCTCCCATAACCCCAGGACCCTCTTCTCCATCGTCAACAAGCTCCTCAAACCCCGTGCTGACACCCTCCCTTCCTCCACTTCCACTTTATGCAGTTCATTCCTCCAGTTTTTCTCCGACAAAATCACTGCCATTAATCTCTCCCTATCCGCTGCATCTGACACACATACATCTCCCCCAGCATCCACCGCCACAATTTCTCCCCCCATCTCCCTGGACCTCCCGAGCCCTCCTCCCCACAGCCGCCTCTCCCAGTTCACTCTGGTTACCCCCCCTGAAATACTCAAACTGATCAGCTCCTCCAAACCCACAACCTGCTCCCTTGACCCTCTACCCACCCCTCTACTGAAGTCCTGTCTCCCCGTCCTCTGCCCCTACCTTGTCAACCTTTTCAACTCCTCCCTGTCCCAAGGAACCATCCCCTCTGCCTTCAAAACTGCTGCTGTCACTCCCATCCTCAAGAAACCCGGTCTGGATCCCTCCTCCCTCAGTAATTACCATCCCATCTCCAAACTCCCCTTTCTCTCAAAAACAATAGAACGCATTATCTCCAAACAACTCTACCGGCCTTCTCCAACCAACCAGCTTTTTGAACCCCTTCAGTCTGGTTTTCGTCCCCACCACAGCACAGAAACGGCCCTCATCAAAGTCCTCAATGACCTCCTCACCTCGGCTGACACCGGTTCCCTCAACATCCTCATCCTCCTCGAGCTGAGTGCAGCCTTCGATACCGTGAGCCACACCATCCTGCTTACCCGACTCCAGGACATCGGTATCAAAGGTAC
The DNA here is from genome assembly GCA_902827135.1 of Harpagifer antarcticus. Lineage (NCBI taxonomy): Eukaryota > Metazoa > Chordata > Actinopteri > Perciformes > Harpagiferidae > Harpagifer > Harpagifer antarcticus. Next base: position 2,332,810 of record CADEHL010000476.1, read on the forward strand.
TGCACTCAGGTGGCTCCAGTCCTACCTCTCCGACAGATCCCACTTCATCTCCCTCAACAACCACTCCTCTGCCACAGCTTCAGTCACCCAAGGTGTTCCCCAAGGTTCAGTACTCGGCCCCCTCCTCTTCATCATCTACATCCTCCCCCTTGGTCAGATTCTTCGCCAATACAACCTGGACTTTCACTGTTACGCCGACGACACCCAGATTTACCTCAGCACCAAATCCCCCAACAACCCCCCCCCCCCCTCACCCACATCGAATCCTGTGTGACTGCAATAAAATCCTGGATGCAACACAACTTCCTCAAACTCAACAGCAATAAAACTGAACTCCTCCTCATCGGCTCCAAGTCCACCCTCAGCAAAACCCCCAACCTGACAGTCACCATTGATGGCACCCCTGTTTCCCCCTCCACCCAGGCATGCAACCTTGGCGTTATATTTGACCCCACCCTCTCCCTCGAGCCCCACATCCGTCAAGTTGTAAAAACCTCATTTTTCCACCTCCGCAATATTGCCAAACTCCGTCCCTCTCTCACCCGCCCTGCAGCTGAGCGACTCATTCACGCCTTCATCTCCTCCCACCTTGACTATTGCAACTCCCTCCTCTACGGCATCAGCTCCACCTCCCTCAATAGACTCCAGCGTGTCCAGAACGCAGCCGCCAGACTCCTCACCCACACCAAATCATGGCATTACATCACCCCGGTCCTCAAAGAACTCTACTGGCTCCCCGTTTCACACTGCATCCACTACAAACTCCTGGTCCTCACTTTCAAAGCCCTCCACCATCTGGCACCCCCCTACCTCACTGACCTCCTCATCCTCTACCAACCACCCCGGTCCCTCAGATCCACCTCAGCCGGTTTGCTTTCCATCCCCAAGGCCAAACTCCGGAGCTTCGGGGACAGAGCCTTCTCTGTGGCAGCCCCGAAGCTCTGGAACTCCCTCCCCAAATACCTCCGTGAGTCTGAGTCCCTCACACTGTTCCAGTCCCGCCTCAAAACCCACCTCTTCAACTCTGTATCCATAAGCCCCCCCGCTCTCAATCAACTTCCTCCTGACTGCTTTTCTGTTTTGTTTTGTTTCTTTTTAGCTTTGTCTTTGTTTTTGTTTTGTTTGTCTACCCTCCCTCCCAAATGTAAAGCGTCTTTGGGTTCAAGAAAAGCGCTATAGAAATAAAATATATTATTAAATATATTATTCTTGGCTGCAAAAGATGTGTGGAGCAGTGGCAGGAGACCTCTGACTACTGTGCAAAATGTAGGGGGAACTCCGATAACAGCACCATAGTTGAGGTTAATGGTCTGTCAGAAGTCTTTTCTGTTCTGAAATCCCTTTTTGATGAGGAGTAACATGTTTCCCTTTTATACACACGGACAGGCATGGTGTTTTTGAGTTGACTTTAGTTACTGATATTTGGGTCACAGTTCTTGTTTATTATTTCTTAAGCATAAAGAGTAAAAATGTGACCACTGTTTTTATTGACATAATTATTTGATCGACATTAACATTTGTCTTTACCAGTCACCCACTGTCACCAAGTTTGTGTTGCCGTTACTAATTTACATTCTTCAAAGGAATTGTTCAACATTTCAATGTTTTAGCTTGTTGCATCACTCTTCAGGTGACAGAAACCAGTCGTTTAACTGTTGTTGCATCTAGAAAAAGAGACAGGCAAAGATAGCTCATCACTTGTTAGCTTTGCACAAATACTGGTAGTCAAACTAAGTGTTATTCTGCCTTGCTGATAGTCAAAAGATTAACTTTACAACAACACTAAACGATCCCGTGTGCTTGTTGTGATTTTTTTTATTTACCACGGTCTCAGGACCTTTATGTGTTTTATAAAGTTATATTCTGATGCTAACACTTCTTATTGACTACCAGTATTTGGTCTATTTGGGTGACTGGTAAAGACACATTTTAATGTCGATCAAATAATGATGTCAATAACAAGTATTTTACCCTTTCAGTTCTAATGGAGCAAATGTGTTTTCACACATTGCGCTGAGTTGTAGTTATGAGATGGAGCAATGCCTCTTTGTATGGAGCAAAGTCATTATCCCCTAATCACTAAGCCCAGTAGAATAACATCAACTTGTGCAACATTGATCGACAATATCTTTACAAATGTCATGGAAAACAGTGCTAAGAGTGGGCTAATAATAAATGACATAAGCGACCATCTACCTGTATTTGTAGCATATGATTGGCAATTAAAGAAAAAGAAGGAAGAGACTCGCAGTAGATATGTCAGGGTAAGGACTGCTGAAGCAAAAGACAAATTTAGGAGTGACCTCTTAAAGGAAGAGTGGAGAGGGGTTTATGGAGAAGATGTAAATGCTGCATATGAGTCCTTCCTAAAAATCTACATATCACTGTATGACAAACATTGTCCCACTGTACTCCGTACATATAAAGGTACTTATCATCAAAAGCCTTGGATAACCAAGGGCTTACAAAATGCTTGCAAGAAGAAAAATAACCTTTATAAAGACTTCATAAAATGTAGGACAAAGGCAATTGAAAAGCAATACAAGGCATATAAAAATAAGTTGACAGTTATAATGAGACAAGCAAAAAGAGAATATTATAATAATATGTTAAAAGAAAAGAAATGATATCAAGGGCACATGGAAAATCTTAAATAATGTTATTGGAAATAAATCTGTATCCACTGGCCTGCCCAGTCACTTCATTGATGACAAAAATAAGGTTGTAAAAAACATGAACGAAGTGGTACATGAATTCAACTATTTTTTTGTAAATGTCGGACCTAATCTTGCAAAGACTATTCCAAAACAACACAATGGGCAAAAAGAGGATGGCGGAATTGGGGGAAGTAAAGTGTTGCAGTCAATGTTTCTACAATTTCTACAATTCAGAAGAAATAGAAAAAACAACTCTATATGAATTGAAAAGGTTTTCTTTGTGTGTGTGTGTGTGTGTGTGTGTTTGTGTCTGTGTTTCCGTACTTGCTCTAAGAAGAAAGGACAGTAACAGAAGATCTCTGTGGCTTCAGGCTTGATCGCCGTTCAAATGACAGCGTTGGTTTCCCCAAAAGTGGGCGGGGCTGTAAATTGACGTAGATTTTACTCTCATCTATTATTCAAAACCATTCTATTTATTCTAACGTAAATTACATGCCAGTGTTTTATCTTTTTATTTATTTGTTTTTATTTTAAATCGTATAATGTCTGACTTTTTTTGCCGTCTGTGAGGAAAAGAAATGGAGCTTAGAGTCTCAAAATACTGAAATCTGTATTTTTGAAAATCTTTTTTTCCTTCTAATTTGTTATTCTTTTCTAAATAACACACTGTTATTTACTCAACAATAACACACAATTATCCTTGTTTTTATTTATTCGTTTAATTCTATAATCTTGGGCTTTTTAGCATGCTTTTTAGCCGTAAATAAAGTCACTGGAAACAGACATAGGCCCAGTGGCGACTGGTCATTAGGGGCAGGTGGGGCACAGCCCCACCTAGTGTCAGCAGAAAGTATTAAAAATAATGATTACAAAAAAATGCAAAAAATAAATTAAAATATATTTTAAGATCATGTTTAATCATCTGATTTATCTGTACATTGCTGTTTTAGTCTGTGTTCTTCTAATTAGTGTCTACAGTGTGTGCCTATTGAGCTGTTTAGAGCCATGTGGGACAAAACCCGATCATGCCCCTCCCTCTCACTGTCTAAGTCAATGGTGACTGTAAAAACTACACTGCGCATGCTCAGAATATTTTCCTATTTAATGTGTGTGGCAAAAAAATAATGACCATAGGGGCATAGAGCTGCCATCCCCACCATACGTCATCTCACATAATTCAGAGCTGATTGGCTGGAAGTACTTGTGCCGCGAAAAGTGTGGTGTGTGAAGAGGAGACGAGAGAGCTGCAGTGACGCATCCTAAAACCCGGAAGTAAGCTGCGCATGGCTTCCCTCGACAAAAAACAATGAGATTTCTCCATAGGATTTTAGAAAATAGCTCCAAATAAGATCTGTGGGAAACAAACCTGTTAGATAAATGCACGTTTTGTTCAGCCGGATAATATCCACATGTCTACCCTAATTTTATAATCATAAATCTATTGATTAGATTAGATTTATGATAGACTTTTGAAACTACAAGAACATAAGGAGGACTTTTACAAAAAAGTAATAGAGATTTTTGTCCAGAGGGATAGGCAAATGGACTTAATCTTCATGTCAAGGTAAGACTGCAATTTTATTGAAAATGGGATCTTACTAAGAGAGAACAATTCAATATTTAAATGATAAAATTACATTTTTTGGGTATCCTTTTGTTGAACTGTCTGTTTAAAATTAATTGAAGCATCAGACAAAAAAAGCTTTTGAAAATAATATTATATTTTGATTTAGGTCAAAATATAATATTTGTAAACCTGAAGAGTCAGTGCCAGTGCCTCGCCAGCCACGAACCTCTCTGCAGAAGCTTATAGACATCTACATTTTTTGTGCCCCACCACTTTTGTACATATAAAAAACGCCACTGCGTAGGCCTATAAGGGACATTTCAAGCGATACACACCACAAACCCACTGAACAGATTACCCAAGATCCTCAGCTTGAAGCTCGTTGATTGGATGTTTTAGCCGCAATGCATGTTGGGATATGATGTTAATGCGATATGATATCCGAAAACATTTAAAAAAAAAAAAAAAACTTTATTCCGAGTGTTCTTGCTTTTCTCTTTGAAAGTCATCACATAACGGCATTGTAATACACGGTTCGGCTGCATTAAATATTACATATCTGCCGTAGTTCTTTATTTATAGAGCCCTGATCAGAAGACTTCTAGACAAACAGGAGAACTACCGCCAAAATTGAATATGTGACTTGGATCATAAATATATCAACAATTAAACAACATCTTGTATTTCTCTTCACACAATACGTCTCCTTGCGGCTGACTTTTATATTTGATCCAATTGATAGATAGGTTATATTTACACCATAACGGTGCACAGCTGATAGAAAAGGACTTGTAGTTTTTAAAGATATTACTGATTTTCTTTGAATATAAGAATGTAAATACTGAGTTGAGAGAATAGTCAGAGGATTTGGGTGATGGGAGACACATCTATGGAATCACAATTTCAATAGCTTACCATTAAATGACGGATATGCCTTTCTGTCTGTGATGTTTTACAAATCAGATATTAATGTGTAGAAGTAAAACATGAGAAATAGTATAGCAATATCCTGTAAAAACATGTAAACACATGAATAAAACTACACATCTTCAGATGTTATACATACATAAGTGTCCTACACTAATAATACACAGTTATTATTAGTATGCTGTGTGTACCTTGTCTGCACCGCCTAGTGGTTAAAGCACGTTATTGAATTATTTGTGTTGAATAATGTTATTTTTGTTGAATAATGTTATTTGATGAAAACAATATTAAGAGTACATACTTTCATAGGGGGAAAGTAGAAGGTCAATGATAGAAATATAGAATATTAAAAAAAAGAAGATACTGTAAGTGATCTCCACAATAAAACAGTTTAGTGCTGTATGTACAAAGATATTAATATGAGGATGTGCACAACAGACAAACTAATTAACCTTTATTAACACATTAAAGAATACTTTAGGTTAAGGTCTTCTTTCAAATAAGAAAAAAGCTACAGATAAATATTAAGCCTGACAAAGTGCTTAACGTCTAATATATTGCTTTCCTGCAATGTTAACTATGTTGAAGCACTTATTTTAACCGATATTCTACACATTAATTATACTCTTATGTATGTAGATAGAAATGTGCAGAATATGACAGTTTAATGGTCGAGGTATACACACATATTGATAGATGTCTTGTAATGCACTGTTGAGGAACCTGCGACCCAAGTTTTTCATTCATTACATAACTACAGTACACCGTAGTTGTGTATATGATATGTCAATAAACCTTTGAAAATCTTGAAATCTTGAAAGGGATGTGCAAAATAGTCATTATATACAGTTTTTAAGTAACTATTAGTAGAGAATAATGAGTAATTAATATACTTTATAGAGATCTGCAGATAAATGTTTAGTCTTCTCAAGCACCAACTATCAAATATCTCTCCTGATTGTTGGCACTTGACAATCACCTTCCCTGAATTTTACCCAGGTGTAACTAAAGTCTGATTTAAGGGTTGTTTATATTTCACATCATTAATCAGAATCTGCAAAGTAACTAAAATAAATGTAGTGGAGTAAAAATACCAGGTTAACCTCTGAATTGTAGTGGAGTAGAATTACAAAGTAACAATGAGCTGTAATGTGGGTATATATTAATGCTGCCCATTATGGACACAAGCGATTTTCACCCATTTAGTAATTATATGTTTTAAATGTGTACACACCAATGTGTTTCCTATCGCCTAAACCTCCAGGGCTGTACACAGTTTAATACTATCAGTGTCAACTTCTAATTTTGGGGAAAAAGAAAACGTCTTTTAAAACTACAATTCCCAGTAGAGACGTGCCATAGAGAACATGTTGCGAACATAGACTGTATATATAAATTGCGAAACACAATAGCCAGCATGTGTAGTTCTGGGGGGGCATTCGAGTCCAGTTTTGAATAGTCTGCCATGGTATCGTTCCATTTCAAAGAGCTTGACGCTCGGCGTAACCTTAGGCGCATTAGGCGCATTCACACTGCGGTACTTTTCCCACAAAGGTTCATGAGAACTCTTTTATCGCGTTCACATCAAAAAGAGCCGGTACTAAAAATGGTTCATGTGAACCTTTTTACCCGCTCGAAAGTCCCTGCTAGAGAGCAGGGACTTTCGAGCGGCTCTTTTGTGAGAAAAGAGCTATATTTCTGATTGGCTGGGCGGATTGCAAACCACGCCCCGTAAAACTCCCAAAAAGTTTTGTGAAGCCGCCATTTTATTATCCTCGTATTAGCATTATTAGCATTAGCATTAGCCCAGCGCAGAAACGCAGAGAGACTAACGTATGGCAACACAAAATAAAACATGGGAGCGGTGGAGATGAGGAGGTGTCGGCGTTCTGGCGATTTACTCGGAAGGCTTCAGTAGAAGCTGCTGGGACTCCCAGCAGCTTCTACTGAAGCCTTCCGAGTAAATCGCCAGTCCCCAACTCCGGGGACTTCCGGCCGGGGACTTCCGGCCGGGGACTCCGGGCGGCAGTATACGCCGTGAAGTTGTTTGTAGCCTGCCAGTAAACCCAAAGCAGAAGAAGAAGAAGTGACGTCAGCGGCTTCATTTGCCTAATCCACCCCCAGGGACTTTTTCCGGTGTGAACACGATCTGTACTTAGTTCATGCGAACTAAAGAGTTTGCATGAACTAAGTTCGCATGAACCTTTGTGGGAAAAGTACTGCGGTGTGAATGCGCCTCTTGGCGCACTGCCACTCCAACATCCAATCCCAGAGCTTGAAGATTAATCACGGGGTTTGTCAACGGGACTGTAGTCCCAAACGATAGCTGGGGATGATGGGTAGTGTAGTGTCTTCGGCCATCCTAAACTGAATTTTTTTCCGGATATAATATCGCATTAACAACACCACATCTGGCGTCACAGAGATCTTCTGTTACTGTCCTTTCTTCTTAGAGGAAGTACAGAAACACGTAACTCTGGATTTGTTTTAATGTTTGAGGTGCAATAAGCGACACAGCAGCTTTTTGGCACTATTATTTTCTGCCTGCTCATGAGAGTAACAGCTGGCGAAATTACAGCCTCGCCTACTGATTTCAAATGTGTGCTCTAAAATGATATTTATAAATGACTATTATCATTATTATAAACAAGACAATAAATGGCAAAGATATGTATAAAATAAACGTATTTAAGATATGTTCACAAGAAACGTAACGTGGGAGAAAATATGTTTCTAGAAGATATGTAGAAAATAAACGTATTTGAGATACGTTCATAACGAACGTAACGTGGGAGAAAATAAGTTTCTCGCTAAACGTAATTGAAAATGCAGTTTAGTTCTGTGGGAACGTAATTTTTAGGAGACAGGGTTGCGGGAGGTGACATTGACAGAGGATTACTCAAAAAGTACACAGTAAGTACTTCATAGTACTTGTTGTGGGAGTAGTTTCACTACTAGCCTACTGAGTCCAACAGGATCGATCTCACGAAGAACTATTGGCAGAAAAAATAATAACAAACTCGAGAGACGGCTGAGTGACCGCAGAATCGCTATATAGTTGAAATCTCCTAACAATGTTGTCCATTTTAGACATAGGCCTATTATATTTAAAGCCCTTAATAACATTCATTATCTGGGCTCAATATGTGTCTTGGCTGTTTTCGTTGTGAAAACAAATGGACCGTAGATACACGGATTGACCGTCCTCATCTGCGCTCTTATTTTGAAAGACAACTTCCGGTAGCAGAATATAAAAAACGGGGGGTTTTTTGTTTCTGTTTTCTAGTGATTTTATTTTTTGTTTTGAGAAGTAGAAAATGAAAATCATCCCGTTTTTTAAGTTTAGTAAATCCATTTTTGACCATGATAAAGAAAAACGCCTTGTATTTCAATTTTGGTTTTTCAATTTGAAAACGAAAATCAAATATCCAGTCGTTTTTTGTTTTTGAATATCCATTTGTGAAATGAAAATCCAATGACCAAAACATACACTGACCAGGTTTGGTTTTTATTAGGTTTTCTCGTCTTTGGATTCAGACAACACAAACGGGAAAAGGGCTTTGGTTTTCCATTTTAAATCAAAAACGAAAAAACGAAAAAAGGCTCTTATTTTCGTTTTTTGGCTTTTGGTGTAAACGAAAAATCAAACTAACAAAACGTACACGGACCGTGTTCGAGTCGCAAGTGTTTTGTAATTTTGTCAAGTCGAGTCCAAAGTCATCAAATTGGTGACTCGAGTCTGACTCGAGTCCAAGTCATGTGACTCGAGTCCACACCTCTGATGCCAACCAAATGTAATTTGTAATGTATTTTACATACTTTAATGGTCAAGTTCTGGCAACCACAGCAGCCCAAATGTTAACGTAGATGTCAAGTTTTCTTTTTACAGCTAGTGTACTTATATATGTACATTTATTTTCAGTTTGCTTCAAGAAGTGGCTTCAACAAACAGAATGCAGGCCAGATTGGGAAACGGGAAACATTATGGACATGAACAAGGAAAAACACTTTCTTTGTTGCCTTTTTCTTATCATACATAGTGTTACTGTTTTTGTTACCATTTACATATTGAATTATATTTATTACTTTTATTTTAAATCAAATGCACCTGTTTTAGATCATATATTTATTTTTGATGTATAGGTTGATTTGCCGGTTGGTTGTTATTTGCATAATTATTGTATTGTTACTGTGTATTCTATTATATTAACTAGCTATTTATTGCTATTTATTCAATTAAAATACTGTTATGAACACTATATAATGTATGTATTTTTGGTAGGTACCAGAATACATGACTCAATGAATCTTTGTAATATATTTATGTTCTCTGGTTTAAATAATCATACCAGTATTTAAACAATGTATGCTGGTCACCTGGAATCCTGGTAAGCTTCCAGCATGGTATATTTAATACTATTATTAAACATAAGCTAGTGATCGATGGATGCTGGTGACCAGCCCAACAAACCAGTATACTATGCTGGTATACTTGGTTTAGCTGGTGGCCGGTTTAACCAGCCTAAAGTGTCCAAAACCCCTCTAAACCAGCCAACCATTCCAGCCTGATATCTACTGGCTGGTCAATTTAGCTGGTCAGGCTGGTTGACCAGCCTGCTAAATTCATCTAAGCTGTTTTTTTCAGCAGGGTTTACACTACATTTCGGAGGGAAATATCATACCTTTTACTCCACTATTTACAGTTTCAGATTAACACAATATTTCAATCCACCTATACATTCTGATATGCTATTATTGGTGTTGCATTGATTAGTCGAGTAATTCATTGATCAGAAAAATAATGACAATATTATTAAATTCATTTTAGATTATTATTTTTTAAATTTAAATTATATTATGATATTTAAATGAATATCTTAGTTTTTCCAAAGGACAAAACAAGACACTTAAAGACATCATCTTGGACTTTGATAAACTTTGATGGATATTTTTACAATTTTCAGAAATTATATAGATGAAAATATTTATTGATATACCATAAAATAAACCATATAATAAGTGATATGTTTTTTATTATTACCTTATTCGTCTTTTTATGTGATCCAATTATTCAAATTGTAAAATAAAAAAGTAATCTACAATATTGTCCTTGGATAATAGCAATGTTTTTTTTCTCCATTGGTTCAAAGAACTAAAATGAAATGTGTTTTACAAAATGTCCCAACATTTTACAATGAAAAGTATCTTCTCTCTGTATCTATATCTTCACCATTCTCACTTTTTTTCACACCATTTCGGTTTTATCTGCACAGGTTTTGATACCGGTCACTGAATAACACCAGTGGGAGGTGAGAAAAAGTGTGTGATATGCGTGAAATGAAAAATAGCAAGTAAAACAATACTGACTAGAACAGGTGGCTAAGTGTAACTTTTTAAATCTTTATCTAGGTCTACCATTTTTAAATCCACACTAGCCAACAAACAGTCAGTGAGTCAACATTTTTTAAAACACAGACACATTTTATGATTAAAAACCAGACAGGGTTTGGTTAAAATGTGTTACATGTAAAAGAACAACATTGGTAGACAAAATTCCAAAAAATATAAAATAAATAAAAGTGAAACAAAGAATCAGACAAAAACAGTTTTTTGTCAGCTTCCGAAAAAATGTCTGCACAGTCTCAATTGACGATATTCACATTGGACATCAAATACTGTTGATAAATGAACACAAAGTAACGTTTAATAGGTGATATTATTCAATACCTCTAAATGAGTGTACAAGTGTGCATGTCCACAAACGCATGCAGGTGTTTACAGGTTAACTGGCTAAATGATCCATGGATTAAAAAATCTTTCTTTTGTGTGTTGGGCTGCGTAAATGCTTTATAAACCAAGTGTAGGGGCGAGGAGGAGGGGGGCGGGGTCTACAATCTGATTGGTTGGTTAATTTCAAAAGCTAGCTATTCTGTATTTAAGTTAAACCGACGTGACAAAGATACAAAAAGCAGAAGATGTCAGTAGAGAATATGTGTAGTTGTAGACCAACTGTTCAACACAAGACATCTACAAACACAGAGCCATGCCTTCCTCTGCTCCCCCACCATGCATCACATGTTGCACCAACACATGGGTCAGACACAGTACACAGTAGTACACATCATAATCTCTAGAACAATGCATGCTCTTGTGTTTTCACGTGCCCAAACAACAGATATATTTATATTATGTATGTATATATTTTATTTGTTAAAATTGCACATAATCTGTAGGCTAACTAGTGCATGTGAAAGTAAAAACTATAATGGTCATTAGTTCTATTTTTTTGTTCTTGTGCTTGATTAGAAATGTCTAGATAATCACAGATCAAGGTCAGTGGTTCGCAAACTGTTTGGCTTTTGACAAGGGTTGCAACTATTGATTACTTTTCTGTTTGTCAGTCCAAAACCAAAAGATATTCACTTTATTTTGAGATAAAACTGAGAAAAGCAGAAGAATTTAACATTGAGAGGATGGCAAACAGAATTTTCTGCCATTTTCATATGAAACATTACGTCAACAATCAAACACTAGCCGCCCTTATCATGTTCTTTTTCTTTTCATTGAAATCATTTTTGTAATTCCTCAAGAAGTAAAACATGTGGTGATTCACAAGAAACATTAACAGAGAAAGAAACAACAGCCATAGCAATGGTTCTGTAAGGCTGTACGTTTTGCTTTGAGCTAACATGCTAATGTTTAGCACGTATCCTTTTTACCTCATTAATTATCTTACTTGCATTCAAAATGTCTTTTATTAGCACTACTGTATTTAAAAGGTACAGCTATTGGTGAAGGAAATGTCATTACAGGAGTCATACAGAACTCTAAGAGTAACATTTAAGCACTTTTTAAGCACTTTCAAGGTACCCAATCCAAAATGATTGAGACTTTTGATAAATAGGGAACAAATAAGGTTTACAAAATGAATTATATGTATACATATTTTATACTGCCACTTTGTTTAATTAACCAGCTGTTTCTTTTAAATTAGATTGCATGTTCTTATAATATAATTGAATCAAAAATCATATTCTTAACCTTTAAGAGAAAATGATGTAGTACAGACGAAAAGCCAGGGATCATCCTCTGGGAACCATGAATATCTGTTCAATACGACATGTTGTTGATCTATTTGGACCTACGATACTAGCGTGGCTAAGATACAAAAAACATCTATAATTACAGGAAAAAAAGAGTATATATTGTTGCTTTCCCATCTTTTTAGCAGTCTTGCGACCACTTCTGGGGATACACCCTCAGTTTGGGAACCACTGAACTATGCAACCAAGGGAAGATCCAACTGGGTCCACGAAGTTGATGGGGAACAGTAAGTGCTTTAAGAGGTTAATAACACACATTTAACAATGGGATCATTAGAGATAGATCTTGCAACCCAATAACCAAAGAAGCTAATAGAGGTGGAGTTCTAAGTCAAATCCTTATCTGAAGACAAGTGCACTGGACTGTTTTTTTTAAAGATAAGAGCAGCAGGGTAGTCAGCTGTGAATGATCTTTCTGCTGCCGAGTGCTCCTTCCTTATTTTTCAATCAAAAATGTTCTAAAGCCAAACCACCAGCAGTGTTTACAGCAGATTGGGACACACTTCTGAACCTCCAGGAGTGATAAGGGGCAGCACAAAGCCATGGCACAAAGAAAGCAGCTGGTTATCAGTTTGTCGGTATTGTAAAAATAAAGCAGGGGACAACAGGTTTGTTTGTCTCTCCCTGAAACACTGAAATTGAAAACAAGCTAAAGACCGCATTACACCTCAGGTAGGTGCCTCCTGGATTTTTTTTAAGGTATGAGAGGCACCTTATGATAAGAGGGGAGAACAACTGTGCACACCACAGGTCAAAAGGCACGACACTGGACACAGACGAAGGGGAAACAATACCCAAGGTGCTTTGCAAAAGGCCCAGAGAAACCACAAAGGGGAGGGAGGGGAAAAAAGCTCCTCAATGAGACGTTTGGGGCATTTTATAGCAACGCTCAGTCTGCTCACAACTCTCAGGACAGCAGAATCAAACTGCACAACACAGCAAGAGGAAATAAAACAACGAAGAAGAAGTAGTCACATCAAAGTTTGAGCTCTGAGACCTGACTGAGCATCGGGGAGAATGACGTCAGCACAGGTACAGTTTCTTTTTTTGTTCATGCTTGATATAACATAACTGCATCAAATATGCGCTTTATACAAACAAAGGGTGTATCAAAGTGATCGGTTAAAGATCCAGCGCTCTATTTAGCTTTAGCGTGCCAGGATTTAAAACGTGAGGTCTGGCTGCACGAAATGTTTGTCTCTGATATGTGTTGTGGACTAAACTTTTAAGCTGCTCATTTAACAAGGCCGCAATGAAACCAGTAACAACGTTTTAATAACAGCTATTAGCATACCTTTTTGGGATTAGTGGTAAACCATTAGTGAATTAACGGCTCTAAAATTAGTGGTTTCAGTTTCTCAAAGATTTTCCATATTTCTCTATTTTATATCATTAAGAGTTATTATTTTACTTTTTTGACTGTAGGTTGAAGCGAAACCAGAAATTAGAAAACATTACCACATGCATTTTTCATTATTTTCTGACATTTTATAGATGAAACTGTTTTTGCCGATAGGCTAGGATAGCTTTCTCAATAAACAAATGAATAGTTAAGTTATAAAAACGTCTGAAAATACTAAAGAATTTTATATTTTTTTGACCAATGGAAACATCAAAGTGTCTTGTGTTTTATCAGAGGAAAAACACAAACATGTACAATGATTTATTTTCAGTCATCAGCTCCGGTTACTTACCCCTGCTGATTTAGTAAATGCACATTTTAGGTATGAGCCAATTCACCTATACTTGACTTAAAGTGCATATTGCTTATACATGATTTGAAAGCTATGAAGCATACCAATTTGACCCAACAATAATTTAATGTGTTCAGGGTTAGCATTCGACATCTAATATCTAAAGTGTTAAACGATTTGAAAAAAATATTCAGTCATCATTATTCTCATTTTCATTGAAATGTATATTCATTTGATTTTCTTCCTCAGGATCTGTTGGCCAGGATTTCTCTGCAGTACCAGTACTTCAGGCAGAATGGTATTTGACACATGTTCTGCCTTCAATTTTGAGCACTACTGCAATTTCAATAGAACCTCAGACTTCATTTGCATGTTGCTCCAATGTTGTGTTAAAAACAGCACTATCACACAGCAACTAAATGTCAAGTATACTTAAACAGAAACGTACTTTAGCCAATAAAAACAGTGTCACATAAGATCTGAAATAATGCGGTAGGTTTGCTTACAGTCTGTAAATCTCTGTGATAATGTAAGCTCAGGTAACTCAGGGTTTAAGCGCAAAGAACTCAGTTGCTACAAGTGCTGCAGAATGTAGGACAACACAGATTTGGGTGGTAAGTTGGGAGAACATCGGCATGAAAAGAGCACAGCGTACACTGGCCACAGTCCCCGCCTCTTTATCTGGACAAATGACAGTTTTCTCTAATTACAATTTTAAGATATGCAAAAATTCGAAGTAGGATATCGTAGAGAAAACTTGGATGTTGTTTTTGTGATAAAACGTGATACTTAAGTGATGGACAGAAAGCAGTGAGGCACTGCGTACACACACCATATTACCGGGCGGGAAACTTTCAGGAAAAAAATGCATGATTATGAATAATGATATTTTCTCCATCGTTTAAATAGACCCATATGTAAATATATAACAACTATGATACAGAAATCAGTACTTACACCATTTTGCATTTCATATAATTTCATCATGTAGCCTATATAGATCTATATTAAGATTCCTCACATGCCTGGACAAATTGTACACAAGTGTAGTCTTTTTTTTCTTTTTTTCAGAGTTTTCTTTTTGCGTGGACATTATTGTCCCTGGGAAGTAGAGACCAAATCGAGCCCAGGGACAGGAAACAGGAGGATGTTGTGATTTGTACAGCGAAACGGAACAGAAACACCTGTAAGGTCGTTTACTCTTTCATAGTGTTTAAAGACTGAAATGCTGCACAAGGATGGCTCAAACAGAGACTCTGCGTCACGCTGCCTTCAAATCCTGCGCCCTTCATCCTCCAGGCTCGGTGTGTTGCCTCAGAAATCAGCCGAGGATTCTGGGAGTGCAGATCAAGACGCGGCAGTCGCTCCATTGACAGATTCAGGTAAAGAGGCTCAGACAGAGGAGCGGTATTCATTCCTTTACGTCCTTTGAGAGTCCTGAGGAGGTTCCTGCTTAGCCAAAAGTAGAAGTGATGATGATGATTTATAGTAGCTTTGAGCTGGGCGTCCTTCCGCTGACAATAACACGGGGCTACAATCAGTACCGTAGCCTGCCTGCACCGCAGTGACACTGACCATCAAGAAAAGCTGCTATGAGGAAGAAAACACTCACTGGTAATCCCTTTTTAAAACTCCCCCTGAAGTGTTCCACAGCCGGCCACGGAGGAGGAGGAACATCCGGTGGTGTTGCAGCACTGGAGGGGGGGGGGGGCGTCGGCAGCCCCCGCTGTGGAAAGGCACACCAGAGGAGGAGGGGCGGGGCGTCGATGACGATGTAGACAGAGGTGATGTTAGAAAGGTAGAAGGGGAACTCATGGGTCTTTAATGAAAACTGGAGGAAATGTTTGTTATTGTCTTTTTTTTGTTGGTAAAGTGTTATTTAGCTCAGCGCCTCGCCTCCTCACATTCGCGAGCCTCGCTCCTGGAGGATCTGTGAGGACAGATGGAGATATAAGTCAGTGGAAATCAAAAAAACATTTGCCTAATTTCAGGTAATTAAAGCTGGGGTGATCAAGTAATTGTTTAAGGAGAACATGTATATTGGTTTAAGTTTCTCAATTGTGAGGATCAACTTTTCACTTCTCTTTTATATGACTTTTAAGTTTAATGTTTTGCTTTTTGAATTGTAGGTAAAAAACCATGAACAACAAATTAATCATGATATAATATTTGTTCTTTTTGTCAATAAATCAGAAAACATCACTCAAACACAAAACATCACTCAAACAGAAAACATCACTCAAACAGAAAACATCACTCAAACAGAAAACATCACTCAAACACAAACATCACTCAAACACAAAACATCACTCAAACACAAAACATCACTCAAACACAAAACATCACTCAAACACAAAACATCACTCAAACATAAAACATCACTCAAACACAAAACATCACTCAAACAGAAAACATCACTCAAACACAAAACATCACTCAAACACAAAACATCACTCAAACACAAAACATCACTCAAACAGAAAACATCACTCAAACAGAAAACATCACTCAAACACAAAACATCACTCAAACAGAAACATCACTCAAACACAAACATCACTCAAACACAAAACATCACTCAAACACAAAACATCACTCAAACACAAAACATCACTCAAACAGAAAACATCACTCAAACACAAAACATCACTCAAACAGAAAACATTTGTTAGAAACTACTTTCAGCGGCGGATTAATACACATTTGGTTTTGTAGGTCATTGATTCCCAACTTGTTTTCCCCTTCTCAGATTGTCTCAGAAAGTACAGTTCATATAAGGCTGTCCATGCAAGAAAAATGTTTGCTAGTATTTTTATGGTAGATTTTGTTTTTAATGGGAGTTGTTGACAAAAACAATAATATAGATTAGCGTGTGTAGCTACTCGTGATCAGCTCACCTTGGCCTTCTCGGTGGGCTCGATGACGATGCCGTTGGTGGAGTTGTTCAGTTCCCGGGAAACTACACATAGAAACTCTGCCTGGTCCTCGTTGCCGTAGTTATAAGAGGAGCCGATGCTTATGAGCTGAGGACAGGCAAAAAGACCAAAGTAAGAATTATGAAGTACACTTTTATGTTACGTTAGTATTCTTTCTGAGTTCAGCATTTCAAACATGATAATTGTCTTTTTCTCTCAGTTTTATAGAGCACGATTTACATGTTGGATTGTTTCAATATATATATATCCTTTATTTAACCAGGTAAAATAACTCATTGAGATTAAAAGGACATTTCCAAAGAACAATCAGAAAATCTACCAAAAATGTAAATAATTGAACCATTGCTATGAAAAGGCATTTACAGGCAATTTGTTTTGCTTTGATACGTAGCCCAAACATTATTAAACTGGCTTCCTAAAGATTCATCTTCTAGTGATAAATATCTTAGAATAAGACGATAACAAAATATGTCTTTGAACCAAAACAGAGGCCCATATTAGACCTTCTTTCATGGTCCCACACATTGACCCAATTATTAATGCAAGTCACAAACAAACCTGACCTTATATTGTCTGAATTAATAAGCCTAATTTGTAGACATTAGGCTTATATGAAGCACATTTAAAATGTTCATGTTTCATTCCCAATTTGAGCGCGTTTAGCATGGTTGCAATATCATTTTTGCAGGATATTGGCACTATTGCCAAAAATGTGAATTGTAATCCTACATATCAGCTCTGTTGAATACATTCACAATACTAAATATGAAAAACATCTCAAATAGATGCCTGAATATAATAAACTCTCTTCACTTTTTTATTTGAAGAGAAGAAAAAAAAATGTTTTTTGATAAATGTGCGGGGCTGATCTCCAAAGCGTAGCTTTGAAACAACTGATGCATGAACTGAAACATGACAACAGGGAAAACAAATGTGTATTTTGTGCACCTGCTCAAACTTCCAACCGTCTGACATGGTAGAGACCATCTGAGTGAGTTCCTCCTCTTGGCACTGTAGTACTCGGTACACATGCTTCACAGGGCCCTGAGGGACAGAAACACACAGAACAACATCAACAATCTGCACACAGATCAAAGAAAGCTATTTGTGTTGTGTTTGTACTGGAGTTTTCTCTGTACCTGGGATGTTCGGTTCTCGTTGTCCCGTATCCTCTCTTTCACCAGCCTCACCAGTGATGCGATGTTGTAGAACTCGGCTTCCTCAAGAACGCCTGACACAAAAAACAGACTTCATTGTGTGGTTTGTATACACTCAAAATGAATATTCCCAGACAAAGATTTTGCTTGATGTTTGAGCAAAATAAATCCTGATGAAAGTATTTTACCGTCCTCAGCCAGATTTTTATCCATGATCAGTTTTCCGTGGCGAAGGTAGTTCAGGATGGGGCCGAAGTATGTGGGGTCCCTGTCGATCAGGTAGGCTCCAGTCTCATCCTGTGGGAGCAAATTAAGGGACGACATGTGTGATGGGGATTTGGTTTCCTTCTTGTAAATACTGTAGTCTCTTTGCAGAAATTGGAAAAGGGACAAATGTTGAATCAGATAATGTCCAGGAAAACGTATTCGTTAAAGAGACGCATTGAATAGGAGCCACACAGCGACTATTTTAATGTAAGAAGGATATTTCTGTATCAATAACAAGACATTTCATAACATTATTGCCGATTATATGTTTGAATCGAGAAATTAAGAAGCTGTTTAATTGCTAAATAAAGATAACTGATCAATATTATTGTTAACTCCCTACACATTTGTTTTCCAATGTCACAACAGTAGATGTTAAAGTGTTTCTCTTTTTCAAATTAATTAGTATGTTGGTATGAATATCTTGCCAATCGACTGATGTTAAAATTATTTTTTACTAACTACCAAGTGTTTGCCTTTTGTTTTGGTGCTTTTCTTTGTCTAAAGTAAACTGAGTTTCTTGTAAATATTGCAACACCCCAGTAAATGGAACTCAACTTGAGGATTTGTATTCAAACTCTTCTCTTATTGACTGTAGGAGTATTTCTATATTTTTGTTTTGCTAATATTTGCTAATAGTACATATTTCACCACTGCATATCACCAAAAAGACATTACAATTAGGACAAATGGATACATATCATGAAGGAAACAGTGAATCTCGCTTTTAGGATCCAAATATACTTCTAGCTTTAGTTATACTGGGCTTTATAATGAACAAAACTATAAAGAAATCCAATTAAGCCCAATAAGTTGTGTGTGTGTGTGTGTGTGCTCACTTTGTCGGAGTCCAGGTCGGGGTCTTCTTGACACAGTCGGGACAGGAAGGATTTGGGGTCCCGACACAGCGTCTGTTTGGTCGTGACGAAGTAGGTCCCGCCGACGTTCAGGCGAACCCAGCGCGAGCCCGGCTTGTCCGCCGGTTCGGACGGTGAGCTCGGGTTGCTCTTCCCCGGGAACCCAAACACAGAGCGTCCGCCGCTGCCGCTCGACACCCCGCCGGGGCTGAGCTGGCTGCTCCGCGGAGGAACCATGAGAGTGGGCGACGCCAGGCGCACAGAGCCCCGGACATCGCGGTGCTGCTCGGGCTGCTCTATGGTGCCAGTGCCGCTCGACTCCACGACATGCAGTTCAGCCATGTTTTCTATTCGTCTGAAAAGCACACACGATTAGCTAATGACACACTGCGGGGAAACACTTTCGCCCAGCCGATTTGTAAACAGAGCGGAGAGGGTATTTTTCTCCGACGGGGCGGCTGGCATCAGGGCGTTGCTGCTCGCGCTCGACCGCCTTTGTCTCTCCAGCGCCGAAGATTAAGACACGGATATGATTATCAAAGGCTGTACGATGTTAGCAGCATCGCGTTTAATCGTTTCTGCTCAAGATAAATTGCTCATTCTTGTCTATTCAAACGTTAATCAGAGAAAGGCAGCTCTTCCGGGTTGTAACCCTTGTAACGTGATTACTGTTTACTTCCGCTGTGTCGTCGTTTTTCAAAATAAAAGCTAAAAGTAATATTTGGTAGGTGGAAGTTTAGCCTCCCAAATAATAACATTTATTAAAATGTTAATATATGTGAAATAATATATAGTGTTTATAAAAAACATTTATTTTAAAAATATAACAAATATATCTTATTTAACAGGCATCATTTGAGCATGATACCTTTATTTTTACATTCATAATGATATAGCCATATAAGACAAATCATAAATGACGGAAAGGGACATATTTGACAGTATATAGCTTACAATTACGCTTATATTTATGATAACATAATTGTATCTATCATTGTAAATTAATTCCCTTTCTGTTTAGTTTTTTTTGGGTATATTTTTTCTTTATATTTATGTTCTATAAAATAAGAAATAAAAGCATTGTTGTAGGATTCTTTTTTAACCTTTGGAGGGCAGTGTGGCGCCATCCCCGCCCCTATTACAGCAGAAGAAGAAGGATTTGACTGGTTGTGGGCGCGTTTGGTGCTTGTTTGCTGTTGTATTGAAACAGACACGGCTGACAGGTATAGTGCTTGTTGAGACTCTGGTTACACCTGTAATAAGGCTTATTATTACTGAGTAACGTTGTTATTACAATTCAATTAATTATATATTTCATGCTTTATAAGTTAGCTACGCAGTTAGCATCCTAATGGTTTATTTTACCCGAGGCAGTTACCAAGCTAGCATCAAATAACTGTTGACTGTTAGCTCAGCATCACAGCTCGTAAGAGAAGATGGTGCACGCACGCATTTCAAATATCTGGTTGAGACTAAATCTGTTAAATTAAATAAGTTGGTCAGTAGGAGCCATCTCTATATGGGGCTAGTCTATTCTTTTTATTGTTTCATTTAATAAAGTGTGTGTTATTCCAGCTGACTGAGCCATGAGTGAGTTCAGGATCCACCATGATGTGAACGAGCTGCTGAGCCTGCTCCATGTCCGAGGAGGTGATGGAGCAGAGGGCTACATCGACCTGCTGCAGAAACACAGGACTCCCTATGTCAATACTACAGTGTCTTCTCACAGTGCTAAGGTGAGTGTTAACAGACATGCTTTAGTATAACTTCACAAGCAGGCAAAAGTCTTACAACGTGACAGACTTCACCGAAAGTGATAAGGTGGCATGAAAGGATGATATTAAGAACTTTTGCAGGCCTCATTGGCCAACAAATGTTTTTTTAATCAAATGTTTCTGCATCAACTGCACATTGCACTTTGTTGAGTTCATGCTTGTGTCGCAACTTATGAAGATGGATACATAAATATGAATTACTGAGACATCTCTTTGCATGTGCTATTCATGTTTATTGTTTAAAATACATGCCTGGATCTGGATGAACAATGCCATAATTGTAGTATATAACATAAATACATCTTTCTGTGGAAGGAACCACAACAATTTTGAAATGTGTTGCTAATTGTGAATATATTCCTATATTGCCTGTTATCATTTTCAGGTCAAATTAGCTGAGTTTTCTAAAACCCCCGAGGACTTCTTGAGGAAGTACGAGGAGCTCAAGTCCAAAAATGTTCGAAACCTCGACCCTCTTGTCTACCTGCTGTCCAAACTCTGTGAGGATAAAGAGGTAACACATTTACAAGCAGCTTATTATCTGTTTTTCTTTGTTTATTACATCCGATAAACTTACTTCACACTTTGGTTTAATGGATTTTAGGTGATCATGGTGTAAAGAATGAATCCTATTTTTGATATGGTTATATAATTCCTCTCTCAACAATGGGAGTAGTGTCAACAGACAAGGGAAATATACAGTTAACACTCTTTAGGTTGCATCACAAACTTTCAAGAGAAAACACTCTTGTGACTTGTGTAAATAGGAGATAGACGTGCCTCAATTTGTTGATTTTCCACCACGTTAAGAAAGCGAGATAAACCTCCGTTTGACCTCATTTGTTAAGCTTTCTTATCACAGTGTCTCACAGCTATGTCATGATATTTTCCGTAGACCCTCCAGTTTCTGCAGCAAAATGCCAAGGAGAGGTCAGAGTCATCCACAAACACCACGGCAACCACGACCACCAGCTACAGTCTGCCTCAGACCAGCACCAAGATGTCCATGCAGGAGCTGGACGAGCTGCGGAAGAAGCTCGGCAACGTGACGGCCAGCTCCAACGCTCCACTGGTGAGCAATTATAACTCAGATGCATCAGATCTTCGGTTAGGTTGGCCCAACACGATGTAGAACAGGCCATTCAGATGAAGTCAACTTGGATGGAAATGATTTCTCTTGGAGGGTTTAGTGGGTTTAGTGATGTTAGGGGTTCAATTATTTTCAATCCCATCTAGAGGTATATGTGTGCTTTTCTTCCTGTACCTCAACAGAGTCAACAACCTACTGTTTTACGACACACTTGCTGTTTAGGCCATTATTAAGGTCCCATCAGGACTCAAAGCCTATGGCAAGAGAGTCATAACAATACTAGCTTCAAATGACATTTTGCCCTTTTATCAGCTCTTGATTAATCCGCCTCTCTTTGTCATTTGTGTTTTCTGTAGCCTGCTGAAGTCACACGGAAGATGCTGAGGGACAAACACAACAAGAAGAACCCCACCCTGCCCAACCCTGTGTTTCCTAACTGGGTGTACGACCGTCCTGCTCTCCTCGGAGACTTCATCACCAGCTCCGGCCCCTCAGGAGATCCAGCTGTGGCCATCGGTAAGCCAACACATTGGAAATGAATTTCTGCAGTGTGCAGCCCGACACTAGCTCATTATCCACCTGACTGGATTGTCATCGACCTGAAATTAGTTGTGTTCTACTTCAAAATACTGTATTTGTTGTTGTTGTTGTTTATACCTGGGTTTTCTGCGCTCAGGTACGATGCCCCTGCCTGCTCAGGAACAAGCTCTGGTGGAGGATCTGCTGTTTGTCCTGGTTGGTGTTGATGGGCGGGACATCACAGCTCAGCCTGTCCTGGGGAGGCAGAACCGCTCCTTCATCGTGGATTCAACGCTGGACATGTCCATCAAAGAACTGGTTAACAGAATATTACCAGTTGCGTCGTATTACTCCACTATAACACGGTAAGAATATAAGTATGTCAGTTGTTCATATACATTTATAATCTGAGGACACATTATCAGATGGTTCTGTTGTGTTCATCGTTCAGCTTCATTGAGGAGAAGTCGTCCTTTGAGTACGGTCAGGTGAACCACGCCCTGACGGCGGCCATGAGGACCCTGATGAAGGAGTACCTGATCCTGGTCACTCAGCTGGAGCACCTGCAGCGGCAGGGCCTGCTGTCCCTGCAGAAGCTCTGGTTCTACATCCAGCCCACCATGAGGACCATGGAGATACTGGCCTCCATCGGTGAGACTGATCAAAATGTTTGTCTTTGATTGGGGCAGTGTTCATTTTAATAATGAAAACTACGACTAAATATGTTTTGCTAACGTTTATTTTCAACGTCAATAAACACTAACTGTGACAAGTAATATTGTTGACAAAAAAGACAAGGTTAAATGTAGTTTAAAAACAAAGTATGTATTTGTCTGGCCCGACTAAAACAAAACTAAAATAGTCATGTTTTTTGAATCCAGATCCAACTAAAATACCCAGACCTTTAGTCAACTAAAACTTAGCAAACAGAATGTAGTTAACAAAATATGATAACAATTAGCAAGGACATTTGACAACGGACTAAGAAGGAATAAATAAAAATACCTGACAAAAGTAATTAACTAAACTAATTCAGTGTGACCCAGCAGTTTGAGCTCAGCTGTTGATGTCAACATTTCATCCCTAAACAATACAAGTTCAAACTAATAACGTGTGTTATACCCTGGGGGGGGGTGATTCTTTACTGTTCGAAGATAGAATTGGTTAGTAAATGTTTTTGTTATTTTCTATAGATAACTGCACTAATCAAACCGGTACCTTTTAAAAATATGAAATTGTTTTTCTTCCACTCATTTCACAGCTTCCTCGGTGGACAAAGGGGAGTGTATGGGGGGGGGCGACACTGAGCCTCCTCCACGACCGAACCTTCAACTACACCGGGGACAGCCAGGCTCAGGAGCTGTGCCTCTACCTCACTAAAGCAGCCAGCGTGCCCTACTTTGAAATACTGGAGAAGTGGACCTACAGGGGCATCATCAAGGATCCATACAGGTACAGTTTACACTGACGCTCGGAAATAACAGATTACACTTGTATGTTACGACGGCTATTAGGAGCATTGTTGTTGAGACTCAAGGGAGGGGGTCAAACTTTTCCAAGAAAGAACTGTGACGATGAAGTTCCTTCAACAATTAGGGGTAAAAGGATTACACCATTTTCTTGGTTAAAGAGTACATTTGTAATTTTAAGCTCGTAAAGTCCCTCTGCCAGTCCCATCAAATATATTTTTTGTGGCCCCTCTATCATAGAATCTACGTGTTTGAATCTGATTGGCTTCTATTGTCTATATTTGTTCCTCCACAGTGAGTTCATGGTGGAGGAGCACGAGCTGCAGAAAGAGAAGATTCAGGAGGACTACAACGACAAGTACTGGGATCAGAGATACACCATCGTACAACATCGCATTCCTTCCTTTCTACAGAAAATGGCAGACAAGATATTAAGCACAGGTAAAAAACAAACTAACAAACAAATGTCAAACAGTAAAAAAAACCTCTCTTAAACAAGATATTGATTTTCTTTCTCTGTCATTTTGTAGGGAAATACCTGAATGTGGTGCGGGAGTGCGGCCGCGATGTGACGTGTCCTGATGCTAAGGAGGTGCTGTACACCCTGAAGGAGAGGGCCTATGTGGAGCAGATAGAGAAAGCTTACAACTACGCCAGCAAGGTCCTGCTGGACTTCCTCATGGAGGAGAAGGAGCTGGTGCTACGCCTCAGGTAGATGCTGAGTGCTATTTGGAACCAAGGGAGATAAGAGAGAGTATTCAGTCTTTCAAAAGCCCTAGTGTCCTTTATGGAAGCATCTGCGTTTATTTCTAACAATAATAACTATCCATTAAATATAGTCCAGGCTTTCCTCTCCCTTACTGACAACATATATAATTAAAGACAGTCATTTCATCTGATAACCACACTTTTTTGATCTTTTTGTTTTGTTTTATGATGTTATAAAAATATGACATTCAAAGCTAATTTAGAAAACCTCAATAGCATTGAATACAAAGAAATACCCATCTGTAGATACTAGGGATGTAACGATATATCGAATATCGCGGTAAATACATTTCTCAATACCGTCATGAGACTGACAAAATCTACCGCGATTTTTTTTTTAAACCTTTATTCAACCAGATGGCCCCATTGAGATCTCATTTTCAAGGGAGACCTGTCCAACATGGCAGCAAGTAGGTTACAACATGAACATAAAACAGATAACACAAAAGGACATCGTATTTACAGGGCTACATGTACATAGAGACATTGACAAGTACCAACAGTATATTTATATCCCTGTCAATACGCCTCACCTTCTTGGCAACAACTGTATTGTTGTTGAAGTGGTGGAGAGACAATGCACAGTTTGACCTACTGCTGTCACCCATTGCCAAAGCATCTCTCTCTGTCCCAGCAACATCAGTACCAAGCAAGAGAGTTGTTTCCACAGCAGGGCATTTTGCAAACGCCCAAACATCCCAGCTTCTACCTGGAAATGTGGACATGCTCATATTCCTCAAAGATAACCTTGATGATGCTGAGTGAGTGAGTGAGTGAGTGAGTGAGTGAGTGAGTGAGTGAGTGAGTGAGTGAGTGAGTGAGTGAGTGAGTGAGTTAGAGAGTTAGAGTTGAGTTACTTGATTTATTCTATTGTAGGGTCTGGTTATTATATTGTTGACACTTTAAAATACTACTATCTACTAAAATGCTGTAGAAATAAGATGTATTATTTAATAAAGAAAAAAAAATTCAAGTGAAAAAAAAGAAGGAAAAAAAAATTCATTTTTTCCCTTTATTTTTCAATATCGCGATATTATCGTACCGTGAGTTTTTGGTATCGTTACATCCCTAGTAGATACTCATATTTGGGTACAAGTCTTGCCTACAATCTTTTGGATGTAGTGATTCACTGATATCCCTTTAAAACTCGATGTGTCTGTCATTAGATCCATCAAGCACTACTTCTTGATGGACAAAGGGGATTTCTTCGTGCACTTCATGGACCTGACAGAGGAGGAGCTGAAGAAGCCGGTGGACGACATTGTTCCCCCCCGACTGGAAGCCCTGCTGGAGCTGGCTCTGAGGATGAGCACCGCCAACACCGACCCCTTCAAAGACGACCTCAAGGTGGGTGCAAATAATCATATTGTAGTTCTGTGTCCTATGGAGCAGGCAGCGGTTTACATTTCTTTTAAGTGAGATGAAAAGCCTCACTACCTGCTCAGCAGCAAACATCAGACACAGTAGGACACCAGCTGGTGAACTTTAGGAGCATTTAGCAGCTAAAGAGCCACATATTTCCCCTCATTTAGTAGAGACCAATAACAGAGTTTAAAAAGAGAGATAATATTGGATTTATTGGATAAAATGCGAGTTGTCATTAAGTCTTGTTTGTGCTACCCCCAAGTGGCAATAAGTAGTTATTTTATGTTTTTCAAGCCCAATTTTAGGTTTATACTTAATAGTCATATGTTTTGTTTCTATAAGAAAATGTTCACACATTTAATGTTTAAAAAACACAGACTTTTGATGCTATTTGTTTGTATATACCTGTATCTGTCAAAAGTAGGAATAGCATAATATTTCCCCTTTTAAAGACACATGTATGCCTTAGCACAAAGTAACATTTACAGAGCATCCGGAAAGTATTCATACCCCTTCACTTTCTTTACATTTTGTTATGTTGCAGCCTTATTTCAAAATGGATTAAATTGGTTTTCTTCCTCAACATTCCACACACAATACCCCATAATGACCAATAGAAAACGTTTCTAAATGTAATAATGAAATATCACATGTACATAAGTATTCACACCCTTTGCTTTGACACTGAAAATTGAGCTCAGGCGCATCCCGTTTCCACTGATCATCCTTGAGATGTTTCTAGAACTTGACTGGAGTCCACCTGTGGTCAATTCAATAGATTGGACTTGGAAAGGAACACACCTGTCTATATGAGGTCCCACCGTTGACAGTGCACGTCAGAGCACAAACCAAGTCATGAGGTCCAAGGAGTTGTCTGTAGACCTCAGAGACAGGATTGTATCAAGGCACAGATCTGGGGAAGGGTACAGAAAAATGTCTGCAGCATTGAAGGTCCCAACGAGCACAGTGGTCTCCATCATTTGCAAATGGAAGGTGTTTGAAACCACCAGGGCTCTTCCTAGAGCTGGCTGCCCAAACCAAAGTGAGCATCGGGGGAGAAGGACCTTAGTCAGAGAGGTGACCAAGAACCCGATGGTCACTCTGACAGAGCTCCAGTGTTCCTCTGTGGAGATGGGAGAACCTTCCAGAAGGACAACCATCTGTGCAGCACTCCACCAATCAGGCCTTATGGTAGAGTGGGCAGAAGGAAGCCACTCCTCAGCAAAAGGCACATGAAAGCCCCCATGGAGCTCCTAGAGGACTCTCGGACCATGAGAAACCAAATGGTCTGGTCTGATGAAACCAAGATGGATCTCTTTGGCCTGAATGCCAAGCATCATGTCTGGAGGAACCCAGGCACCGCTCATCACCTGGCCAACACCATCCCTACAGGGAAGCATGGTGGTGCACATGTGATATTTGAGTGTTTTATTTTTAATTCATTAGCAAAAATTATATAAAACTTTTTTCACTTTGTCATTATGGGTTTTGTGTGTAGAATGTTGAGAGAACAAATTAATTTAAGCCATTTTGAAATAAGGCTGTAACATACAAAAATGTGTAAAAAGTGAAGGGGTATGAATACTTTCCGGATGCACTTTAATTAAAAAGCTTTCAGTAATTTAGGTGATACCTTGCTGTTTTCTTGCACTAGGTAAAATTCATGTAGTATGGTTTTATGCAGTAAAATCAGTATTGCAATGTTGACAGCCTAGGCCAATATCGGGGGGCAAGCAAACACCACAACCACAATACAAATAATGTACATTTAATCTCAGTCGAGGATAGGCGGAACAATTGCCCCAAAGACTCGTACAAGTGCCAATTCAGCACTGCCAAACAATAACAGAGGAGAAATGAATACACATAGCCCGATATTATTCTGTATCATTGCAAGCAGACTGGTTGCAGACTCAACTGGACAACTCTCTGCGCCCCATGGTCCTTCTCATTTAATGATTCAATAATAAACACATATTTCATTTGTTTGTTAAATGTAATCCAGAAAGCGGCTCAAATACACTTTATTAGCCACAACTATCTTGAAAACCCTCGACAAATGGAAAGAAAATGATAAGCTATAGGAATAACTAGAAACATAACTTGGCAATCCATCCATTCCTTCATTATACCGTCACTAATGTAGGTAGTTCTCTAATTTATGAGCTTCTTCACACTTCATAATGTTAAACTTCCTCTCTTCTCTCCACAGATTGACCTCATGCCTCATGACGTCATCACTCAGCTGCTGCGGGTGCTGGCCATTGAGACCAAACAGGAGAAGGCCATCATCAACGCAGAGCCCACCGAGGTGGGCCTCAGCGGCCTGGAGGCCTTCTCCTTCGACTACATCGTCAAGTGGCCCCTGTCACTCATCATCAACAGGTACTCAACTACTGAATTGATCTAATATCAAAAATAAATTCACAAGTAAGTACTTAACAAAAATGAAGTATACATATAAGGAATTCTTCCCAGTATCCCAGATTGACAGGAATGTGTCCCTGGAAGCATATATGCAAATAAACACCATTTGTACTTGTATGAATTTTCCAGGAAAGCCCTGACGAGGTACCAGATGTTGTTCAGACACATTTTTTACTGCAAACACGTCGAGAGGCTGCTGTGCAACGTGTGGATCTGCAACAAAGATTTCAAGCTGTACTCTTCACATTGTGCCAAATGGTGAGTTGATATAAAGTGAATTTATGTAAAAATCTCTACCAGAAAAATGTCCTCACGCTGTTCGTTCTGCAGGTTTGCTGCTGCCTTTGCCCTGCGACAGCGCATGCTCAACTTTGTGCAGAACATCCAGTACTACATGATGTTTGAGGTGATGGAGCCCACCTGGCACATCATGGAGAACAACCTGAAAACAGTGAGTGAAAGCAGGTCCTCGCTGTTATCCTACTGTCAATGTTTTTTAGTCTAACAACATCACAGTTAGCTGACAGCCAGCTGATGGTTAGCTTACAGCTGGCATTTTAGTTTTGTTCTAACCTCCTGTCTTCTGCAGGCGTCAAACATCGATGACGTGCTCTGCCATCACACCAGCTTCTTGGATAACTGCCTGAAAGACTGCATGCTGACTAACCCCGAGCTCCTGAGGATCTTCTCCAAACTCATGTCCGTCTGCGTCATGTTCACAAGCTGCATGCAGGTTTGTTGGCAGGAGGATAAAGAGAAAATATTTCTGAATACAGTGTCTTCTTTCTGCTCCTGGAAAATACAACAATGAGGGGCAGATCCTGTTACTAAGATGTGTTTTCCTTTTGTATTTGAAAGCGGTTCACTCAGAGCAAGAGGTTGGAGCGCCTCTCTAAGGAGCAGGGGACTAAGGATGGGCCTTCCACTGAGAGGGAACATGCTGAGGAGGCAGAGAAGAAGAGGCTGAACACAAAGGTATTTCCATTAGATCATCAAAAACATGACGCAATGTTCCATCCAAAGCAGACAATATGAAATGACTGGTGAACAAAGATCTGCAGCTTCTGAGTTACACGGTTGTGTTCTCTCCCTGCTTCAGTTATTATCTGAGCCTGCAGACACCCTCCAGTCAGACGCAGGCTTTGAAACCAGCATCAGCAAGTTCGACAGCAACTTCAGCACGCTGCTGCTGGACCTGCTGGACAAGCTGAGCATCTACAGCACCAACGACTGCGAGCACAGCATGATCAGCATCATCTACAGGTACGTACGGTTTCAACTAAATGTGTTTTTGCACGATATAATGTGTTATCATTTGACAAGGCCACCACCTGTTCCAAAGCGAACCAGTGTTTGCCTTTATTGTCTCGCCTTCAAAACGTTTTTGTTTTTTATGCTACGACAACATATTAGGGCCATTGTAGGTTAAAAAAAAATGTCTGTGTACTGTACTAGTTTAGTATCCAGTGTTAATGACTTAATAATCTAACAGAATATTGTATTTTCGACGTAAATTTGCCACTTTAATATCCAAGTTGTTTTCTCCTAAATTAAAAATGTTTTAATTTAGTTTTTTTGTAAATATTGCCCCACTCCTCAGACTTTTTTTAACCTACAATACCTCATACAGAGCTGTACCATTCATTTAAGTATGAACATTATTTCGTATACACTGAGCTACTGCAGATTAACCATTACAAACTGCATGTTTTTGCTAAATACTTTGCTAACTCAGCTCCTATGATTTCACAGGCTGGATTTCAATGGGTTCTACACCGAGCGGCTGGAGAAGATGGCCATAGAGCGCAGCCAGAAGGCTTCAGCGTAGCATGTTATGACTTTGTAACAAGCAGCAATATAAACGCCCTTTCCTCATATGTGTCCACCACTCCCTGCCAATGCAGATAGTTACCATAAAGACAACATAACTGATGCTTCAGTGCAGTGTGTATATTATATATTATGTACTGAAGAAAATGTAGCGTTACATTCTAAGGCTTGCATCCTCATTTCAATGCTTCAAATTGTACATTTTAAGAAATGTTGAAACTGTACCGAAATGTCACTCTTAATGGCTCATTGTACCTGTAAAATAAAAAAGTATGTTTGTATGAATTAAAACAAGGCTTTACTGAATAAATGTAGACTCTTAACATCTGCCTAACACTGTAAATCCCACCATAAAGATTTATTTTCATGTTGCACTATAAACTGTATTTATAGAGGCTTCCTAATGACGTCACGGGATTTCGCGTCAGACATCTTGGAGTACCACTCTACTGCTCTACTGGCGGGAGCGTTCAAAAATGGAATGAAAGGCTACTACGAATCACTATACCCGGAGGATAAGACCGTTTACAGAGAAAAATGTACGTCGATTGGTTCGGTGGACCCTTATTTGATTCCCGTTAAGGATTACAGCACCGATATAAATTCATGGCCTTCACTTTCCTACTGTGATATCGTGAACTATCTGTTTTTTTTCGCCTATTCCATTGTACACCATGGAGGACATGAAGGCGTACATTGATTGATTGATTGAAAAGTTTATTAACAGCTTGTATATTGGGTACAGTACAGTACAGCTCAAAACATACAATTGTTAAGGGGATGCAGACCAGAGAAAGACTTTCGTCTTGTTTACATCAGGGTCCCCCATTTCCAATTCATCATATCATTTAAGACATGTAAGACATATTTGACAAACAGATGGGTTATTTACAATTTACATACAGGTGGTTTTTTACATACAGATTTCTTATTTACAATTTTCATTTTAGTTCTAATACATCCTAACCGGACATTTGAGACCAACCAAGTCTACAGATATACAGTTAGTAACAGAGTCTAAAATGCGAGTATATACATAGATGGGGGGGGGGGGGGGGGGGGGGGGGAAACTGTCCATTGTACGACAGGTTGAGATTTGTACCATTACCGGGGCCAGTTGTGCAATGCTCTCCCCCGAAGGTGCTCTTTAAGAGAGGCTTTGAAGGTAAGTACAGTTTTACTTTCCTTTACAGTTGTGGGAAGAGCGTTCCACCTTGATGTGGCAAAATTGCGAAACGTGTATTCCCCCTTTTTTGTGCCAAATCTGGGTTTCACATGATTTGTGGAGCTCCCTCTGGTGTTATGATCATGGTATTCACTGACCTTTGGGAAGAACTTTGACATGTGCATGGGTACCATAGAGGTGTAGTGGATCTTGTAGACCAGGCCCATTGCAAGAAGCTGTACTCTGTCGTCTACTCTAAGCCATCCTAGGTTGTCAAAGTGGGCAGAGGTGAGGTGGGTTCTAGATGAAAGGTCAAGCAGTAGTCTGACCAGTTTATTTTGCGATGTTTGAAGTTTTATTTTTAGCGCCTTGGAGGTGCTATGGTACCATGACGTGCAAGCATAGTCATAGTACCCTTGAATGAGGGCTCCTGCCAGAGTCTTCAGGGTGTTTTTGTTTACCAGAGAGGAGATCCGGTATAGGAATCTAGTTCTTTGATTGACTTTTTTTATTACATTGGATGCCATTTTGTCACAGGAGAGGTTTGCCTCAAGAATAGATCCTAGGTAAGTAATTTCCTTCTTACTTGTGACAATAATGTCGCCCACTGCAACTGAGAAGTCGTCGGATTTGCTGAGATTATGTTTTGAACCGAAGAGAATGGACTCTGTTTTACCCAGGTGTAATGATCATTTATTATCGGCGAGCCAGGTGCAGATTCTGCCGAGCTCGGAGCTGAGGGTTTTTTCAACCTGCAACCTGCTCCTGTCCGAGACCAGCAGGGCTGAGTCGTCCGCGAACAGGAACAAGTTGCAGTCACATGCTGATGACATGTCATTTGCATAAATTAGGACATTAAAATGACACAAATCATAATTATTTAAACTGACACTCAAAGAGCAAAACCTCAGCTCAAATATCCAAAACTCTAAACACATGTTCAGCTCTGCACCCAATTTGCAATTCAACTTTCCACTTTTTGAAAAGTAAAAGTATAACAACAGTATATTTGTGTTTCTGCACATATTTTGGAGACTTGAACAATCTTTATTTACAGAATTCTCTATCAAACGCCATAAAACAGTGTGCTTGAGCACGATGGTGTGTAGTTGGTTTTACAAAATGTCTTGTACTATGAATGAAGTGTGTGCCATTTGGTACAACAGTTTGGTTTTGGTAAGTGTTTCTGTAGTTCTGGGTGCAGTGCTTAAGTCTGCAGTATACATGAGGTGTTTTGCACTTTGTGTGTATAGTTTTGTGAATTGTGTTTAGTGTTTTGAGAAAATAAGCCCTGCTTTCAAAAAATGTGTTTTAGCATTGAAAAAACCTGTAATATGAACACAATGTTAATATATCTGTTATGTGAAGTGATCTCTGCAGCTTACAGTTAAAGAAGCATGTACTTGTTTTTCACTGGGTAAATTGGAAAGCTATAATAAATATAATACTTTGCCCTTTCAATTGTTTTTTTCAAAATGTATGTACCCAAGCTTAATCAGTCTGAGTTGCAGTGCCAGTCTCTGGTTGAATCAGTCCTTCTTCTTCCCCAGTGGCTCCCAGGACTGTGGGCTCTTCTACAGATGGTATATCAGATACCGTGCTGTAGAGATCAAGTAGTGCGATGTATGACCTTTTTATAGCGCGTTTATAACTGGCATGTGTAGCAGGGGAAGGTGCTGTCATTTTCTCGTGGCCCAATTTGACAGACGGTGCCCAGTCAGGATGATTTTTGTCAAAAAGTGCCACTTGTAGGTCAGTTATATCCTGGGTGAACTGTTAATTAATACACATTTGACCTCTTTTGACAGGACAAGTCAGACTTTAGATATATTTAAAATGCTGGTGTCAAGACATTGGAACATGACAAATAATTGAGGAAACCAAAATCCTCTGAAAAGGTGCCAGGGACTGTACAGCCTTTACTGTTTACATATAATCAAATGGCCAGTAGGGGGAGGAATTACTTTAAATGACAGTTAAACGAAGCACTGCAGGGGATTGACAGACTGGTATGAAGATGACCAAGGGATGACTTTACTTTGTAGATACTCCACAATCTGATATGTCGATCGATGACAGACTCCAGGATTCCTATTTCCTTGTTAAGATCCATGTCTTAGTACGTGGGTTATATGTTCATTTTGAATGTTTGTATGTAAAACTCGCCACTTTCCTGACGTGAAATGATCCCCACAAACGCGAGTATAGTTGTGGTTGGATGGTTTGAGATCCTATTGAGCAATTTTTCCTGGCGACGCTTTGAAAGTTCATGTGTTGCTTCACCCTTGCTTCCTTTCTTTAAATAGAGTTATTGTGACTCAGAAGGTGTCAATGGCTGCCAACTACTCAGCATCGTTACTGCTGTCGGTCCTTTTATGCTTTTAATTAATTAATAGTTACATATTAAGAATTCGCACTCCAAAAATACAATGTACCTTAAGAGTTGCATTTAAAGTTATTGTTAGCTATCTACATTAACTCACGTACTGCCGTGTGCTCAGACCCGGCGGCAGACATACATAACGCTGTGCCAACTTGGGCAAGTACGCAGGCAAACTTGAGCGCACACAGGGTGGAGAGGTTGAGCGATGGAGAGAAAGGGAGAGAGAGAGATTGAGCGAGGCAGAGAGCCTGTGCAGCGGTCTGCTTGCGCACAGAGCAGGAGTTTGTGAGAGAGCCGGCTTGAGAGTCAATTTCTCTTCAAAATATAATTGATTGCCAGCTGACTTGTTGGTAATGTAGGCCGTTGGTAATGTTGGTAATGTAGCTGGTTTGGTAACGTAGGCCTAACTGGTTTCTTCTAATGTGCTGCATCTGGCGCTGAGTTGCCATATTCCTTTCGTGAACCACTAGCAAGAGTAAACTAACTGACAGGCTGCTGTGCCGCATCTCACTCAAAAACCCACACGACTCAACCCAGCGAAAAAACAGTCTTGCGCGCAGCCTTTCATTCAGAATTTCCTAGCAAAATAAAAAAACGATATTAAACTAATACAAAAATAAATATTAGGACAAAGCCCTACAAATAACAACAATAAACATAATAATAAAACAATAACAATGTGGTATTCAGCCCTGATTAAAACAGCGGGCCCAAATCCTGGATGGGCGGGGCGGGCCCGGCCCCATGGGGCCCGCCCATGACGCCGGGTCTGCGTAGGTTTATATTGAGTATCAGTAAAGTGCTTTTATTTTTGAAATTTCACTCCACCGGAAGTAGTTTGGGTATTGTTTGTTATCAGCACGCTTGACGGTTTTATTCCGGTAATCTGCGAGGCTGCGATAAGGAGTCACCGGAGGCGGGACTTCTACGGAAGGCTGCTGGAGTCGATGATTCACCGTGTGGTAATGTTCACGGCGAGAGGAGAGCCAGGGACTGAGCAGAGTGCACCATCATGGGGACGAGCGTGTTCTCACTGTGGCTGATATCGGGTAGGTTCTCACACTTCTAATAAGAACATCTGCTATGGTCCTGCTTAAATACAACAAAGTTTAAAAGAGTTTGGATACAAAGCTGTTAATGTGCTGTCGGCAATAGTGGAGGGATGTATCCAGTTGCTTTATTTAAAAAGGTAAAATTACATATACAATTTTAGAAAATACTCTTTTACATGTAAAAGTAATCTCCAACAAATGCTTCTTCTTTAAAAAAGTATGTAAGTGTCTGTAAATGTTAAAAGTAGAAACATGTTCCCTTTACTATTATAGTTGCCTATATTATAGAACTTAATTATTATTACTAATGCATCATGTAAAAGCAGTATTTTACAGTTGCAGTTAAGAGGGAGCTCATTTTGAACTATTACCTTATTATTTCTATTATTGATTGATCTACTGACTATTAATTGCTTGCTTAGTCTGTAGGTCTAAAAATACTGTAAAAAGCAAGTAAGACAATTACCCATACCCTAAAGTTATACCTTCACGATGCTCACAACTATTACTAATGTGTTAACTTGATTAAAATAATGAAAAGGAAAGCAGCAGCTCTTTTTTGGTGCAGCTTGGACACTGTACGGTGTTTTGACGATTTGTTCTGTCAATAGACTAATTACCTAATAGTGTGAACTGTACTTGTATAAACTGCTAGTTTTGTAAATTACAAAGATCATATTTTTTTATTTTTGTTGTCAAATAAGTAAATAGTGCAATATTACTCTGTTATATAGTGGAGTAGATATTTGTAAAAGACTAAAGTACAAATAGCTACGTTTTGAAGTAAAGGAATTGACTTGCAGTCCACCACAAGAAAGAGGGAATATCAACCAGCTCATATGTTCTTTTACAGATTTCTAGGATTACTCTTAGAAGTCTGTAAAACAGATTCAAGTGCAGTTTAAAGTTCAGATCTTTTGGCTATGAGTAATAGTGTTACTTGTGTGTGTAGTGTGTCTCGTGCAGAGCTCTGCGATGTTGTCTCATGTGGAGAGATATGACGTGGTCACACCTCGGAGACAGAAGAGGAGCCTGCAAGACAACCAGGTGACCCTCCTGCCTCACCTATAACACAGAATATAGGATCATCTCGTTGGATATGGTCAACAGTGTTTACAGCTAAAACTACCTAAAGATCATTCCTGTCTTTATTAATACATATTATTATTACAATGTAGTACTACTGATGAATTACTGTGCATGCAGGATTGTTGCTGTAGCCGGTAGTATTTAGGAGTTCCTCTTTACTACTCTATATGATGTTGGATAGTGTGATCTAAAACAGTGCGTTATATTATATGACTTGATCACTTATTTTGTATGAATACATTATATTCAAAGTACACAATTGTCAAATAAATATTGTGCAGTAAAAAATTAAATGTTTCTATCTACTGTGTTATAGATTAAGCTACCAACAGTATATAAAGTAAACTCGCTAAAGTTAGGTTCCTCTTCCTCTGACAGGGTGGTTCAGTTTTAATTCAAAATATCTTTAATATTTAAACTGTGTCCTATAGCCTCACTGTACGTCCATTAAATACAACTTCAAATAAACAAACAATAACAATCTAATTTCCTAGTAAGAGCTCATTTGAGTCTTGATTGATACTTGGTTTAATGGAGTAACTCAACTCACAGCTGTTCGCTGATGGTCAATGTGTTTAAAACTTCTTAGGGTTGGACCAGAAAGAAGCAGCATACTATCAACAATCTTACAATCTTACTCTATTTTCTGTCTACGCACAGGAAATAATTGTCTGAATTCAGTGAAACTATTGCTGTATTAACTGAATTAGATGTGCCCTTGATCTGTAGCCGCATGTCAGAGAAAAAGCACGCTCCGTGTAGATCAATATTTACATTCATTTATCACAATTGGTCATGGGGACACTTTTGTGCATCACTAACAGTAATCCAATAATAGGCTATTATATCAAAAAATACAATATTATTCCACCAATAATTCACATTTACCTGTAGCAGAAAGTTTTCATTACTGTGATGATGGGAGTGCTTCCATTATAGTTAATGAGTGTAATTGTTATTGATAGTTGTTGTATGACTGACGGACATTTTTTATCAGCTTTATCCTGACACGATTCAATACCAGTTAGCCATTGAAGGGAGGAACCACACAATGAATCTGGAAAAAAACAGGTAAGCCATTTTTTGTTGATCACATTTTTCTTTTCAATCACTTTTAAACATGTCAATATTTGTAATGATTATTTATTTTAGGAATCTCATTGGGAAAGGCTACACTGAGACACACTATTTAGAAGATGGAAAACGGGTTACAACATCGCCTAATGAGGTGAGTGAGCTTTCACAATCTATTATTTAACTTAAATACTACATCATTATCTCAACATGTGTATACCTTACCTTAATAGTTCATGTGGAACTTCTCATTTCACCTTACCAGTACTTTTGACTCTACGTGAACCCAACACGATAAAGATCTACAATTCCATACCTGTGATTCACAATTTCATGGTCATTAGAAACAAAGAAGCGCTTTATGAGTCCTTTTACTCACTCTTTAATCTGATTAATGTATTCCTGTCCAGGATCACTGCTACTATCAGGGTCACATTGAAGGCATGAAGGACTCTTCAGTCAGTGTTGGGATTTGTTCAGGCATTAGGTAAGAAAATCTGGATATTTTTACAGCTTTAAACTTCCTATTTGTAATATTCCACTCAACATTTCTCCAATAGCAGTTTCTAAAACCATGTGTTCTTGTGAAATGTTGCTTCACTATTGAAATGAGGTAACCTTATCATATTACTTCACCCTCCCTGCACTATAACTGCTTTTTTAGTCCATTTTCTATCTTTTGATTGTGTTTTGAAATGTCATTCTGAGGACTTTCTTAAACCACAGTTGTCTGTGATTACAGTGGCTATGTGAGAGCCCAGCAGCAGGTGTACCTGATAGAGCCTCTGGGACAGTCTGAGGAAGGGGGCCATGCAGTGTACAGACCGGAGGACTTGAAGACCATCAACTCCTCGTCCAACACCCCCCCACTGTACGACCAGGACCAGGACCCACGGCTCTCCAGCCTCTTCAGATCCAGATCACGGGTAGGTGACATGGGTATGATTTCATAGTAAACCATAAATAAATGTCTGGTTTATTCTGTAAAATAAGAATATAAATATAAAAGCTGTATTTCTGTTTCCTTCTTGTCTTCAGAAAACCAAACCCGTTGCAGGTCCACAAAAGTTCGTCGAGCTGTTTGTGGTGGTGGACAATACTGAGGTAAATACCTTAATTTTATTCTTTTAAAACTATGACTTCCATGTAATGAAGTTGGTCCTTGGGCCACGAGATAGGGGACTTGCCGAAATAACTTTACGGAATTGCCCCCATGCATGCCCACACGCAATAGCCATTGGTGATGGTCAGCAGACAAAGTCCGCGACCTAAGTGTGCTGATTCCTGGCATCACAAATTGCTTCTAAGGAGT
The DNA here is from genome assembly GCA_902827135.1 of Harpagifer antarcticus. Lineage (NCBI taxonomy): Eukaryota > Metazoa > Chordata > Actinopteri > Perciformes > Harpagiferidae > Harpagifer > Harpagifer antarcticus. The sequence goes on from CADEHL010000476.1 coordinate 2,371,293, forward strand.
GAGAACGTCACTTCTCTTGCGTAGAAGAACAAAGAGATGGAGAGGATAAACGATACCAACTCTATATAGTTGGGTTCACCTCTACACAATCCACTGGGTCTGGAACCCTAATCCAAGAGAGGGTCTGGACTCTTCTCCAGAGTCGCCCAGGTCGAGGGCCATCGAGTGTTCACCGAAGAAGCAGAGATGCTTCTATGCTCAGTTACTGAGAGGACGTCTTTGTTTGTGCGAATGCCCTGAGATAAGTTCAGAGTATCCGGCGCCTCTGTGTCTCCTGATGGGATCATACAAAGATACTATCTACTGTAGAGTCTCTGTAAAATCTTCTGGCTAACTTCTGCGCTCGCATGTGCAACGATGGATTAACCTTGAACGAGGCTGATTTAAAGAATGGTGGCCAAAATGAATTTCCTCTTTTGAATGGCTGGGAAATAGGGAGAGGAGCACAGACATCAGGAAGGGGCTTGAAGTGTAGCCAAAAGGGGGCATTTGAAGAAGTTCTAGGACCTTTTCTGGTTGCTTCTTGGGTGCATCCATTTGGAGGTTTTGCAAGTACGTCCAACTGGTAAGAGTGCGGGTGGACCTAGAAAAGACTGGGTGTATTCTTTATCCCATCTGGCCTCGGAATTCCTTAGCAGGAGTTGGAAATGTTGCTGGGGAGAAGGATGCCTGGACTACCTTAACGGCAGAGAATGAATGCATGGCTGGATATATGAACCTGATCATGTTTGTCTCTTCTCTTCCTCTAGTATAAGCTATATGGAAGCGAGACTAAGTCCCGGGTCCTCGGAGCTATAAATCACGTTGACAAGGTAATTTGTAGTTTGGAACCTGTTTGCCTAGGGTCGTTCTATCAGGGCTCTTAGCCATCAGCTCATTCACTCCTGACGTTGATTCCTCTGCCTGCAGCTGTATCGAGCTCTGAACATTCGCATCATGCTGGTGGGCTTGGAGATTTGGACGTACAGAGACTACATGGATGTTGACACTAATTCAGAGACCACCCTGGATCATTTCCTTCTGTGGCGGCAGGCCGATCTTCTGAAGAGGATCAAGCACGACAATGCCCAATTTGTGACGTGAGGATCAGTCCGTCATTTCTGTGCAGATGTTAAACACAGTGATGTTTCCAGTTTTACCTGATGTTTGGCTTTTTTCTCTCAACAGTGGCAAAGATTTTGACGGAGACACAGTTGGACTGGCAAATAAGTTTGCCATGTGTACCGAAAACTCAGGTGGAGTCAATCAGGTATAAATTATGACCCATTACTTACAATTATAATTTAACGACTGGAGCGGAAGGGAGTGTTTTTAATCATTTATGAACCATCCATCTGAATTTATAACAACAGCTCTGCTTTTCTTATCCAGGATCACCATGGCAACCCAATAGGCCTTGCCTCTACCATCGCTCATGAGATGGGACATAACTTTGGCTTGTCACATGATGCTGAAGGCTGTATGTGTGGTCCATCGTACAGCAGTGGGAACTGTGTGATGGCAGAAAAACTCAGGTAAGGATGTCACTGCAAGTGGACCTTTAAGTCCATCATGCTGCATCTTATGATTTAAAAAAATCACTGTGAACGATTAAAGTCTTCTGGAGTCCACATGCTTTTGGCCATTAAGTATATTTACTGTTAATAAAAAAGGCATTTTATCGTAGGCAAAGCTGAATCTATTTACTCTTCTTCAGGACAGGAAATCAAGCATTCCCAGAGTTTTTCAGCGGCTGCAGTGTGGAGCAGCTAGCCGAGTTCATGGCGCGGGCGCAGCCCAGCTGCTTGTCCAGACCCAGCTCCATTACGAACATCGCTGCAGGTCCTAGCTGCGGCAACAACCTCCTGGACCCCGGAGAGGAGTGTGACTGCGGCCCTGTGGAGGTAAATCTTTCAGCAGTGTCTGAGGCTAATGGCACTGGTTGGAACAGTCATTTTTGAAACCTTGGAAAGTTTAAATATAACCTTTGGTGAAGGAAGCACCCTTTGGGTTTTCTGCTTTAGCTGACTGGTGTGGTTTCCTGTGTGCCAGTCTACAGCTAATAAAAGGGAAGGCAGTGGTGATTCATAGCATCCCAAGCTGGAGTTTGGCCTCAAAAATGAAAATAGTTTTCCTGTTGCTTACATCAGAGAGACACTACCCGTGGCAAATAAACTGCTTGTGTTGAAGATTTAAATCTGATCTGTTTAAACTTTCATGATTGTAATTCCTGTTGTATAAACAAACATGATCAGTGAAAAAGATTGTCTTTATTCCAGGAATGTCAGAACCCTTGTTGTGATGCCTCGACTTGTCGCCTGACTGAAGGATCCCAGTGTGCTCAGGGAGAATGCTGTAACAACTGCCAGGTACTTTAGATTAAAAAAACTGCGTAATCACAGTTGCTATGTGAAATTCCCATTTTACAAGAGAATATGTTGCCAAGATAGCAGCACTGTGATGCTTTACAGCTGTAGTCTGAGCTAAATGCTAACATCAGCATGCTAACATGCTCCTGATGATACACAGGCAGGGGCGGACAATTCACTAGCACCAATTCACCCCCCCCGTTGACAATTGACTAGCGGTTCCGAGTTCGGTCGGCCGGTCGAGTTTCCCGGGCTGAATTTAGTCCCAGTCCCCCCCCTACACAGGTTCAACTTTACCATATTAATTGTTAGAATGCTAATATGTGCTTAGTAGCACTTAAGACTACACTGATGGGAAGTTGTTTTTTGTTTTAAATTTATATTTGTTATCAAACCATAGTCTTGGACAAATTACAATTTTGAAAAAGTCTTGGGATCACCCAAATAGGATCCAAAATGTTAACCTCAAGGAGGCACTACAGGAAATGGCAGAGGATCACCAAACTCATTAGGGTTCATCACCTGGGGATAACGAATATGTAAACTATTTGTATTGCCAGTCCATCAAACAGATGTTTATGTATTCACACCGTTGCCGTTTGCACTTAGAGAGGAGTTAGAGGATTAACAAACCCAATTTTACTTTATATATGAATGTCAATTGTACATTTCATAGCACTTCATCCAAACGTTTTTAGTACACTGTTCGGAAAATACTGAATTAACTCCTTTAATATCAGAGTAGCACATGATAACAGAGGCCCATCTGCAGCTGTGTACGTAACAGGATGTATGATTACCTAGAAGAGCGTCAGGACACACTGTTTTAGGCATATGATAGCTATGTGACAACGATTAACATGATGATTCAGCCTCTATGGAGATAGACATATGACTAGCATGATCCTTTCTGGCGTGGGTCTTAGCTAATCTAAACTAAACATTGAATACTGCTTTGAACCGGTATTCTGCATCTTGTGACTGTAACCCTCTCTTGTATAAGCATGTGAAGGACACTGTTCAGGAACTAGCCGTACCAAATGCTCTGTATGTGATGACTACTTCCATTCTGGAGAGGATAATAAATACATGCATCCTGATATTGAAGCTCAAGCCAGTGATGAGTGATATTTTTCTGACAGACTGAAACTCAAACAACATTACCGGCAGAAAGGCTCAAAGAAATTTCTACACTGTGAAAGCCAGATATGAAGGTAGATATGGTGCAAAATGCGAAAGCGTGTAAAACCCGATGTGAGCACTTGCAGAAAAAAAATCTGAGCTTGTGTGCATACATTTACACTTGTATAAAATATCCACGTAACTGTGAACCAAATGTACACTTGTATAAAATATCCACGTAACTGTGAACCAAATTTACACTTGTATAAAATATCCACGTAACTGTGAACCAAATTTGAAGTCACAGAAGGAAAAAAAAGTTGTGGCTTGTAGAAAAAAAATTAACTGAGTGATGAAATGTTCACTTGCAGAAAAATACATATTTTTTAAATATATTTTCCATTACAACTGCAACTTGGTTATTACAACCTCTCAAATCAGTCATTACAACTTGACGAATCTGCTCTGTGGCAGTATAAATTGACAAATCTGCGGTCTTGACTTTTGCTACACTTCTTACGATAAATGTGTCGCAAAAGTAATTTTCACCTGCAGATGTGGGGGGAGGGAGGGGGGTTGGAGCGAAGGGGCGGAGCTGTCAGAAGGACGAGGCCCGGGTCAGTCACAGTCACGTCGAACCGGATGACTGCGGGGCTAACGGTTCGTGTCGCCACCAGTCCGCTGACATGGCGCGTCAATCAACGGTAACGGCCCCTACACGCGGCCGCGTGCGTTGTCGCTTGCCGGTGGGGGGGGCTGAAACTCGACCAACAACCAATCACATGAATCTCCCGACCCAGACACACAAGCACGCGGTTTGATTGGCTAGAGCTTGTACTGGCATATGATTTGATTGGCTGACGCCTCCGTTGAGGCTTCAAAAGTAGAACATTGCTCTACTTTTGCCGCGAGCACCGCGAGAAAAGCTACGCTTCGCTCCCACAATGCAGTTCGGCGGAACGTGACGTCACCCCATTCAAAGTGAATGGGCAGAAGCTTCGAAGAGTCAACGCACACCGCCGTGTGTAGGGGCCGTACGTTTTTGCCCACTACTTGCCCAGTATTACTTTGAATATTATTATTGTGATTGAGGATTAAATCCGCTTTGAAGACCACCGTTTTATATCGTGCAGTTTAGCGGCAAAATAACATCAGTTAGCAAGCTAACGCTAGCTTTGTTGAGTTTATGCTAGCTAAACAAGTAGTGGTTGTAGTCTACAGCAGTAATTAATATATTATAGCCTACTGCTTTGGCACTAACGGTTGATAACCGTTTATGAAAATAAAACCAATTGAACTGTACTGAAATAATGACAAGTTTTATAATTGTCTTGGGCTCCTGCTGTGTTTTTAAAGCCTTTGGAAATTATCCATGCTATTTTCTATTTAGCTAACGTCGAAGTAGTGTATGTGAAATCAACCTCACAATAAGATGTGTGTATATTACAATTATTAATGTCATATTTCAAGATGATTACTTAGATATTACAATATGGTTGGTTGAGCTGGAGTTCATTATTGAGCTTACACGTTAACGTCAGTCATATCTGAAAAACGAAGCTTTGTTTTGAAAAAGAAGTTGTGGCTCATCGGACATTTATGAGAGAAAATCTCTAATGTTCGAGTGCAAGTGAATGCAGCACAAGACGCGAGCCTTGTAACCCCTCCCCCGGCCCTGGAACGAGCGTGGAAATATGATTGGCGGCGATTTCATTTGAACGGGGGACAGCGCAATACGAGAAGCATTTCGGATCCAAGTCGACTGAAGGAATGAGGTATTTGCGGTCAGTGGCGGCGCCAGGGTATGGCTGGGGTAGGCTATAGCCATACCAAGAAATGGCTTAGCCCCACCATGAAAAATGATGTTAAGGTAAGCCAAATAAAGTCTGCCAACTCGCGCAGAGTAAATTGCACAGACAACAGTTAGTAAGATTGATTTCAGTAGCCACTTGTCTGGAAATACCGAAGACTAGAAACGGTTTTGAAAACTTGTGTCACGTAGTGATCGTCTTCTCAATAGAACATCTTTGATAATGTCTTCTGGCCAATCAGAATCACGATAACGGCGTGGTGTTGTTGCAGGAAGTCCCGATACATCGATACAGCATTACGGGTTGATAGAAATCAACATGTAATGAAATAAGACCCCACGGTTTGATGATTGATAGGTGTGTGGGCTGTCTTTCATTTTGACACACAGAACAATGGGGGCTATCCGCCCTTATCCACAATGTAAAGTAATTCACAGCCTCTTCCCTCTTCTCTCTGTGAGGAGCAGCAGGTTCAGCTTTCAGAACAAATCAACACAAAACTAAAATACCATTCTTTTTTTTTTTTAAATATGTCGTGTAGTAATAGATTTATTTATTTTTCTTCTCAAGAGTACCAGAATGTGTATTTTATGTTAGTATTTCAAAAAATCTCCTGGGGGAGAATCCCCCCCCAGACCCCCCTGCAGGGGTTGGGTTTTCAGCATGTCAACTCTTTCACTTGTGGGGAAGTTGCAGGATTGGCTCCAGGTCGCCCTTTTTATTTACTACAAGACAAATGTGCCTTTTTATTTCATACAGTTCAATTTGGATTGAGACAGGGACATAATCTAAACCTCACGCGTGGCGTTTCACTGTCAAGGGGAGCGTGTATGTCATTACATTGCAAATACTGACTTGAGCCCCACCACTGTATGGGTTAGCCCTACCATAGATTACCCAACACAAATACTCTGGTGCCGCCACTGTTTGCGGTCTACAATGACAGAGAAGAGCCTGTCAAGTTTGGCTGTACTCAGCATTGAATCAAAACGCACCATAGCTTTAAATCTTAATAAGTTTGTGAGGCGTTTCTTGATGCTCTGCTCACAGATGAGTCGATGAGAATAATAAACTGTTAAGATGACGACCTTACGTGTGTATAATATTTTTCTTCTTTGTGGGGTTCTGCCCCCAAAAAACAGTTTCAAGTCCTGAGAAAGTCAAATAAGACGGTGTGTAAAACTACACTGCCCAGCCAAAAGAAAGTAACCACTTTGATTTAACTGGCCAGTAGGTAAGGACTTTCCACTGGATAATAACTGCAGCGATGTAATGTATATGTTTTAGCTGAATACACGTTTTTTTTAACCCTAACTGATGCAGTTAGTCACTTCTTTAATGTTTGTTCTCTCTGATGTAAAGTCAAGGTTGTAACTGTTTGCAATGAAGTTGTGGGGCGCTGAACTGTTCTTTTGATTCTTTTGATTTATGATAGTAATTACTTGTCTTTCAAATTTGAAGGAGGGTGAGCAAGCATCATCATTAACTCCTCCAAAAAATATAGTTTATTTAATAACAACACTGAATATGTGAATCATAACAGTGATTGACAGCTGATAGGAATGATATGATTGTATGAATATGATAATATTAACAGACAAACATTGATGAGACAGTTAATTAATGTACTTATTGCAGCAGTCTGCATAGATGTTGTACCCCTGCTGGTCTAAGAGTGAAACCAACTAATTCAGTTATTGTTCAGTTAAAATTCATTAAATTATGTCTGCCACCTTATATATTTATATGTAAGGCTTTACTGATGTGCCACAATAATGTCACCTAATGTTATGGAGTTAAAATATCAATATTGTGGCTTTCCAAGTTAACATTGATTGATATGACTGCGATTAAATCAGCATATACATATGCCACCCCTGAAATTCTCCTGCCACCCTATGAATATTTTTCTAGATCCGCTCCTGCAAAGCAGGAGTAGACTATAATATATGAATTACTGCTGTAGACTACAACCACTACTTGTTTAGCTAGCATAAACTCAACAAAGCTAGCGTTAGCTGGCTGACTGACGTTATTTTGCCGCTAAACTGCACGATATAAAACGGTGGTCTTCAAAGTGGATTTAATCCTCAATCACAATAATAATATTCAAAGTAATACTGGGCAAGTAATGGGCAAAACTTACCGTTGATTGATGCGCCATGTCAGCGGACTGGTAGCGACACGAACCGTTAGCCGATTCGTCAAGTTGTAATGACTGATTTGAGAGGTTGTAATAACCAAGTTGCAGTTGTAATGGAAAATATATTTAAAAAATATGTATTTCATCACTAAGTTCATTTTTTTCCACAAGCTACACAACTTTTTTTTCTTTTTCTGTGACTTCAAATTTGGTTCACAGTTACGTGGATATTTTTTACAAGTGTAAATTTGGTTCACAATTGCGTGGATATTTTATACAAGTGTAAATGTGTGCACACAAGCTCAGATTTTTTTTTTGCAAGTGCTCACATCGGGTTTTACACGCTCTCGCATTTTGCACCATAATAAATAATAATAATAATAGATTTAATTTGTTAGCACCTTTACAGGTGCTCAAAGACGCTTTACAGATATAGTGAAGGGAAAAGAAAAGGAAGGAACAACAAATAAATATATAGTTAAAGTTAAAGTCAATAATACAAAAACAATCACACATTAAAAGCCAGATTGAAGAGGTGAGTTTTTGTAAGTTTTTTGAAGGTGGTGAGGTCAGTGCAGTCTCTGATGGGTTGGGGGAGTGAGTTCCAGAGGGAGGGGGCAGCGACGGCTCTGTCCCCCCAGGTCCGGTGATTCATATCTACCTTCATACCAGATCATCTCCACCATCAGTGGACGTTGAATGCACTCTACCAAAAGACCAATCATACAGACACACCCTGCTTCTGACTAATAACTGTGGGCATTACAATAGCACCAGGAGGAGGTTACTCTTCAAACCACATTTAAACAGCATTAGTACGATAATAACAGGAAACAGAGGGTGATATCCTGCTGTGCCCATGTGCTTTGACACACCACATCCTTCCTCTCTAAATACAGTTTCAAAGACTGGAAGAGGTGGTGGAAGTCTTGGGCTATAGAAATAAAATGTGATTGATTGAAATTCACCTTTATGCTTAATAAATCCCCTAACACTAACTTAAACCCACAGCTCAAACCGGCAGGAGGTGTATGCAGAAAGTCAGCCAGTGACTGTGACTTGCCTGAATACTGCACTGGAGAGTCGGAGCAGTGTCCTGAAGACAGCTTTGAGATGAACGGCAAGCCGTGCTACGACCAGGCGCAGGGCTACTGCTCCAACGGACAATGCCCCACACATCAGCAGCACTGCTGGAGGCTGTTTGGACCAGGTACGCTCCCCACAAAAACACAGGTTTCACTGTTTTCAGTTTTTCTTATATAAAAAAGCTACGCCTCAAGGGGCATAAGTTAATATTAATATGAAATTCACAGAAGTATCAGTGAATTTCAGTGTCATATGGCTCGTTCTAAAAAGGTTACTTTAATAGTGTGCATTTGTTTTAAATAAAAGGACTACAGGGAATTTAATAAATAATACTCTCTCATTGAAAAAAAAACTCCCCGCATCTACATAAGTGTATTTTTAAAATGTCCATCTTTCGTGATATCCCAACATTATATAACACTCCAACTCTGAATAAGGCCTTATTATGCTTTTTGGAGTTTCCCCTTTCCTGTAGTGTGTTATGTAGGTTTGTGTGCATGTAATTAGTCTGCAAAGACATTTTATATTGGACTCTTTTGTTACCTTCAATAACATGGTGACATCACTATGTAACACTTGTGCTGCTATTGGCTAGTGCCCCAACACATTGTTCTAATAGGCAAAAAGGCAGGACATCTCTTAGCATTTGACCAATCACAACAGAGCCAGAAGAATAAAGCATGTATGGAACATTAAACATGTAAACATGTCACAGTAGAGACGCTAAATACAAATATGAACCTGAAAATTAACATAAATCCCTTTTAAGCCCTAAAATGATCCCCTAAAATCTTCTTATTTTACAATGTCTGAACGTGTTAAGGAAATTACAGCTGTGACCTATTTAAAGTAAGGCAACATTGTGGGTAAAGATATAAGTGTAAAAAACAAATAGAAAGTTAATAACTTAAACTTCAATTTTGGAGATTAGGATATTTCATACTTTCGATTCATTTTTATAATCTCTTTGAATCTCTTTTTGATGGCTTCCATACAGTACTTTAAAATGCTAACTAGAATATCTTCTATCTTCAGGGACCAGAGTTGCATCAGATGTGTGTTTTAATCTGAACAAACGGGGCGAAGAAGGTGCAAACTGTGGAAGGGACAAATTCAGCTACATCCCCTGCACTGCACCGTACGTATACTCAACATGTATACTGAACTTTGTGCTGAAAGCACAGCGTGGTTTACTTTTTGATTTGATCTCAAAATGCCCCTGAAGGAAACCTAGCACACAGAATGTAACTGAAAAGTACTGAAGTCATCTGTAAGGCATTTTGACTGTTTGAGGCTAGTTTGTGCAATGTTGTAAACTGTCAACAAGCTCTTGACCATTTTGTTCCTCTTTTATAGGAATCTGAAGTGTGGGTCTATGTTTTGTGAAGGAGGAGGCGAGTCCATCTCAGGTAAAAGGGCAGACTTCCGCTTGTTTGGCTTAGAATGTAAACTAGCAGTGGATGACGATAAGACCAGAAACATCGACATGGTGCCAAAAGGAACCAAATGCGGACCAAACAAGGTAAAACCTCCTGTTGGGAGACGCATTACGTGGAGTTTTGTGACTTATGATGGATGGTTTGCTCAGAATCAAACATTTGTGTGCAGGTTTGCCTCGACAACAGATGTGTGGATATATCAGTTTATGGGAAAAAGGAGGACTGTTCAAAGAAATGCAACAACAATGGGGTAAGTGAGTTATTTTTGGGTTTAAAATCACTTGCAGCTGTTTTCAATTGGACTTCTCTGGACCAAAGTTCAAGTGCTTGACTCGTGTTTTAACCAATGTATTTGCATTTTATATTCAGGTGTGTAACCACAAGAACGAGTGCCACTGTAACCCTGGCTGGGCTCCACCCTACTGTGACATCCAGTATGCAGATTTACCTCAAGGTACAGGACACTTCTCTGGATCTGATATGACAGTAGTTATATGCAAAGTCCAATTTTGTGAGCAGCTAAATACAAAATGTAATATTGGTTTAAACCGTGAGCTCTCATTGAGCAGCTCAGACAGAAACAGGTCCCAACTGCTCCATGAATCATTCTTCCAGTAAGAAACATAAATGATTCATTATGAGACATCTGCTATTTCTTCTAACTGACCTAAGTGTTCTTGGTGTATCTTGGTGACCTCAGTTATTATTAGGAGTCACAATTGTCATTCAAGCCACACTTTTCCATTTATCAACTTATTGGAAGTTGCCTTTCACATATGACATCACATTTGCAAACTAGTTAAGAAACCATTTATTCTTCACAGTTAACAGCTAAAAACAAAATGAATAGGAAGGAAAGACACTGCGGTCATCAGTTATGAAATATCTTGGCGCCACACTTTCTTCACTAGAACCAGTGGCGGCGCCAGAGATTTTCTTTTGGGGGTGCTGTGGGGTAGCTTGACGTTTCATAGAGGGTGCTGAAACATTTAGGGTTTCCCATTAATGTACCGGACGCTACAGTTGAACTTTCTACTGCAACACTCCCCACACACGCACACAGTGTACCCGCGACTGTTACAATGAAGGCTCGATAATCAGCTCACGGCATATAGGTGTAAGCAGGGGTAAAGTGCTATTTCTTTTATAAGTAGGGGGGGACCTAACATCGTGCTGAACCTCTAGGGGGGTCCGGGGGGCCCCCTAGAGGTTCAGCACCCCCTAGCGCCCCCCTGGCGTCGCCACTGACTAGAACAGAAGAAAGAAACCTGTATTCTAAGTAAGATGATAAATCAATGATATGACAACATGACAGTAATGGTGTAAGACTGTTGACTACCGTACTTGGAAATTACCCAACTGTTTTTCTGTCAACATATCAGCTTCCTTCTCCTTTTTAGAAGAAGCCACTTTATCAAAACCACAAGAGGAAATTCCGTATTTGCTCTCTTTAGTATTATAACAATTTCCTTGTTTTAACATGATCCTTTTTTAATTGTAGTATGTTATTTGTTCACATCATTAGGGTTTAAAGAGTCATGTTCTAACCCCTCAAAATGTTTGCTAACAGTCAAACTGTGGCGACAGGACTTCACACAAAGCTGTAAAAACAGAGATACTGTGTACAATGTGGCTCTGTAACAGTTTGATTTCCCTGCCTGCAGTTCAGAGTGGGATAATAGCCGGAGTGTGTGCAGCTCTCTCCATCCTCCTGACCATCACCGCGGTGACTGCAGGGCTGTTGTGTTGTAAAAAGGACAACACGGACAACTTCACCTACAAAAGGTAATTCATCCTAAAATGTTTTCTCTGTTTCCGTCTTCCACATTCCAGTTAAATATATTTAGTTTTTTTAACAGGAAAGGGAATTCTGCTCCAGACAAGCTGAACCCGATGTTTCAGGACGGGAGTGTTAAAGACAGACCTCAGATCAGTGCGCCCACTTTCATGGCGTCAACAGCAACACAAGCCTACGCTCCTCTGGTTGTTACCGTGACTCCCAGCAGAGCCGCTCCACAGGTACAGACAGCACCGCTACAAAAAGGATTACTCATAGAAACTCATTTTCAAAAATCATTAACTCATGTGTCATTTCAGTCAAATAGCTTGGAAAGGTTGGTTGCTATGCCAATGCAAAGTACTGTGATGGTTAATAATTGCCTTTTTCTTCCAGCCACCAAAGAAACTGTCTCCAGTCTCTCCTACAGCACAAACTGAGCCGGTAAGATTAAAAAAACAACAGCTTGCTATTCGATCTAATGCATAATGCAAACTAAAGCTCCTATTCAGGGTTGGCGTCTTAAGACGGCTGCTTACATCTCATTTATTTAAGCTATGGAAATCTCTGTTTGAGACAGACATGTGGTGTGTAACTGCTTAAAGGAGGAACCTGCATTCTTTTCTTAGAGTCAACAAATACCACAAAACGACTAAAGCAAACATTGTGTTGATCTGTGTACATTCCTACTGAACAGTTATTTTCAAAACAGCTCACAAATATTTAATAGTTTTTGAAGAACTCTCAGAAGGTGGCCAACTGTAGTCTTTACCCAACGTCACTCAATCAGGGGGATATTGTGCATTTGTTGGGGACTATTTTCAGCAGAAAAGTGATCAATATTTGGTGCTGTAGTGAGTATTAGCAGCACTAGTATGGTCTTTGTGGGATTGGTACAGTGGCGAACCGTCAGGGCCTTCAAGGTATTCAGAGAATACCCTGGAACACTCAAATAAAACAAACAAAAAAATCGATTTAATTATATAAATAAAATGTATATAAAATGAATAAATGCGAATCATATCTGTGTTGTTGATCTGTAATATTACAGTGTTACGTTGATTTGTTTGTCCATCTCGGACCATGCACTACACATTTCAGTGTTGTTGTGTTAGAAAAGAAAGCAACCAATCAGATCTTGTTCTGGGTCTCTGGGTAGGATATCCTTCAACCAAGGTATTCTACATCCTTGATCGAATGCCCTGGCCATTGCACTGAATGAGAGCGTACGTTTGGACTGACAGTTTGATCAGCCAATCATATATTGATTTGTAGCCAATGGGCGTATTCTTTCAGTTTCCCTCGGTTCCAAGGTATTCTAGAAGGCCCGCTAGTTAACTGGCTCGAGACAGAGGATCAGATAAATGCGACGAAGCAATTCATGCCGTTTTATTGTTTTTAACGTTGAAATGACAAGTGCAACAGGTGAAGATGAAGTTGTTGCGGAATTGTTGTGAGTACCCTTTGATGTGATAGCCACGGTTCACCACTGGATTGGTACATCATTTATTCTTAAACTGTTGTTAACTCTGGGTTTATGTGTTTAAGCCAAGAGATAAAGCAATAACACACATGTTCTTCTTTACCACAGGCAACACTTCTACCTCCATCTCTGCCTCCTCTGAGTAAACCTCAGGTGAGTCTCACCTAAAGCTGCTCTCACCAGGCTCTCTGCAGAGGATGAGTTCACTTTAAAAGACTGTTCAGTAGTGCCAAAGCTCATCAGTGTAACAACCAACTAGTTTGACAAGAGACCAATGATTTATGTTATTTCATGAAGCAAATGATGCCAAACATGTGTTTGTTTTAGCTTCTTTAACATGAGTTCTTCATCCATGTCCTGTTTCTCATGCTACTGTAACATGAGAGTGACTACTCTGGGAATCACTTGAGTATTATCATACAGTTGCTGGCCATTAACAATAATGGTGAAGACTACCTTTTTTTTTTTCTTTTTTGGGGTCCAAATCAAATCACAGAAACATGTTTTCCACAAAGCTCCATACATGGCTACTTCATATATATATATATATATATGATGTCTAACTGTCATCTTGTTTGTTTTTCAGTTGAATGCAGCCAAACCAGCTCCTCTTCCTGTACCTCCAGTCAAGCCTAGCCCCCCTCCTGCTGCCAGAGTCAAGCCTAGCCCCCCTCCTGCTGCCAGAGTCAAGCCTAGCCCCCCCCCTCTGCCCCCAGCGAAGCCACAGACATTCAGACTCACATGAAAGTCTCAAGCTTAACTAAAGCAGAAAAACCTCCAGCATAGTCGTATATATGGAAAAAGAGCGATCCTTTTTGGGTCATATGTGAGTCACAGATTCCAAAAACGTTTGTCTTGATGCGTGAGTGACCGCGGCTTCACCGACTGAGAATGTCTTTGATGACCAACAGCTCCACGCGGCTGTCGAAAAGTGATTATGGGGTGGGAAAAAGTCTTATTTATTTAACTGCCGGTACGTTTTCCTGTGTTCTCTCTACAGCGTGGGCAAAATGGTGCTCATTTGAAAATGTATATTAATATTTATTGAATGTCTGTGCAAGGGACTGTATGTAAGTAAGGGGTATTTAAGTAGAATTCAATGAGGGTACATTTCCGTATTTCCATAATATCTAAATTGTGTCTTACATGCAGAGGTGGGAGAAGTACTCAGAAGTACCATAGTGTAGGGAAATCCTGCATTCAGAATGTTACTCAAGTCAAAGTATAAAAGTATTAGCATCAAAATATAGTACCAAAAGTCAAAGTAGTCATTGTGCAGATTGGTCCATTTCAGAATAATATATATGATATGTTTTATAATGATTGATCATTAAAGTGTTCTCAAAGCTGGTAAAGGTGCAGGGTAGCTTGTGAATTTACTCCAGGTGGAAATAAAGTCTGATTTAACACTTGATTATATTTCACATCATTCATCCAGATCTGCAAAGTAAAAGAGTAAAAGTACACGATTGATCTCTGAATTGTAGTGGAGTAGCATTAAATGGAAATACTCAAGTAAAGTGCAAACATCTCAAAATGGTACTTTAGTACAGTACTTCCAGTACTTAGGCACCTCCCACTTCTGCTACCTTACCACATTAAATTAGCTATGTACATTTCGATATCATTTCAACATTATTTATTGTCCATTTTCCAAGAGGGTTACTTTTAACAAATAGACATAGTAAATTAAATTAGATTTAAGCCACGATCATAGGTTGCAAACAGAGCTATTTTATTTATTCTAGTTTAACTAGAATTGTTGTACAATTGAATCACTGTTGTGTTATGAGATATGAGGGGGGACGTTTTGCTTATGTATATACAGTCCCTAAACTGCATCTAAAGCCAGTCTGTGCCTTCTACAAGAGTCATGTTTGTGTATCACTTTGCACTGTACTTCAAAACCTTATGTGTGAATGGTACACAGGTGACCTGTGTGTGGCTGAAACACTTACATGCTTCTTTGTTTGTCTGCAGTCCCAAAGGTGTGTGTGAAACACTGCATGTACATGTGAATATCATTTTGAAAGCTTTATATTCGCAACAAATAAAGTGCACTTTATATAAGTATGGTTATTATGTGGATTGCATGATGAAAAGTTATATTTTTTCTCAATAAAGTCTGTTGTGGGAGCTTCTCTGAGCGTCTATTATGAGCCCAGAAAACACGTCGGTTAGCAGTTCACTCGTGTATTTTGGTCTCAAGTGAGAACAAGCGAGTCAGACAGAGCTGCCATCATCTTGGTTTCCTGTTCGGGCTTCTTAAACAGCTGGACACAAAGGCTGATGGGTTTGTTCCCCTTCTAACAAGCTCTGAGTTCTCGTGGGAAACAAACTAAGAACATTTTGAGTGAAATAGCAAAAAGAGCCTGAAATATTATTACAGACAATCATGTTCCCCTGAGGGTGACTCCTACTGACTTTAGGGATCCTCTGACTTTTCCCTTAGCGTTCACATTTGGGGTTTTTTGTAAAATGTTTCGACCATTATTGGATGTATTGCCATTACATTTTTGGTTAGACATTTGTGTTTCCCTCAGGATGTACCGTAATTACTTTGGTGACATTTCATTTAGCAACGCCATGAGGTCACAGTAGCCATTTACACACGTTCACAATATTCCTATTCCGCTTTTTACATGGCTAATGACAATTACTTTCCAATTACATTACCGATTAAATGCAGCTGTAAATACTTCAGTTAACATAAATCACCCCATTACAAACATACTGCGTGAGACAGAAACAGAAATATAAAGCTGTTCTCATGGTTATGCATCTTTCAGCCTTTGGCATAATCTACTTGTCTAACTTGGAAAATGCCTCTTTGGAAAAAGGCCTGACTCAGATTATGCCATTTAGATTACCGTATCAAATTCAGAATTTGTCATATTCGGAATAATAGCGGAACATTAGTGGCATGGAAATGTAGTTTATCCAATAATTTGACTAAATATCTGCAAATCTAATAACAATCCAACCAGCTCTATTCAGCCAAAGCTCTGCTGTGTCCAAAGCAGAGACTCCAGACTGTAGTCTAATGTTAAATGTCATAATGCATGTTCTCAGCTATACTGTACACAGTGTCTATAGATCTTTCTGCTTTGTGTTTTATGGACAAATCTCAGCTGTTTTGATCAAACCATATCATCATAAGAAGCAGCAGATTCCTTTTCTCAAAGTCAAAGGCTTTTGGTTAGATGTCAGAAATAGGCGCTGTGGTTTGTTAACACTAGCTCAAAAGTGTTGTTAATGTCGTTGCCCTGCTTGTGAATTTATAAGCTCCTATGCGTCTTAAAAAAGGCGTTGGCTAACAAGGGAAACATTTGACTAAAAAACATCATCAGAGAAAAATCTAGTCCTCCTTTAGCCTATTCTAATGTTTTTTTGCATTTGGGCAAACATTGAATGCATCATAAATGTTTGCTTGTTTTCTGCAACAAACCGAATGGAATACTCAGTAGATTTTGTGGATGGATCCACCGGTTTGCCTACAAAAGTACATCATCCCTGCAGCACTCTAACAGAGGCTGAATTGTTCCATAAGTTCCTAAGTGAGCAGATCTCCCACACACTCTCCAGTTGTATTCTTTCTAAACACATGTTTGAACCTGCTGCAGGGATTTGAACCCGTTCATCCTAAAGAGCATTAGAGAGGTCCAACTCTGATGCTGCTCATCAGGTCTGGCTCACAGTCCAGTTCATCACCACTCTGTTGGATGGGTTGGAAGTCTGTGCAGAACAGCCTATTTCTTCCAACCATAGACTGCTTCCAACGCAGAACTGGGAAAATATTTCAAAACCGCTGAAAATGTTTTCGAGGCATGAGGAGGGATTTGAGGAATGTAGGCCCGAGCAAAGGGGAGCTCGTCTGATTCGCTCTGAATCACAACCTAAGCAGCTTGTAAACCAGCGCTGTTTACAATGACTGTGGTTTGTTCTACAGCGAGGCTCTGTCTCTGCTTGTTGCTCTCAGATCAGATTTACTGGACTGAATCCACAGGGGATGATATGCAGTGACATCATCCGCCTTGAAAGGGGATCTGGGCGTTTTAGACATGCAGCCATGTGTTTGTTTGATTTATATTCCAGTCAGAACAATTCACAAGAAGACTTTCCAACGACGCCATGTGTCTTTTCTTGTTCTTCCATGTTTGATTTAACTTCAGTTTCCTCATGTCTCAGACTCAGTCCTAAATAATGTCAAATGTCTAAATAACAAGATATGACTGATGACAGCTTGCTGGTTGAAATGTTTCTGCCGCAGGAGAGAGCAGACAGAGTGACGGAACATGAGTTTCATGGTATTAACCCTCATGACAAATCACTTCCACATTTTGTTAAACGGCTGAGGCTGAACGGGACCAGAAAAACTTAAAGACTGGCCGTAAGAAGGAAGGAAGGAAGGAGGATAATCTCTGTGACTCACTGTTAATCACTCACTTTGAAGGCCAGAACAAAGCCTAAATTGTTGACTCAAATCATCTAGATAGTTTCCAGCTTTTTAAGAGCAGGAGTAACCCGAAGGGTCCTCAATTAGAAAACCATCGAACAGAGGCAACAGCTGTTGTTTCTCACTTGTTTCCATGTGACGTCCTTGTGAGTCAAAAATAAAAGGAACTATATTCTGGGAAATTTTTAACAGAATCCATAAAGGTGTTTTATTTCAGACAATAAAGATAAATTGTGTTCTGTCTGTGGTCAACGTATTCTTTACTTGAGTAAAGTCATTGGAGATATTACCGTGAAATAGAATGGCCAATTTCTAAATAAAATACATGATGTTACTAGATTAAAATTGTGATGTTTAAATGTGTTTAGTTTAATGTTGCAGATGTTATCAAATCAAGCTCGACACAAAATATTTGACACAGGATTAAAGTATATAATTTATATACAGAAAAACGAATACATTAGTTATTATAGAAGATATCAGTTATGTTTGCCTGATTCTGCGTCACATACATAAGAGCAAGGGTGCTTTGAGCTTGTTGCTAACACATGCTAATGTTTTGCAGGTATGTTTACCATGTTCATCATCTGAAGTTAGCATGCTAGCGTTCGCTAATTGGCATTTGCCACAGAGTACAGCTAATGGGAGCACGATTGATTTTTCAGGTATTTGGTCAAATAAAATAAAAAAGGAAAGAAATGATGGTGTTAGAAGATATCTTAAGGAGTCACCAAAGGGATCCCACAGGGTCAGGAAGGCCTGCACAACATTTCATTATGAATGTCTGGCATCAAAGAAGAAACAGTGCACTGGAAGCAGGTTCATGCCAAAGTTATTTTATTGTATTACCAGGCAAACATTTGATCTTTGTACAATGACATTTCAACAAATTAAACATTTAAAGACCGATGGAAACGAATTCTTAAATGGAAGAAGAATTGAGTTACTTAAATACCAAGAAAATATATTTATCCACATCATAAATACAACTCAGAGGGTTTACTTGTCTCTAGCCCGAAGTTACCACCTGACTGGAACTGCAGTACATTCAACTATTAACCATCCAGGCTCCAATCACTCACCCTGATCTCACTGTGGGTCAAAGGTCGACTTATCTCCATTGTGTTATGGAATCCACACTGTGTCACACCTTATTGTACAACGCCTCATTCATGTCAGAGATAAAATAGTCCAGTTAAAAGCATTCGTTTATTCAGTGAGTTCTCAATAAATGCCTAATGTACCTACCCTCATGTCTTTTGAAACGTTACAGTCAAATGATAATACATTCATCTGAAAGTAGTCCCATTGACTATTTACAAGTGTCAAATACTGAATGACAAATTCATACTTTTTTGTCAAATGTCAGAAGATATTAAAATACGCTCCTTATAGTCTTTTCTAATAATTACTTATTTTTAAGTGACTGAAGCCACTTAAAGATATTTATTTTTCTGTAAGACATGAAGCTACAAATCCTCACATTGGAGATTGTATTTATATAGTATCTATGATTTAATCTTTCTTTGAAGTTTATTTCTGTTCCATTGTTTAATTTGTGCAAACCGGATTGGAAACACTGAACATTTTGAAAAACATAAAACGTCCAAATATTATTTAGGACATTGAACTTGGCGGTGTTATGAACTTAGCGGTGGTTTGCCCTTTCTAAACGCTTTAAGTAGCATTTGCCTTTTACAGATTTGATTGAGATTTGTTTCAACTCTGCGCTACATTTCCATGGAAACTAAACGTGTGTAGCTGTGCCCTGAACGCAGCATTATAATCCAGTGAAATAAAATGTGCACATAAATGAGACATGACACTTATCTGGCAGACAATTCAAAAGACATGTACAGTATGGACAGTGTATACACATGATGGCCAGCCACGTTTGTCACATATATCATGACAAAAGACTTCTGCCTATGATACAGAACATTTCAAAATAATACTCAATAACATTTACAGAGTCTAAACCCCAGACTGTGTACAGCCGAATATATCAAACTGATTATGAGCGACATTAATAACGGTTTAACTGTTTCTAAATCTTTCTTGGCCGCCTGGAAACTTTGCCAAGAGGATACATGGGAGTATCAAAGTGCTGTTTGCTTGATTGTAATTTCCTCCTCGACACACCCCCCCCCCCCCCCCTCCCACTGCGACCGGTGTTTTCCGGCACACTATTGAACTCGCTCCCATGTTTCCAGTCCTCTCATGTAATAGATCCTCCTCTTTTTGTTGCATGACAGTAACAATGTATTTCAGATCTTTTATTTATTATGATGTGTTTTGTGCAGCAAAAGAAGAAAGTAGAGGACACGGCGTCATTGTTTTTTCTCATATAAAAACATGAATCCACCAACGAGACCACGGAGTGAACGGACCGAGCATGAGCGGGATCCGTCTGGAGAGTTTCTTTTAAAGACAGTAGTCCTGAGTCCATGAACAACTGTACAATGTTGTTTTGTTCTCTTGTCTGCTCGGTGTTAGCAGCTTACAGTCTGTAGTGTAACACGGAGCACAGGCGGGGGGGAGGACGCGACTAAGCATTTCTCTTTTTTAATTTTGTTGTTAAAGTTTCGTATTGAGTCCAGCTCCAGTCTCGGTCCTTGAAAGAGCAAAACCACCAGGTGTTAAGAGTCAATAATATACACACACACACACACACACACACACACACACACACACACACACACACACACACACACACACACACACACACACACACACACACACACACACACACACACACACACACACACACACACACACACACACCACACACACACACACACACACACACACACACACACACACACACACACACACACACACACACACACACACACACACACACACACACACACACACACAAATCCCCTTCCTTCTCTGTGTCACCAAAATGTATATGAAGTATTCTGATCACATCTTAGTATTTATACTATCGAACACCAATAAAACAAGTTGGACTAGCTGTGTAACAAAGAGTAAAGACATTTTGTCAAAGCTGTACTACAGAAATGCAGAGTTTCCCACCATCAGTTCATTCAGTCATGTTATCATGTAGCCCAAAGGTTGAGTAATACACTCGGGAAATGATGAACTGGTATCGAGTTGGTACCAGTTCAAGTACCAGAAGGATTTGCAATGGTACATCTGTACAGACACTGAGTGTTAACATATGTTGCTCTGTTTACAAAGAGAATTGTTTGTGAAAGTATGCAACAGTATTCCAATATTAAGAGATTATTATATAGTTTATTTTTAATGAAATGGAGCTGACACTTTTCTGAGCACTGAGGAATTCCTGCGCAATTTAAAAATCACAATTATGACATTGTTCCTTCGGAGAATTTCATGCGACTGTCTGTCTTTGCTGATGTGTCTGAGTGTCAGCACGCAATAAGTGGACTTGAAAAGATGGAGGACAAGTTTAAAAGGAGAACTCACCACTATGCTTTTGGTCTGATCGTCAGCGGCCTCCTGCATCAGGCTGGTCAGGTGACTGAGGTACTTCTGGTTCTCCTGCAGCAGACGGGGCGCGGCGTCGCTGTAAAGAAACACACAAACAGTTCAGAGGCCTGTTCACAACTTAATCACATGAAACCCCCCCCCCCCCCCATCACATGTGCAAAGCAGGACACTACTGGCTACACAAAAAGGCAGCGGGAAGCAAATGCACCCCGTTACACAAGGGTTTATAACTGTATTGATTTGACACTGGACTGGAGCAGAACACATTATCTCTGCAGCTCAGGCAGTATGAGAAAAATAAAGAGCTTTTTCAACATTAAAGCGTGGAGACATGTCCCAGCAGAGACATAATATAAAAACATGAACCTAAACATTTCTATAATAGGGCGCCTTTAAATACATTTACATTATAGAAAGAAATGTGTCATCCTGATTGTCTATACTATCATTGTGTTGGTCCGTACACAAAATCTAAAGGCTCGTACATAATGCCCATGTTCAGGGTCTACGGACAGCTGCGGCCCCAGGGATATGTATGCATACCACAATTCTATTTAAAAAATAATCTTCATAGAGTGTTGTTGGTATTATTTTCCCTGACTCGCGGCTATAGACAGATAATCAACTTAAAACGGCAATAGCTTCACTGAATTGAGGCAATCAAATCAATTATTTGTTTTGCTTAGACAAAGAACAACATTGTAAGGTCGTAAACAAGAAGATAGCATGCTGCTACTTTTAGGCTACACACTCTACAACACTGGTTTCCTGGCTTAACCAAAAAACACTAGATCCCTCGATCCCACGTTTGATCCACTTCAAGTTGTGAGTCGGCTTTGTTAAAACTAGGGATGCTCCGATCGATCGGTCACCGATCGAGATCGGCCGATACTCACTCTCTACCGATCGATATCGGCCGATACTCATCTCTACCGATCGATCGGTGCTCTCTAAACATGCCGATCGCGAGAGCCGATCGCATGACGTAAAATACATGACACTTTTCTCTGTGTGCGGCAAAACAAGCTCGCCAAAATGGCTTCACCGGTCTGGCAGTATTTTAAGGTGTCCGAAAAAGACAGTAAAATAGCGGAATGCAACGTGTGTGAAGCAGAAATCCTGCAGCTCCGCCCGCCGGACCGGTGAGCGCAGCGAAACACACAAGAGTTAGACCTAACACACTTAGCTATTTTATCTACCTCTGGAACTAGCTAAACTAGTCATTATAAATATATTTATTCTTCACTGTCGGGTCACTCATTACTGGATCAGTGAGCTGCATGAGATACTGACAGGCTGTCAGGAGAGGGAGAGAGGGGGGAGAGAGAGAGGGAGAGAGGAAAAGAGAGCGCTTCCGCTCATCTCACCCGTGTTATTATCCAAAGTGAATGTAAACTTGAATAATGTTCATCATTTGAATGTAATAATTAAGTTGATTGTTGTTTGTGGAAGCTCCAGTGAATGAGCATTAACTGAGTTTTAAACATCACTTTAAATGGAAGATTTAAAGTGACGTTTAAATCTTCCATTTAGGCCCCGCCCACTCGATCGGATCGGCATCGGCCGATACTGATTCCGGCGATCGGCCCCGAAATTGGCGATCAGAGCATCCCTAGTGAAAACCAAGTCCCGGTCCAGAGATGAGCTCCTTCTCATGTGCAGTGTGGAACAAACTCCACTCAAGCCCAGCTTCAAACTACTGGCAATGCAGCCACAAGATGAACTTTGATTTTCTTTCACTTGAAGTGTAAGATTCAAGTTCATTTTGTGAAAATAAAGGAAGAGATTTGTTTTTACATACAGATAACATACAACTTGCATGTTAAATGATCCTAGTGACAGGATGTATTGTTGAAATGATATAAAAAGACACGTTGCTGATTATATTTAATAGATGTAGGCTATAGGATGCAAGTTAAATATGATGTTCAGACCTTAGCTAGGAGGCGACTTTAGTCAAATGACCTTGTTGAACTTGAATTGAATACCACTGCTCTAGGAACAGAGCGTGTTGTTAACTGTTCAGAATGTAAAAGCCCCTCAAGGGGAATTTTTGAATTGGGATATTAAGCTTATCGTTAACATTGACTTGAAAATACGACCCTAAGCCCATACAAGTGAATCTGGATTGTTAGACAGCTAGCTGTACACAAGCTTAAAGTGGCTATAATCAATGACAACAATGACATGACTGCTTGTATATGGAAAGTACCGCTCATAGTAAAAGACCCACAGAGTATGCTTTATAGTGACTTTAACCCTTAAAGACCAATTTGTTTTCTATGTTTTCACATAGATAAACATGAAAAAGGTCAAGGCATGACAGAGCGAGCATAAGCTGATCTGAATGGATGGATGATCTACCTGTCATTGGGCCCAGGTAGGGAGGTGAGGGGGTGGGGGGAGCTGACAGGCTGTGCAGACTGGGACCACTGGGAGACCTGCAGCAGGTTAGAGGACTCTGGACTGGCTGCTATCGAGCTCCGAGAAGAGTTCTGAGCCTAGAGGAGACAGAGAGAGAGACAGAGACAGAGAGAGAGACACAGAGAGAGAGAGATCTTACTGATACATGCAGGAATAAGAAACATTCCCCCCCCAAGAAGGAATGCAGGCAGCTCCTCCTCCCCGTGTTTATGTGAATATTACAGAAGCAAAGTCTGAGGAGGAAACAACAGAAACTACCACAGCTGAGTAACAGAGAGGCTTTAGGATCAATTCCACTATTTTGATAGTTACAAAATAATAGAAAACTCCTTTTCAAACAAAAGTTACCAAGTTATAGATCATTCATTTTAGATTTGTAATGTCATGTTTTCCTTATATGAAGATAAACGTGACTTTGCTGGTTTTGAACTGTAAGACAACACAAGCATTTCATTGACATTTCATTGACCGTAGCATTAATTGATTCGGAAAATAATCATTAGTTTAGCATTGGTAAATATAACTTGGGCTTACAAATAGGACATTATAAAGAAATCTTTTACGACATGAGTTAGAATGCATCCGTTCATCCAGAAAACGTTCTGCGGTGAAGTCAAAAACAAAGAAGAACGACTTTCAGGACAACGCAACATGGTTTTGCTCTGAATATTAAAGCCCTCAGTGAAACCAATATGTGTGTACTATAAAAAGCTTAACTACAAAAACACAACTGTTAAACCATTGATATCGAGAACACAGAGTCACTTACGCAGGCGATCTTCAGTAAATGCCAGAACTCTCTTTGTCTCTTGATCTGCATCTGCATCACTGTGTTGTCGGCATCCTTGATGCTCTCCAAAGTTTTCTCAATTCGTGGAAACAGGTCAATGATCTTCTGTTTGCTGATCAGGATCTTGCTGTTGGAAGGAAACGCCAAAGGGCAGATGTTAGCATCACTTTAGAATGATTGAGTCAACATTCCAACGCTGAGCAGTGTTTTTGTTTAGAAGTTGTTTTCTCTGGTCAGTTGCAGATGAGGATTAGATGATGTTAATATCATTAGTCATAAACAACTTGTAGAATTAGATGCAGTGGTAGTTTAGCTGCGTAGGATTGTTTTTGACTTGTGCGATCTGAAACATTTCCAATACCTCCAGAATGTTATGCTCCAAAAGGCAACTTTTATTTAACAGAACAACGCTCTCATAATTCCACACGTCACAATATTTGGTTATCTCAAGCAATCGTGGACTTTAACCCGTATGTGTGAGCCTTTAAAAAGGTTTGTACTGGAGTCAAAGAAAGGCTTTCTCTTCCGCTGTAAGCACACTGAGGAGGCTGAGGAGGACACATTTAATGTGATGACATTTCTTTCACAATTTTCAAACATTTCATAGACAAAACAATCCATTTCTAAATATCCTGGCAGGTGAAACAACAATGACAAATGGTGTTAGTTTAGTTTCATGCAACAAATCAAGACAAAGTACTGGGATGTGCAAAGCTACGTATTTTCAAATACAACTTTCTTCTGATTTATATGAAACTGTTTAACTAAAAGCAAATTGTCAATAAATTGTTTTTTGAATTCATTTATTTAAACTGAGGATTTTGTGGAAGAATTGTTATAAAGTGTGATGAGATCATAAGATATTATAACAAATGTTCAAAACCCTTTGATTCAACCCTAAAGAATATATTAATAATGGATGCTAAGAAGACAGAAGCACAGATCTGAATAAACACTAAAGTCTGTTGGAGTGTTGGACCGTCCTCTTACCTGAGGTGTGTGTACAGATCTTTGAGGACCTTGTCTTGGTTCTGCACCGTCTGAATGATGGCCTTCACCATCTCAGAGCTGTCACTGCTCACATCGGTCTCAGGTACTGACAGGGAACAATCACTTCAATACTGAACGCACATTTAAACTTCAACACAATCATTTCTAGTTGTCTTTTTGAGGAGAAGCAAGCCGTTACATTGGTATTGTAACATTTAGAAAGACAATACATTTTTCTTACTTTTGCATTTCATCTTCATTTGCTTGTAGAGCTCAATCGCCTTTTCTTCTCTGCAATAAAATCAATCAAAATCACATTTACATACTTTCAAGACTCATTTCTACATCATTGCTTGTGCTCCAGGAATTACATATTTGACCTTAAAACTCTTGTGCAAAAACAAGCTAAACTGCAGCTTCTGTCTGTCTCTCTGAAACAGAAGGTGATTGTCTGAGCTTGTTTGAAGTGCCCCATGGAGGAGACACCACTCACTGCTCATACAGCAGCACAGAGGAATGTGTCTTAACACTATTGGTGATTTGACTTTCACCCCACACCCATTAAGCCTAAGAGTGGATGTTGTTGTTTTTAAGTAGTTCAACTCAATAAAATAGCTGTATCGATGTTTAGGATCAAAAACTCATGACCAAAAGGGGACAAAACCCAACATCTTAACTCTACCTACGTTTCCTGTTTTGATTGAATGAAAACTTTGGTCATGTATTTATTCACTATTAATTACTTTCCACCATCCTCTGAAACCTTTTTTAGAGAACACAAGCAGCAAAAAGCTAACCAATCCAGACCTTGCAGTCTTGACATGTATCTCTGTAGCCCTGACAGGAGGAGTCATTGAAAGACCCCTGCTTTGGTTCGAGGTGGGGACCTTTGTTGCACCCTTAAATCTTTGGCCTTAAATCTCTCAACATTAAAATAATTTCTTGTGTAAACGACCACAGCACAACTCACAGCTGCTCCATCTTGTCTCCTTGGCGCCGAGCATACGGACTCCTCTGAAGCTCCACTATCTCCGAGTGCAGAGCCATGATCTCATCGTCCAGATGGCTCACCTCCGCCACCTACAGGACAAACCAGGAATCAATCACCAAAAGGATTGCAGAGAGACATTACAAGCCAAATTCATTTACATTTTGAAAACAAGCCTTACCTGAGCAAAAGCCGCAGCTCGTTCCTCGTTCTCCTGCCAGGCCTTCAGCATTTTTTCAGAGGCTTTAAAAAAACATACACAGCTCATTAAAACAAAACTACATCTTGCTCATTTAAAACAAATATAGCCGTGTAAATGTTCTCCATGAGAGGGGTATTTAGTGAACACTCACAAATGCCGTAGTGCATCTGATCGCTGTATTTCTCCAGGTCGTACTGGATGCTGCTCTTGAAGAAGTCCAGCTTGGCCTTCAGCTGCTGAGAGAAGCCGAACATGCTGTTCTTACACCGGGTCAGGTTGGTGTTGTAGCGCAGGAGACTCAGCCTGGAGGGAGAGGATGGAGACCATTTAGAATAGGAAAGGTTTGTAAGGAAGATCAAAAGCACCATTACGGCCCCTACACACGGCGGCGTGCGTTGCCGCTTCAACGCTTCTGCCCATTCACTTTGAATGGGGTGACGTCACGATTCGCCGAACTGCATTGTGGGAGCAAAGCGTAGATTCTCTCGCGGTGCTCGCTGCAAAAGTAGAGCAATGTTCTACTTTTGCAGCCTCGATGGAGGCGTCAGCCAATCGAATCATATGCCAGTGCAAGCTCTAGCCAATCAAACCGCATGCTTGTGTGTCTGGGGCGGGAGATTCATGTGATTGGTTGTTGGTCGAGTTTCAGCCCCCCCCGCCGGCAGGCGACAACGCACGCCGCCGTGTGTAGGGGCCGTTACAGGCTGGGCTTAATACCCCAGGTGCAAAGCCCCCGATGTGTCTGGTGGCCACATCAGGCAGAATGAGCAGTCTCTGCAGGTGTGTTTGGTAACAAGGCCTGAGACCACACCGACTCTTATCCTGTTCCATATCCATTACTTTAACCCACTTCAATCTCCCCATATGCAGATATAACTTGTACTTGACATTCTTAGCCGTGAAGTTGTGTACATCCCTGGCCTGGACAATATGTTGCAGTCCTGCACAAACTCTTTCACTTTTTCATATCTTTTGTAAATGTCTAGATTTGAGATGTTTTTGTCTCTAAAATATTGTGCTGTGTTTATTGTAGAACTGCAACAATAAGTCAACAAATCAATAAGTGGATTGAGAGAAAACAAATCTCTTAAATTAACTATTTGATGGTTCATTTATAGTCAAACCAATTTCTATGTTGTTTTTAGTTTTATATTATTAAAGTGAATACCTTCCCATTTTGAAGAGTCAAAACAGGGCATTTAAAGACATCACCTTGGACTTTGAGAAACTGTGATGACATTTCTTTCACCATTTTCAAACATTTCATAAACAAAACAATCTATTTCTAAATATCCTGGCTGGTGAAACAACAATGAAAAATGGTGTTAGTTTAGTTTCATGCAACAAATCATCAAGACAAAGTACTGGGATGTGCAAAGCTACTTGGAAATACAACTTTCTTCTGATTTATATGAAACTGTTTAACTAAAAGCAAATTGTCAATAAAAATAACAACAAATTAATATTTGTCATGTTGTTGTGGATACCAGATGTGTCATGTGACTCACATGGCAGCCCTCTGTCCTTGGAAAAGCCTGCTGTAGTCATCCTTCAGCCCACAGATGTAGCTCACTGCTTCTCCCCAAACCTTCTTCAACACCACCAGAGGCAGCTGGGTCTTTGCCTCTTGCACTGCGGAGTTTAAACAAGATGAGAGTCGGGATCAAATAGAATCCGTCAGAGAATCCTTTTTACACCTGACAAGCTAACTGGCACAGGAAATAAATGTTATCTTCTGATGTGTTCAATATAACGTATGCATGTTATGCTTCAAAGTACCAGTTGGCTTCTTTGTCTCAGCATGAGCACACCTTACAATAGACTCACCTATAGTGTTGACTTTATCCGGCAGTTGTCTGGCGCTAAGGGGCCCGGAGTACTTGGTGATGCTCTTGTCAAACAGGTAGACGATGTAGCTATCCCAGCCTCTCTACACAGGAGAGAAGAATGTACACTCTTATAGAGCCTGTAAGTGCCTTTCCTGTCACTTCAAACAGCATCATGGACTGATTCAAAGTCCCTTAGAGCACATCCAGTAGGCTTCTGTGAGCTATGTTACCTGCACAGCTTTTGTTGCATAATTTTAGTGCTTCAACACTGAAAAAAATCTTTCACACACCTTTGCCTGTCTTTTAAGGTTTCCAATGGGAGCCCGGCTTAAAAAGGTTAGAAAAAGTGAGTTTTTGCTTTGTTAGCAGAAGGAAACTGGTAGGGAAGTTGAAGGAAACAACAAAGACAGCGGCTAGACTTCATTTGGGTCCTTAAAATCATCCAGGACACCAGCTAATGAAGGTTTTAACTCCAACAATTAACCTGAGCCTTTCCTTCAGTATAAGAAAATGAATGGTTTGGATGTAAGTTGACTGAAGTTTCTAAGGGTAAAGAGGACAGTTACAGCAGTTAAGTGTGATGCGGCTGTTATCTAAACTGCATTAAAGTGAACGTACCACTCCATCCAGGACACACTGTGCAGCAGGCTTCCTGGGGTCCAGGGACACCCCCGTCTCCTGCAGCAGCTCCTGGTTCACCACCTCGATCTTTGTCTCGGCCTCGATGCGCATCTGCAGACTGTGGAGACTTTCCTCTGGAGTCAGCTGGAAGGAGTGGACCTGAGCTGTGGTCATGTTCAGGATGTGGACAACCTGGAGAGAAATTAAACATTCACTGAACTGTTTGGTAAACTGAAGATATATAGAAAGCACTCCAACTCATCATTGACAGTTCAAAGAAATCCAAAATTGATGCTGATGATGTTGTCATTTTTATCCACGGCTGAATTCTAAGATAAACTCAGTCAGTAACTCACCTTCATACTCAGTATCTGCTCCAGCACATTAAAGCAGGAGGGCTGCCTGGTGTCAGGGTTGAGTTTGCCTCCTCGCTGGACAGGATCCCACTTTAACATGAGCTGCAGCAGAGATTCCAACGGCTCCAGCAGTGTGCTAAAAACAGCAAATAAAAGACGTGTTCAAGGAGAGAAATAGATGCTAAACACTCCAAATACTGAGCTTACAGTTTGCAACAATCCATATTCATAGTTTTGAAAAAGGGCTGTACTTAAAGTGATTTTCACTTTATATTCCTAAGCAGCCACTGCGGGAATCTAATTCTACAAATAGTTTAATACTAATAGTAATATAACAGTGCAGCCTCATTTTAACTGTGCCGAATTAAATACCAACTTTAAACACAAGGAACAGACATGAAAAACACATTGTCATCATACTTAAGTATTACAACATTTCGTTGGCATCTCTCACTGCAGTAATATAAATGACATAAAGACCATGCACTGCAATAATTGTATTTCATTTCAATGTACATATTAACAAAAGGTTATAGGCTTTACATTATTTGATCAGCCCTAGTCTTTGAAGAGAGATGTTTGCTAGTCCCAGGGTCCTCACCTGCTCAGATTGTTGGGGTAGGGGAGGTGTGTGGAGAAGCGGACTTCCCCGTTAGGTTCCTCTACAGCCATGATGTCTTTTGGACCTTTATTCCTCACTTTGCTGGCCCTGTGGATGGGAAGAGAAGAGATGTTGATGATGGATGACTTAACATCTATAAACAAATGCTTTTTATTTTATGCCACGCATAAAAGCACAGAAGTAAGATGGAAAATTAAACATTTCACAGTGTTTCACAGTGTAAACAAATGCATAATGCTGCGCTATACTTTGCGGCCTCACCCGGTTGCATAGCGACGCTTATTGTTTAGGTGTCTTTTAATAAGCAGGTAGTCCTATCATTAGCTAGAACTAGCTAGATCTGATCGATATGGACATAAACGCGAGTGAAGTCTAATCTGACGGGAGAGAGAGATCAGCTGCTGCTGACGAGTCGACACGCAGCTCTGCATGATCACCTGCAGCGGTGAGCGGAACAAAACACACACTTCAGGTTAGAATATCACACGTAGCTATTTTAATTACCTCTCTAACTACCGTAACTAGTTATAGATATGTTTAGTTTTACTGTCGGGTCACTCATTACTGAGCCGCCAGCTGCATGATACTGACGGGCTGTCAGGAGAGAGAGAGAGAGCGCTCCGTTTATTATTCCCGTGTTATTGTAAGTTACTGTACACTTTTGAAAAGTTAATCTACTATGATTAGTTTGTTTAATATCGAATCAAATCAATTTGTTTTAAAGCTCAATAAATAACAAAGAAGACCTTTGACCGGCACTTTTCTCATTTTGTCCGGAAGATTTAAATTTTAACGGACATGTTGACTGGAGAAAAAAAATTCTAACGGAAACTCTGGGCGACACCCATCATGCTCTGGGTTTTGTTACTGCAATTGCCATCATTTGGGGGTTTGGGGGACATAACAATGTAAATATAATGTTGCCGTGGAGTCAGTTGACCGAGTTAGCTGTGTATTACGACTTTGAGGCCTGTTTTGACTTAGTGAGGCTATTATTTGATG
The DNA here is from genome assembly GCA_902827135.1 of Harpagifer antarcticus. Taxonomy (NCBI): domain Eukaryota; kingdom Metazoa; phylum Chordata; class Actinopteri; order Perciformes; family Harpagiferidae; genus Harpagifer; species Harpagifer antarcticus. Next base: position 2,402,262 of record CADEHL010000476.1, read on the forward strand.
TCTGCGTGTACAGATTTGATAGAGTTGTAACTCAGATGAGTTTTGACACAGAATATGAAATGGGGCACTGAGGGTATAAGGTCATTAATTTGTCTCCATGAGCTGAGTTTCACACCTTCTGCAGAGACACGACAATAGAAAGTATCCCGTTGTTTTTAGAACACCAGCGTGAACACGTCTCTTTCACCTCACTCAGCATCTTTGCCTCAGCTCCTGCCTTTTCTAAGCCTATGCTCTGAACTGACTTCTAGACTGTCTTTTGATTTATGAGCTACTAAAGTCTCTCTGTCTAAAATAAATCCCTCCCGCTCGACATGTAGATGTCATAATGTTTTGCTACTCAGTTCAACTCACCACTGCACAGGCTGCAGGTTGTGCAGGAATGGGCGGAAGCCACAACTGCATTCAAATACCATGGTGCCAAAGCTCCAGAAGTCCACCGTTACAGTGTATGGCTTATTCTCAAACAGTTCAGGTGCCTGCAGAGAAAGCATGCAATTCAACATGATTCATTTGATCCACAAATATGTTATCTTGCATTTTACAGGCAAAAAAACCGATATAACACACAAGCATAACAGGACCCCTTTAAGGCAGTAGAAATATTGAATCATTCTAAAATATAATTAGAATGATTCATAGAGCTAGTATTATCTGATTGTAAAAAAAAATGGTCTTGGTTTGCTTACCAGGTACTGAAGTGTGCCAACGAAGGAGGTACACAGACTGCCCTGGTCCAGGTCTTTAGCGTAGCCCAAGTCAATGATTTTGTGAACCAGCTGCAGAAGAAGAATATGTTAATAAAACAAAGTTGCTTTACTATGTGAGGTCAAACAAAACCAAACGGTCAGTTTACCTTTCCGTTGATATCTTGCAGCACTATGTTTTCAGGTTTAAGGTCTCTGTGTATGATCTTGTTTTCGTGCAGATACTGGATACCAGATCCTGGAGCAGAAAAAAGTGGTTTAACCGAATGATGATCTAATAAAGTACACATCTGATTGAAGAAGCCTCACAAAGAGAAACATTGGTCTTACCAACATCATTGAGTAATGAAAGCACTTCGCTCTCTTTCAACCCGCAGCAGTTTTCAGGTTTGCTCAGCAACTGTAACCCACACACATGTAGTTCTGTTACATCTGCATTTCATCTACATTACATATATAGAAAAACACTCTCATACAACATACTACGGTTGTAAAGTCATCTGTTTAACTGATGGAACTTTAAACATTGGACGTCTGCACTTTGACGAGTTTTACAATACTCTAAGCCGGGTACATTTGAAATACGTGTATGTCTGCACTATAATGGCCTCAATCAGAGAGAAAATAAATATCTGTTCTTCTCCCTCCTCTTTTAATCAGAATATTTTTTAAACTGTGCATCATAGCCAATATCGAAATGTATAAGACGGGCCTAGCCCTGTAGTCTGCTAAGTCTCAGCTGGTAAAACATCCAATTGATCTCCTTATGCCCTCCTATGTTTTGTTATGAAACAACCAAACGTATATTTAAATTGATTCACTACATAGCATTCAATTTGATTACAGCATAACATGCTAGATCCGACAATGTCAGTTGAGAAGATCAACGATTGATTTGCATATTGTCAGTCAAATCACTGCACCTTCTCCTTGTACACCAGCGACGTGCAGTCAGGGGAGGCAGAGCCTCACCTGTCATACTCCAATGTAACGGAAAAACAACTAAAGAAAAACTAAATAGTAATAATAATAAAATGTCTCCACTGATCTGTGTTGTAAATGTGATTCATGTTTGATTCCAATCGCTTTTTATAGTTAAAATCGGCAAATTTGCCGAGCTCTGAAACAACTACGGGTCGCGATGAGAAGTGAGGCAGGGACGAGCTCTGCCTCTCGTAAGCCCACAGTAACTGGCTGAAGCGCGGGCACTAATTTAACGCGGGCACTTATTTTGTGAGCGCGCTCAAGCCAGTTACTGTGGGGTGAGGCACAGATGAGCTCTGCCTCACCTCAGAATGCGTCACCCCACAGAAACTGGCTGGAAAGCGGGCCCTAAGCGCATGCCTGCACCATCTCACTGTAGGTCACCAATGTAATGTTTGTAGATCCCTTTATTACATTTATCCTCGCCATCCATAGTCTCTAAATAACTTATTTCACGTATATATGATATTTTGGCTCGCTGGTCTCATCATACAACGGCAATGAAAAAAGCACCAGGGGAGCCATAACCTCTGCCGCACTGCAGGGGGCGCAAGTGAGCCCACATGTTCTTGTTGCTACTGTTATTCTACGCAGAGACGGTAGACGCAAACAACAAACTAGACTTTTGAAACTAGAGGGAGATAAGGAGGACTTTTACAAAAAAGTAATAGAGATTGTTGTCCAGAAGGAGAGCATGGACTTCATCTTCGAGTCAAGGTAAGACCACAATTGTAATGAAAATGGGATCTTACTAAGAAATAACAATCCAATATTTAGACTTCGGGTATCCTTTTGTTGAACGGTCTGTTTAAAATGAATCGAAGCATCAGACTAAAAAAGCTTTTGAAAATAACCGAATATTTCGATTATGGTCAAAATATAATATTTGTAAATCTGACTCTGAAAGAGTCAGTGCCTCACCAGCCATGAACCTCACCGCACGTCACTGTTGTACACAGTAAAGCAGGAACAACATGCATGACTTTACAAACCATGTCTCAAAATTAAACCACAAAACTAAATGATGAAAACTGGAGGGAGTGATAGGAATGCAGAGCAGCATGACCAGACAGTGATACAACTTCCTCAACTGCCGTGTCATTTACACCTCCCTTGACAGCGCTGTCAGAAACCCAGCAGGAAAGACGTTCTGTGGTTGCTTCTAAATTATGATCAAGATTTATTTTGAATAGGACTGCCTTGAAGTCTGATATTTTACCAGATGATCAACAAAAGCATTAAAATAGGTCAAACATGTTGGCTGATATAGACGTTTAGTGTGGGGCAGCTACTCTTCCGATGAGCTGATAATAATTGGGCTGGGGTGCGTGTTTTTTTAATTAATTTTTTAAATAACATTTGCAGGCAGGGGGTCTGGTAGAAAATAAATCAGTAAAGCCGTTTCATGGCTAAAATAACATTTGATGTGATTGGTTTGAGGTGTATCCACTTTTGAGTTGAACCTCTGAGTTGAACAGTTCTGTTTTCAGGTGTTAAGATTATTTTCTCTTAGCATATATTGAAAGACAAGAATGAAACAAATGCAAATTCTATTTTAGATTTATCTTGCTTTATGTGGATTTGTTATTTCTTATCTTCCTTCCTAGGTGAACCTCACCTTCCTCAGGTCTCCCCTGGAGCAGTACTCCATGGCCAACAGTGGAAGGTCATTTAAGGCTATGTGCCTCATTTCCTCTGGGACATCTCGGGCTGTCACGACATTGATGTTATTCAGCCTGGAGAGAGAATGACCGGTCCATGCTGCATTACTTTTTATTGGTCATACAGATGGTGAACTGAATGTCTGCAGTTTTTAATTTATAACAAATTATCACTTTGAATAAGTATGGTCACTATGATTCCAGGAGAGCACAGTATAATGTTGCTATAAATCAGTGTGAAATTTAAACAAGTAGTATATAAGAATTGTATAAAAATAAGACCGACTTTTTCATGATCTGGATTTCTCTACTCCATCTGTCCTTGTTCCTTGGTGTGAGTTCCAGACGGCACATTTTCACAGCTAGTTTTTCATTGGTTTCCTACAAAACAGGAGCCAAAAAGTCCATTATTGTATCAGAGCATAAAAGCTTACCCCAGAAATAGCAGTTTGTGTGTATCACCCTCATAGATGTCACACAAAAAAAGAAGACTTTAACAATCCAAATAAGAAGTAAGTTAATAGTGATGCAGTTATCATAGTGGTTGTCTTGCAGGGTTTTAGTGTTCATTGTCAGGGTTATATGGCTCTAAACTCACATGATGTTGGTACAGGTAAACATGGGCAAAACCGCCCATTCCCAGCCTCTCTTTCAGCTCCCAGTCTCCGCAGTTCTGGTTCTGCCTGAAGGGAGGTTTCTCCATTTTTGTCACCCAGGCTGTGTATAAATGACATGTACATGACACAGTTCATTTACATTCCATTCAATTTATTTTTAAGGCATTTATGGTCACAAACAAATGGCGACGTTTGAATTCCTACATAGCTAGCTTAGCTAAATACAACTAAGGGCCGTGGCTACATCCTGGAAAAGTAATGTCAGATTACATCGTAGTTTGTCCAATACAGAAGTCATGTTGACATATTGTGAAGATTTGGTACAGGTTGCCACTTGAATTTAAGGTAGCTGCTAAACAAAAACACTCACTAAAAGCTTTTTATTTATTTGTTTTTTTCAATGGCCAACAGATAGCTAGCAGCAACGTAAAGAGTTTAGCCAACCAACAGCAGCCCAGTACATTGCAGGAAATAGACGTGCCCGGCTCCTCTAGCATTATGGCTGACAAATAAAGGCTTTGACGCCAGTTAAGTGACATTTAAATGAACGTTTCCGTTTCTAAAACAAGTTTTGAGACTTACGTCGTCTTTCTATGAAAGTGTCATGAGCTGTGTGTCGGTAAAACTGCGTACTGTCCGGTTGTTTTCGGTTCAATGCAGCAGCACGGTGATAATGTGTACTTTCCTGGGTGACGTCACCAGAGTGCCCGGCTGTTGAAAATGAAACAGTGGTGCGATCAATGACACACACACACCTGCTGCGTTTGGTTTAAAGACACAACCATGACCCCCAACACATTTGTATTTCCTTCTCATATCCCTATACCTCCCTTTCAGATGAAAATCGTGTTCTTTGTACTCCACAACATATTTTTGATAGTTTCAGTTTATTTGCAGATTCAGATTACCTATACACATCATTGCATTAATAAATACAATAATGTGCATGACTCTAAAATGTGTCATTCTGCCTAATGAGTACTTGAACTTTTGGTACTATTTCACCTGATAACAAACACCAGTGTGATCTTGGTGATTTAGTAGTTACACAGGCGGTGCCCCCCGCTTGTAATTGTACAACATTACTTTTAAGCTATCCTAAAAAAGTCAGTAAATGTTTTTTGTTTTTTTTAAAGACTACATTTACATAGTCAAAAGGTCCTTTTGTTCAGCCTCACAATGCTATTGGGTATTACATGTGTTTATCGGTCCTGCCCTCTGGCCATACACTCACACAACTTCCGAATCTTCAAACGAGCAACATCTCTTTGTTTTATTGGACTGGATTTGTCAGATTCAAGTAGGAAGTCAAATGCCTCAAATATGTTTTTTTGTGATTATTACAATGTTTAGAACATGTACATATTCAGTTTTTGTGGAATACATTCGTCAAAAATATGTATTTCTTTTGAGCACCTTATGTCTTTGTTGCAATATTACATACCTGGGTCAGTGTGGTAGTCAAAATAGCATGAGCACCTGTCATGGAGATTGCCCTTCTTATATGTTCACATATGGAAATAAAACACTAATAGTAATATAATGTCTTTGATAATTCACTATAACTAAGTTCTAAATTATGACCAGAATTGAATAAATTAATACATTATTTCTGATGAAATTATATCTCTAGCAATATTTTAAACTCTATTTGTATCTTATCAGTTAATTAGTTACACAAACACATTTAACTCTTCTCTGGTTCTGGCAGAAACAGTTCTTTCTGAAATGTGTTGGGACACTTGGATGTATCCCTTTTAGTATGATAATTAGCCTATTATCATTAGCCAGACAGCATTGGGTGACTTGTTGAACTGGTGTATTTGCATGTGTGGATGTAGGTATTCCTTTTATTATGATAATAGGCAGGATTGTATGACTTGTTGAACTCATTTACCTACATGTATGGGGTATTCCTTTAATTATGAAGTTGATAGTATTGTGTGACTCAAGTGTACAATGTAGGATACAGATGCTTGTTGCATCGGGACACCTGGAAGGGGGTGGTGCATTAATTCCTTTTAGTGTGATAATAGACTAAGCCCGAGAGAATGAACACTTGTTCCACCACCCTATCTATTCCTTCAGGTAATCTATTACAATATAATAAGCATATGTATTATTGATACATATTTATTAATTATTTTTTCTATTTCAGAATGCCACCAGCAAAGAGAGGTCCTGTATTCAGTGTGTAGGATGTGATGCCAAAAAGGAGAAAGTGAGAAAGTGAGTTTGAGATGGAATCAGAGGACAATGACACTACTATGAGTAAAGAAGAGGCAGATGACCCAATGACTGCCCAGTCAGTGATTATGTGGACATCGAGCCCAAACCAAATAAACACACCAAGCCCTGTGACAGGTATCGCTGGCTGAAAAAATATTTTATCAGTCCCAATACTGATTGTTCTGGTCCAGATATCACAGAGGAATTCATTTACAGGTACACAAACACGCAATGCAGCAAGTGTGACGTCCGTCTGTGATTTTCCGACAACAGGAACTGTTTTTGGGACTACCATTGCATTACTATTTAATAAATGATTATTCATAACAAATATGACTGATGTGCAGTGGCGGTTCTAGAACATTTTACATGGGGTGGCAAAGGGGGGGGCAAGAGGTCATGCCAGGGTGGCATGGGAGGGCGGACAGTACGTGGTATTTTACACTGTATATAACCTATTTATTGTTAATTCATGCCCTAACACAAGTGTTCTTAATGCACAAGAGAAACAAGGTGTTCAGACAAACAATCGGGTGCCCTTTGAGTCCCCCAAGCGTACTTCAATCATTTTAAATGAAAGGAAACTACAAAATGTATTTTAAAGCAATTAATTAATGGAACAGGTTGTTTTGCATTACAAAATATGTGTTGTCTTAGTATTAGACAGACATATTTGCATGTGCTCACTAAGCATTATTACATATTAATTTAATATTAAACAAATCAAAATGGCCAATTATTCCAAAATGTTGCTGCTAATATAATCATGTGCTTGTCAACTTTAACTGATCAAAAATAAATTCTGAAAAAATACTTGAATTATCTATGAAATTGCAATATTGACACATGTCCCTCAGTTTGTTTCAACCCCGTCACGCCAAACCATTTACCCTCCTATTAAAATAATGGATCAGTCCATGGGTGATCTGCATTGAGGGAATTACATCACAAAAGTGTTTCTTCTCTTACCTATATTTCAGTTTTTGTATTTTCAGATTAAGATTGACAAGCTCAACATTTCAACTCTGTTGTATGAATTAATAATAGTAAATAATTGTTTATTACAAAATAAACAATAGTTTTGCAAAATATTACAATTTTGTAATGTCCTTGATTTCCATGTGGTGCCATATCTTAGCTAAACAAGGTCTCATGCCTACTTTTTGTCAAAAACTTCAACCCTGTTAAAATTGTTCAAGTCAATTCCTAGTAATTATTTATATTTTGTACCTGGGGTGGGAAAATGTAAGTAGTCCACTACCAGATGTTATGACCAAACATTTTGGTTTAATTTTTCAAAGATATAAAGACCCAAAAGGCACCCGATTCAGAGAATACTCTAATTCTGCATACTGTAAGTACTTAGTTATAATTAAGTACACAAATGACATGACCCATCTCTTCAGAGAGCTAAAGGTGACCTGTGCAGCAACACATTTCAATCATTAATTGTCAATACTAAGAGCTGCTAGATTGTGTTGCTGTAATGGAATATATAAGGAGAATAAGAACATACCATGTGGTCCAGCTGGAGTTTCATCTGCCTCCTGATCCCTGCCTCAGTCCCTCTTTCTGATACTTCATCTTTATTCCTCACATATATTTCTTCTTCTTCACTAATGTCTTCATCTCCTCCTCTTCCTCCTGCTCTGACCCTCCTGGTCTCTTCAGTGAACTCTCTTTTCCTTTTCCTCTTTCTGTTCGTCCTGATCTCTTCTCAGATATGTCTTTTTGTTGTTGTTGAATCACTCCTATACTCTGGCCTGCTAGAGTCTACTTGTGAAAAGCACTGGTACAAATGCTTGTATAACTTTACACGTTAGGGCCAAGTAGCCTAGCTAATAAGTAGCATATAATCAGAAAGTATTTATGAAGCGCACACAGGCAGCTGTGTTTAGATCCAGTTTTTACGGTAAAGGATGTATCCTGGTTTCATTGATCTGGCCTCATTGCTGTGATGTGTAGTTTACGTGGATTTAATAGTAGGCTACTGCATAGTTTAGCAAAGTGATCGATCTCCCAGCTAACGCTGTCTGCGTAGTATTTTGTAACGTAACGCCCCAAACAGCGCCCATCTGTTAAACGGCATCGATTCAAACGGCAGCGTTTTATTAATATTTAGTTTCAAGCTCTCGTCCTTAGTAAAAACAAAACTAGTGGAAGGGGAAATGCTCCCAGGGGAAGCTGACCCATAGGCGCTGCGACAGCTCGCTCCCTCTCTGCAGCTCTGTGAGCCACGGTCTGTGTGAACGCCGCTCCGCAGTTTAATGCAGGGCCGTAGCTGCGTTTTTAACGGGCCTAAAATGATATTTAAAATGAAAATTAGGGGGGCAGCTGGGGGGGCAAGGCTCTACAGTGGGGGGGGGGGGGCAGCTGCCCCCCCGTAGATCCGCCCCTGCTGATGTGTGATTATGATTATTATTCATACTAGGAGGCTGTGTCTCAGTGGATAGTGTGCTGGACTTCAAATAAGGGGGTAGCAAGTTTGAGTCCCACTGCAGTCAGCATGTCGTTGTGTCCCTGGGCAAGACACTTCACCTCAAATTGCTTCTGTGGGGATTGTCCACAGTACTGAATGTATGTAAGTCACTTTGGATAAAAGCGTCTAACAAATGGAATGTAATGTAATACTGATATAGGGCAAAGTAAGTAATACATCCTGCAAATTAACCCTTAGTTATTCAATAAATGTACTCAGACAATGTGAGTAGAAATACAGAAATGATGCTCCCACCTAAGGCCAACGTTGCAATATTACAACATTTCCCTAAAAACGTACCAAAACGTAAACAATTTGAACACTCTTTCATTTCTGCTCCAGAGGCTCCATACAACATCTGAAAGGTAAAAAAAGAGAAGCTTTACAGAGTTAGAACATTTTGATGCTAATACACTACTTTTTTACTTTTTATATTTTGATATTTAAAATGTTCATTCCTGTTTTTTAAATTAAAATATTAGATCCATCACAAAAGTGATATCCCACAAGTGGTTGAGGAAGTTTTCTCAATTCCATTGGGCCCCGTAGAGCCTGAATACGACCCTTTCTAATATCTTGTTGGTTTGAAAAGGCTGCATTACTTACAAGGCATTGCTGGAAACTGACCTAACTTGATTACCCAGGGGCCCACACCTGTTCCTGTGCATGCATTTGACTGGGCCCCGTCAATAGTTGAATCCTGCCAAAGTATACTAGATAATGTAAGCCCTTATTAATGTGTGTAAATGATATGGATCCTTTACACAGATAATAAATAATGATGGTGATAAATAAATAAAATATCAGTCTTTTAAGGTCTCCGTACAGTAAATGACAATGTAAATACATCATTACCAGTAAACATCTTGAATACATTTACTTGAGTGAAAGTATGTCAATATTATCATAAATATGTACATTTTATTAAGCAGCAACATGGCCCCTTTTCCTGTTGTATATTATATTATAGGATCATTTTTCCTGTTACTAAAGGATACAATATTGAATGTGGCACCTGGTCAAGGTGGAGCCACATGGATTGTATATATCAAAACAGTGAATTTATATGCTTAATATTTTCAGAGAAAAAGATAAAACAATTGTTGAAAAAAATGCCTTTGAAATGTAGCGGGGTCAAAGTATTTAAATATTCAAAGAGTTTAAAGAGCATATTGTGTTTACTTCCAGGTACATACAGTATATTGAGTGCCTCTAACTGTAATGTTCAAAAAGCTCTTTTATTTTGCTGCAGCACCTCTTTTCACCCTCTGTCTGAAACCAGAGCCCAGTGTGCTCTGATTGGTTAGCTGGCCAGCTTTGTTGGGATTCGTGAACTGCTTAGAGATGTCCCGCCTCTTAGCCTATAATATACTATGTAAAGTGGACGTGTGTGGGAGAGAAACTCCCTCTGGAGGGAACACATGGATTTTAGCCTTTGCGGACCATTTACATGCACTAAAAGCTATATAACACACAACAAAAGGAAAGGGAAACTCCAAAAAGTATAGGGCCCCTTTAAGTTCAAGTACTGTACCCTTTGCAATGTACATTCCACACAATGATGTTCGGACACAGTAAACCTTTCAAAACACTTTTATTTTCATCTTCTATGCCTCACAAAATGAGAAGCTCACAAACAACATTTCCTTGGTGAGTTTAAACAAGGCAGTGACACGTGTAGCTCACTGTATGTGTATCATTAAATGAACATTGCCTAACCTGCACCAGTCTAAAAAACACTGAGATGGATCAGATCAGACCTCTACATGTAAAAACATTTGTATGAGCTGGCTCTCTAAAACACAACAGCATACAACAGCGTTAAATATAGACATTTCCTTCATTCACATTGAAAGAAATGTAAAAAAAAAAACGACCATGAGCTCAAGGACAGGAACAAATATGTTGACCTATACCTTAAATATTAACCCTTCATTTAATACTCTAACCATAATATAAATTAAAACAGGCCATAATATCTCATGCTTTATTTACATTCAGAGATGAGGCGTTCATGGGCAGAAATGAATGTTTTTTAAAGGACAGCTGCAGGCATGCACTGCTGCTGTAACAGAGGTACTGTACCGCGGTGAACACACTTCATCAGGGTGACTTTCACTAGAGCATCACACAGCCGTCACCAGGGGAACCAGCCATCTCCATGCTAACCAGCGCCATGGAGATCCTGCAGCTGCCCTTTGATGTAAGTGAGCAGTGATGATAACACATGGCAGGAGGAGAGGGGGGGAGTGGGGGAGGAGGACCTTGGAGAGTTGTCAAGGTGGAGGCTCCTTTCATACTCCATCCATCCTCACGGTATAGAGTCTACAGCCTGATCCCAGAATAGAACCATCTGTACCAGATCTGTTTTTGTATCTTCTTGTTACTCTTATTACCTATTGGGTAAATCATATATTTTCACCACAATGTATGCCTTTGAGATGTTTACATTCAGGTCTTTTTTTGTTGAATGATCTAAAATCAATTCTTAACATTTTAAGAACAGTCTTCAGTCTGTGATTGATTTGTCTTGTTGACTAAGTAGAGACACTACAGGCACAATTTGATGCCTTTGAAAGTAGTGGAAATAAAGAATTCAAAATATACATTAAGCTATTTATGTTTTATTTTAAATTTGAATAAAACATTTCAAAAGACTTAGGCCTAGTATTATCTTAATGTAAGTAATCCTGGTTATTTTTTACTGAATGTACCTTTTTGTCCTGTAGTGTCTCCCCTAATCGGCTGGATATTTTTGCAATTATTAGTTTAGTTTGTGAAAATAAAAGCAACACACAGCAAATCTTTACCATTGAGAAGCCAGAACCAGAAGATGTTTGACATTATGTGCTTATGTACTGTAGATGGTGTGATCTCGAGTGAAATGTGAGAAGTACCTTTAAAAGCTTGACATATTGGAATGCATGTGATGTAATTGAATGAATCAATTCCCCTCAATTCCCATGAATGGCACTCAACATGAGTCCGACTGCTCTTCCACAGATTGGCCACATTATAAACAGCAGACGCTATTAATAAACGCAAAGCTGTAATGGCGCGTTACATAACTGGTGAAAGGTACAAGATGTCAGCTATGGCACATACACCTTTTTTTAAACCATCGAATACAAAGAGAGATCAGTGAGATGATTGAGGCGAAATGTAGATGAGAATACAAAGCAAGAACCGAAAGAAACTGAAATTACGGCTTTTGTCGATCCTGCTATATCGCAACACCCTCACTGTCCCATAAGACGAAGAAAAAAAGAAGAAACTTATACTTAAGTTGCAATAACTGAGAAATGTTTGGCATTTTTCATGAAAAATGACATGGATGAAAAGAGTTGCCGATTAACTTCCTGTCATGTAACTAATGATGTCAGTGCTCAAACTGCAGGCAAACACTTGGCTAGGCTTAGAATATTAGATCATGAAAAACAAATTCACATTCAAAGATAACAACATGGGAACTGATGCCGGATGAAAGAAGCAACAAACAGGCTCCAGCATGCTCACGCTAACATCCACAGCGAGACACACTCAAACACACACTGACTCTACAGTCAATACAAACAGGTGTTGTGTCATTTAGCCCTGCAATACCCAACCCCACCCATCAGGTGAGTGGGATTATATCATGCATATTCACTGCAGGTGCAGCACGTGTGTTTATGGCTGATAAAAATGTGAACAGCTTCCCCTGCTGGTCGGATGCCGGCACTGCAGCTGCTCAAGGTGTCGTTCTAAAGCCTGAGTAGAAAATGGCTATGAGGCGTTTATGGCTACCGAAAACACCATAGGCTGCCAACACCCTACGAAATGAAGAGTTCCTTTCTTTTTTTTTACATTCTCTACCTTTTTCATGCATTTCTTACCCTGATCCCTTTAAAATCATGCTATTAAGTCATAGCCAACCATGCGCTTTCTTTGGATTACTGCCATCTGAAATCCATACGTCAATTCTCTTTTTTTCTTCTTCGTGTAATCCCGTCACAAACACCCTTTCGATCATTTACTAATCTTTGATAGGTACATAGGCGTCACTGAAATACTCATACTGTGCTGAATTATTACCACCATGAAAGAAAAAAAAACAACAACATATGATTATCGTGTAGCGCTTTCAGGACTTACAAGAAACGTGAAGTGCGGCCCATGGAACGCATCTTCGCAATAGTGTGTGTGAATATATTGTAAATATACCTTCATATATCCTACAATATAAGCTGCTATATATACAACACATCCTGGATGTTTTACAAAGAGCATGGATAACATATTTTTCCTTTAACATTTTCAATATCATATTTCATCATACACTTGACATACACAGGAGGAATAGGTTCAACAACAACAAACGACTGTAAAATACTGTAAAAATATTGAAAAAACAAGAACATTCAGGGTCTGCCTGGTGAGTGTGAAAATAGGCTATTATAAATGAGAGGCTATTAGGGAGATAACACATGTCGGGTATGAAGAAAAAAGGACATAAATGACCCCAGAGAACAACTTTTGCTGCTCTCAGTTTTTGCCCTTGAAGTAGTAAAAGGCTTAAAAGAAGCAGTGCTGGATGCAGGCATGCGGATCACTGGGGAAGACAACATTCGGCCAAGAAATAGAAAGAGAACAGAAGCACACCACGGGACAGAAGCCAAAGCAACTGGGAAAGAGATCTCCTGTTCAAGTAGAGCAAAAGAAAATAGACCTAGATGAGATGCAGTTGCTGCATATCAGGAGTGAAATTCTACTGACATCTATTTAGCCGTCAGTGCTGAGAGAAAGCGGAGCTGCACTGTCTAACCACCCTCATCACTCCATCGCTATGTGTTGTGCAGTGTGTAGATCCACCTTCAGTGAAATAGAAGCTAAAAGCTGTAATGTCCGGCCTGTGTGCGGAATGTGAACACACCGTGGTGATGTGTCAGAAAACAAGGAGCTGGAATGTAAATGGCTCCATAAGACCTGGTGATGTGTTCAGGTCCAGTGACTGTTACAGCGCCCCGATCAGAGCGGCTGCAGCAGTATAACTGAAAACAAGTCGTCTTAAAATGTGATGTTTTAATAGTTTGGTCCCAAAACTGAGTGAAAAGTCAAGAGAAAAGGTGGGAGAACGTGGCTGGAGAGGTGAAAGAAGAAAAGAGGAGAAAAGGAAAGAAGCTGGATGTACGTCCCTGTGTGTTCCATATGAGCACTTCTCCTCCCGCTCAGTCTGCGCCGCTCCCACAGACACATCGTCTCTGCAGATGTGTGACCTCCCACCTCCTGCACCCACACCCCTGCTGGTGCTCCTCTTCCAGTCACAGGATCTGCACCTCCTCAGTCCCATGAGAAGATTGGGGTGCCGGGTAGGGCGTCATGGTTTTGGGGGAAGGGAGTGGGGTAGAGACCCTCCCTCCTGCTCCCCCTTCAAGCAGAGCTCCAAACCCTCCTGGATCTCAAATAAAAACCTATGCAGGGAGACGGCCTGGCAGTGCAACGCTGTGCCGCTCCCGGCGCCCCCCCCCCACCTCACTTCTTGACGGCCTGCCGGTAGCTGTGTCTCTGGCCGTCCTGCCGCAGCTTGCCGCTGCAGCCGCTGGCCCTGCTGCTGTTGCCCCCGTCCCGGCCACTGCTGGCCTTGCTCACCTGGCTGGCCTGGCTGCTGTCCTGCAGCGTGGGGCTGGAGTGGGCCCTCTGCAGACTGTTGTCCTCCAGCAGCTGGGACTCGAACAGAGACAGGTCCTCCTCGCCGCTCCGGATCTTAGCTCGCAGCAGCATGACGTACGTCCCGTACCGGGTTTTCTGATAAAGGCGAGACAGAACTGGTGAGTACGGTGAAACATTTAAACTTAAATATAGCACCATTAAACTTCCCCAGTTGAAGACTTAGAGCAACATCATCATTCTAGTATTAATAGGTATCTGATATTTAAAGCATTACTAATATTTAGTAAACATGATACATGTCTTTGTTTGTTAACAGTAAAATAAACATTTATTAAAGTTTGTGAGTTTATCATTAATTAATTATGGTTATAATAGATGTTACTGACATGTTATGTTTATTACATATCTCTTTGGATCACTCTGATAAATACAGTAACAATAAAATACTGTCAACAGCTATTGGAAAAATTCATTTTCTCCATGTTGTTAGGAATAGAAACTGATACGAATCAGACTACGAACAATATGAAGAAACCTTTCAGTTAAAACATCCAGAATACAGATTAATACAAAGTTGGTCACCATAAGAATAAAGGTATGCATAATAAGTTGGCGTATGCAAGTGCCACTGAAGTAGAGATTTCATGTCTCAGAGTATTCCAAAATCTTTAGAAGATACATACAGTATTTCATACATTTTGCAGGTCTCTAGAAAGGAAATGGGTAATGGATTGAACTAAAACATTTACACACAAAACTCCCCCAGTTGTTTACGGGTATTGTATAACAACTTTGATTAAATTGTTTAAATATGCAAATGAGTCATTATCTAAGGCTAACCTTTGGTATGGAATGCTACAGTCACTAATAGACATATGCAGTCAAATAAAAAGTTGGATGTTTTCTTTCCACTGCTATAAAGCAAAATAGCCAAACAAAATGGACCAGTGAAGATTGGAGAGCTGAGAGGGCTGCAGTGATGTAATGATGATTTAACGCTTCACTGCATTTCCCATTTCTTTCTTTTATCAGTGTGCAGCTCACCTCAAACTCCAGGTACTCATCCCGCTGCCGGTACTCTTCCAGCTCGCGCCCTTTGACCTTGCGGTCGGGGGGGTAGGAGCGCAGCTCAGTCAGCTCAGTGGACAGGGCTCTGAAGCGGTTTTCATGGGATCTGACCTGCTCCTCCTGTAAGAACAAGGTCAACACGGAGACATGAGGGGAGGGGAAGCAAGGAGTACACACCTGCCTCCTTTCAGTTAGTGTTTGAATGTTCTGAACTGAAATACCATCCTGTTTGTCAGGGTATTGGTGCAACTGTGAAATTAAAAACAAATATCCTGTTCGAACAAGATGAGAAGAATAGAATAACAAGACAAAGAAAAATGTCTTGTTATGACAAAAGGTGTTCTGAGAAGCTTTTCACTTTCCCGTCACAACAGATCGACTTGAGGAGTGAAAAGCCTGCACTCATAAACCACCAGTGACCAGCAGTGATTTATTACATCAGTGTTAGGTGGAGCGTTTAGTCATGAAAATATCATTCTAATTACTCTGCCGTCAAGTTATGAAAAATGATGTGTCCACTCCTTTTGAAAAGGACTTTTCTGAAGGATTTGTATCGCCTTGTTTTGATGCATTTCACAGGAGCCTGGCCACGCCTCTGACCAGGTGCAGCCAGTGGTGGAATGTAATTAAGGACATTAACTCATTTGTGATAGTTTTGTTTGTGATAAATGTAATTTGAGAGATACGTATTTGTTTCCCACCTTTTTTAATTACGCCAAACTGTAACTGTCTGAAATTGGTAAAAGTTTGTTTGAAATCTTTCACTATCTGACATTTTTGGTAAACAATATTCGAAATGTAAAAATGTATGGGATGCCAGCTTTTGTACTTTGCAGATTACAGTATTCAGTGTTACAGGCATACATTTGCAGTAGTGGAAAAGTACATTTACTCAAGTACTGTACTGAAGCACCATTTAAGGTACTTTTTCCACTATATTTATTTGATAAATTAAGCTGTTTGCATACAAATCAAATTATTCTATTCTCACTGTTTCCAGAATTCTAACCAACTAAGCAGTAATCCATTAATGGAGAAAATAATCGGCAGAATAATCCATAATTGAAATGATAATTTGTTGAAATTGAGCTCAACTCTTTCAACTACATCGGTGAAATATTGCTTTAATAGCAAAGCATGAGGAATAATAATGTAGTTTTACAATATGATTTCCTTCACAGGGGACCTTAAAGGTGGGGTAGGTAAGAATGGAGAAACCAGCTCGAGTGCGCTAGAATTTGAAAGTCCACAACCGAAAAAAAATCTGCCTCTTCCTTCAGACTTCCTTACAGAGCCCCTCCTCCAACACACAGGAACGCGCACATGACCAATGAGGGCACGAGATAAGCGTGTGCACAGATGGAAGGCTGACAGGCAGGTAGGCCATCCAGTTACTTTAGCCGGGCCGGTATGTATGTATTTATTGTCAAAACATTTAATATATTCATTGCTATCAGGATGTTAAGAGCATTCTGAGTTTCTGACGTGAATTACCTACCCTACCTTTAATATACTTCAAATAATTAAAGTACATTTTTCTTATTACACTAACAAACCACCATTTTCAATGCAGGACTTTCATTGTCATCTGTTAAAGGGTATCTTTTCAAATTGGTGTAAATCCTTTAACCTAGCCAATGAACTGAACACTTTCTCATTCACTGTATGAACTGGGTCCTATAATGCTCTTTTCGATGGGGGTGGGGGGAAAACTCGCTCTTGAGGGAACTGTGGCATTTTAGTCTTTGCAGACCATTTACATGATGGAAAAACCCTTTATAACACACAACAGGAAAGGGAAAAAGCACAATAGGGCCCCTTTAGGATACCTCCGACAGCTTTGACATGGTCCCAGGCAGCAGCGGCCGGCTGAACTTCTTCTGGGAGCCGATGGCTGCTGGGAAAGGAGGAGCTGAGAACATGGTGGCCACCGTGTTGATCCTTGTGATCCAAGACTGCATCTGCTCCGCGTTCCTGTGATGTATAACACACATAGAATGCAATTAGAAACAGATCTGAAACAGTAGGTACAACACACACTTATCAGCCCTCTCCATGTCCACATCAGCACATGGCCAGCTTACAGCATCAAAGGGATAATTATCAGAGAACGCAGCCTTGCTGTTGACAAAGAAATGATTTTGGAGCCAATTAATGCATGAGAGAAAAGGCCATGTTTTACACGAACAGACCCATTAGGGGCCCATGAGAAATGTCAGATTGGCTTAGACAGCCTTGCTTTAATTCCCCAGGGAGCGACGAGGATGGAGAGAGATGGAGAGACAGAAAGAGGAGAGGGAGACTCAGAGAGGGGTACAGTATCTGGGACAAATGCAAGCTGCAACTGGAGCACAGAGCCTCCAGGGGGGCTGAAACATGTGGCCAGTCATGTGCCACTTGCTGATCAAACACACACATGCACACCTCCACCTTTCCCCTTAATATACATGTATGTATACAGTACATCCGTGAGCTCTCTGGGTGTGTTCTGCTGAACACCATGTGCACAGCTGGCTCTGCATGCTGTTAGCTGAGGTTGAGTGCTCAGCTTCATTATGCAGCCGCAGTTAGCTACAGAGCTAAAGGTATGTGGACAGCGTATGTCTCTGCAGCTTAATCTTCAGGTTTCCAACGGATGCTTTAACCTGCAGCAGGGATTCGCTCACACTCAGCCACAAGAGCATTAGTAAGCTTCAGCACTGATCATCAGATCTGCCTAATAATCTAACTCCAAATGTGGATGGGGTTAAGGTCAAAAACTCAATGTGCATTAGTGCAGACCTGTCAAAACTGCTTGGGATACCCACTTCTTTTTGGTCTATACCAGTGATCACCAACTGGCGGCCCGCGGGCCACATCCGGCCCGCCAGACATTCTCATCCGGCCCGCAGACGGGGGTGACTGTGGCGTTGGCGGAGTGGTTACTGCGTTCGCCCCCCACCCATTTTTTTTTTACAACGTCTCGTGAGTAAGGTGCAGTACCGGAGTCCAACAGAGAGGCAGCAGCTGCGGGACAGTAGACTGCGTACTGCGAAACCTTCCCTTCCTTGAAGAAGAAAAAGTGAGCCTTCGTTGTGAAGAGTCTGCTTTGTGTGCTCCGCACCACAGCAGCAGCCCGGCAACAGAGAGGCAGGAGCTGCGGGACAGTAGCCTAGAAGCAGGGTTGGGTTGTAACGGAATATATGTAACGGCGTTACGTAATCAGAATACAAAAAATCAAGTAGGCTAACTGTATTCAGCTGGCGTTACATTTGAAAAACGAGTAATCTGATTACAGTTACTTTCGTAAACCTGAAGTGAATACATTTTGGAATACTTATTGGAATTATTGGTAGAAAAGTTTCCTCACAAAATGTAATATTCATTACCGGCAGAACTGTGTGCACACTGCACAGCGCTGCAGCTTGTCTGTGAGAGAGAGAGATGCAGCGTGTCTGTGAGAGAGAGAGATGCAGCGTGTCTGTGAGGCCCCGCCCCCTCACGCAGATGAGAGAGAGAGAGATCTCTTTTAAAATATATTGAAAGTTAGAAACGGAGATGGTTAGATAAAATGTGCAAGATAACGTTGATGTAGCATTTCTTTATTGTCGAAATGATGACATTTATAACGGGATAAAATCAAAGTGAATGGCCTGCTGCTGCTGAATGCATGGGGCAAGTGACTGGAAAATGTTTTAAAAGTTATTACATCGTTTCAGATAATAATAATAATAATAATAATAAATAATAATGATAATTCATTCTATTTAGGGGTGCCTTTCAAAGCACCCAAGGACACCTTACAATTCATAACATATTCTAAGGAAAGGTTTACAGTAGGAGAATGCAGTCCGGGTGATGTTTGTTATGTGGGGTGCAGATGAGCGGGAGCTGTCCAGAATGACACCAAGATGTTGTGTTTGAGTTCTTGATAAGCCATTAAAACAGTAAAACAAGTGTCTCCTGTTCACCAAAACATACCCATCTGTTATGGAAAAAGAAAGTATTTCAAAAGTATTCTAAAAGTAACCTGAACACGTTACTGTAACTGTATTCTGATTACTTTCAGAGCATGTAGTCATGCCCCCCCCCCCCCCCCGCCCCCCCCGCTGGCCCGCGATAGTATCTATTGGATACATTTTGGCCCTTGGACAAATGTAGTTGGTGATCCCTGGTCTATAGTGATGTTGTCGCAATGAAGACTTATACCAAATAGCGGCCACAAAGCTAAACGATCATTATTGTCTTCAAGTGTGTTTGCATGCATAAAACAATTTGGTTACTAGCTGATTTTGTGTTAAACAAAAACATCTAAATAAGGGCTTTTTCCCCTTCAACAAAATGGCTGATTTTGCAAGTTATCTTCCGCCACCTTAATGATTCAACATTTTACCACAGAACATTTGAGTACTTGTTAAATAATGAGAGAGAAAGTGCTACTCTGGGATGGGGGAGAAATCTGATTATTTATGAGCTGCATCTATATTCATATTTATAGAAAAGTGGTTACTTGATGTTATCTATCAACCCCCTTTTTGGTTGGAATCATCTATTGCATGTATTCATCTTGGATCATATCTGTAAGAGTGACAGGTGTTTTACTTGTTTTTATATTATTTGTATTCATATTTTATTCTTGTTTGTTATTTTGTTTCATTTGTATGTTTTATTTGCTTTCTTGACCAAGTAAATGTCACCTTTGAGTAATCAAGAAAAGGTCTTAGGTCCTATGTAACTTAAGTGCATATAAACCCATACATGTTTACCCATATTTAAAATGTTTGCTCATTTGCACCAAGGGGGCAAAAAAACAACCTTGATAAATATCTGTAGAACCAAAAGGTACACAAACTTGTTCACATACTTTTGACCACACACTGCAGTTTTGACAGAAAAATGTAAATGGCTCATGCACGCTTGCATAGTCAAGATGAGACACAGGTCAATGTATGCAGGGTATGATTAAGGTTTAGTTCTGGTTTTAATGTTATGGTCTGCTGCAGATGCTGTGCAGCAGACCGTGCACATGCTCCACAGTATGTAATAGTGTCTACACATGATGTCAGCTCAGTGAGGAACACAGAGCAGGACTCACGGGGCCTGGAAGAGATACACCCTCCAGTCGGCGGTGCGCAGGTAGAAGACGTTGGGCCTCTTGCTGTAGTCTGAAGCCTTCATGGCCAGAGAGTGGTGGATGGACACGGCGTTCTTCAGGTCCTCCTCTGATAGCTGTTTGTCAGGCCTGTACTCCCCCTGGCAGGGTAGTAATGAATAACAAATGAATGCTATGATTAACACCAAGGGGTCTCAGCACTTATTAAAGTGGGAGTGCTGACAAAGAAGAGATTTTATTGGACGAGCAGCAGGAGAGTTACATGTGAACATAGCAGTGCTTTGAAAGTATCCCTTGTGAAAACAACTGATTAATTCTCTCATCTAAACGGACCTGCTGCTGGAGTACACTCTTAGATATAAAGGTTCTAATTAGAACAAAAGGGCGTTCTTCAGCTTGTTACCAAGGGGGGACCTGTTTTTGGTTCTTGGTAGAACCTTTTATATAGGCTCCAACCTAAAACCCAACCTAAAAGTGTTCTACCAAGAACAAGAGAGGGTTTTACCTAGAACTCAACATGAAAGTGAACTAACCTAGAACCCTTTCAGAGGGTTTTACCTAGAACACAACATGAAAGTGAACTAACCTAGAACCCTTTCAGAGGGTTTTACCTAGAACCCAACATTAAAAGTGTTATACCTAGAACCCTTTCAAAGGGGTTTATCCGGAACCCAACATAAAAAGGGTTTTACCTAGAACGGTAGCTGTTGTGTTGGCAGAGGTTGGCCCACATGAAGCCAGGACAATGTGTCACAGCCCTTTTTAAAAACATGTAAACAGGATATTGGCTGTGACTCCATCGGACATACTGCTTGATATAAAGCATTCTGCAGAATGTGTATGAAAGTAACCCGACACAAAAGAACATTCTGGAAAGTAAAAACAGTCACAAGTAATACAATTGTTTCTAATACAGACTTTTTCTGGCAGACTAAAAAAAACAAATAAATAACTAAATAAATACCAAAGTCAAATATACCCTGTAATAATGTGAGTTACTTACTTTTTGCAGATAGAGAATAAGCCCTTTGAGGATGATATAGAAGGTCTTCCAACCTCTCTTCCCTCTTGGTGCTGCGAGGAGAAAAAAGTGATAACATCAAAAACACATACTGTATATTCAATTGCCTTATATGTTACATTTGTTTTAGTTTTGACCTACTTTCCACTTGATGTATTAGATTAATTAAATACATGTATGAGCTTGTGTGGATTAACCCTCCAAGTCCAGGAGGCAAGGAACACATTCAATTAGGATTTATTCAAAGATATAAATCGTGAAAGTATGCAGAGAACTAGATACTGCATTCAAAGATGGAGCCTTTTTGTCTTTTGGCTTGAACTATAACTGAACCTTATTTAACTATAACTGAACCTTATTTAACTATAACTGAACCTTATTGTGGGGTGGGAAATTCAACTGTATGTCAATGATTGTCTTTCGAGGATTGCGTTTTTTGTTGTTGCAGAAAAAAAGCAGTTAAAAGCTAATGTTTTCAACCCAGATCTGCCTATAATATTCTTAATACTTCAAATATTGAACTGTGGTAACAAACCATACAGTACACTTTCAAAATGATTGGAGAAAAGCATTTTGTGTAAAATAAGATGTATATAGTCAACCTAGAACACGCTGATTCATCCTTCTTCCTCACAATTTAAATTTTTTTACCCGATACAAACTTTAGCTATGAACTTTTCCTTACATTTTTGTAAAAGCACTTTATAACTTCAGATTGAGTCAATAGAAATGTTATCAATAATGTCAAATCAGAACAAATTAGGTGGAGATCATGTGTAGTGGTAAAACAAATAATTACCTTTTAATTTGTTCACTATTTTATAATAAGTTAGATTAATCGATTAATATATTGGTGTATAAGATGTCAGAAAATAGTGAAAAGTATCCATCCCAATCTCTCAAAATCAAAGGAGTTGTCTTTAAATGTCTGGAACATTCACTTCCCAATGATATAAAACAAAAATGCAAGAAAATCTTTATATTTCAGAGGCTGAAAACAGCATGTGTGCCATTTTTGCATAACAGTTGGCAAAATATTGACTGGCGATCGACTATTCGACATAGTGACTTAATGTTGCAGCTCTAACGATGTGTGATCAAAGGTTCAATAATAGATACTAAATGGACCTTGAGGTGAGCTTATTTTGAAACTGTAGGTGGTAAAACGTAAAGAAAAATATCCTTCGTACTTCTCTTGCCGTCAGAGTCTGCGTGCACTTTGCGGACGAGGAAGCCGTTCTTGTAGAGCAGCGACCCGGACGGATGCGCCTCCTCTGTCGGGGGCTTCCCACTGCTGCCCTCCGCCTTCAGAGATCTGGAGGCGGTGGAGTCACACAGGCTGTCCCCGAGCTCCGAGAACGACTTCCGCAGCTCTTCCTCGTCGCTATGGAGACAAGAAAAAAAAGAGAATGAAAAAAAAAGCAGATCCCATGGTGATCAACACTTATGTGTCATGTCTCATTTGCAATGCGAATAAACACATCATCATTCATCCTGTCCATGTGCCTCTCACTCTGTGCTTGTTACAGGACAACAGGTCCAGAGATTTCACACACTTACTGTACGCGGGGAACTTTTATTTTCATACAGAACACATGAGTAATATCCAACCTCTACGGCTGGTGTGTTGCCAGAGCTTTAAGCCCCTGTCACACTGTCAAGTTGACACCCGATGGACACACGAATATGGAATTGTGAATTTCGCACGAAGATGGCCCCGAACCACACACGAAGGCAACATTTACATTATATTTAAGACATACAACTGCAACGAAAGTAACAAAAACAATTATGTTACAGTACTATGATACTGTACTGATATCTTCAGACTTTGTTCTTTACTTTATCCGTCTTTATATGTAGAAAATATTACGTTTTCTCCGTAATGTTGTTTCCATAGCAACAACAACTTCCTGTCAACTCTCCTTCAAAATAATATATTATATCCTTTTCAGTTTCACAGAACACAAATTGGGTTATTTACATAATATGTTTACATGATTTCGTTGTGCAATAAAACAACCAGATGGACACACGATAAAGGAAATTTGGCTCTGATCGTAGCAACATTGGGCCATTCGTGAGGGCATCTTAAGCCATCGTATGACCGTCGGTGTTGTTTCTCAGGCTCCAGCAGCAACTTCGTGAGCGGTTGGATAATCTTTGGCATGCCAAAAAATAGCCGAAGGACCTTGCGAAGGTTCATTTTCGTGTTGAATTCGTGTGTCAATTTTGCCCTTCGTAAGGCCATCGTGAGGACATCTTGTTATCATCGGTGCCATCGGGCATTCTCCCCGATCAGAGTGAGGGCGAATGCACCGAATGCACCGATGATAACACGAAGATGACACGATTTGACAAGATGCCCTCACGAGTGCCTTACGAAGTTGCCGCTCATGAAGTTGCTGACGGAGCCTGAGAAACTCCACCGACGGTCATACGATGGCTTAAAATGCCCTCACGAATGGCACGACGAACATTTCCTTTATCGTGTGTCCATCGGGTGTCAATTTTGGGACAGTGTGACAGGGGCTTTATAGTTGCACAAGACATTTACAAAGCATCCTGTAAGCTACCTTCAAAGCTTTAACTGTGTGTCTTCCTGCTCCGGTTCTCCTGGGAAGCACTCTCCTTGATCAAAAAAGAACCACAGCTAAGCTAAAGAGTGACACCATCTATCTTGCTCCACCTTTGAGGTGAAAAACAGGGGCATCTTTACCCTGGGGGGGGGGGGGGGGGGGGGGGGGGGTCGGTCGACTCCTCTCAGAAACACAGGCGCACCACTCTTACTCCTCCACCCTCTTGAAGCCTCAGAGTACTTTAATACTTCATAGTGATACAACATAACATCTCAGTCTTATTTTATAAGCCAGCCTGGATCTGCAGAGGAAGACTGTGTGAAATCGAAGGTTTCACAACAACTGAATTGGTGTGAGAATCTTATTTATTTGTGTGAACGGAAATTGTGTTCATATGGAAGACATTTAATAAACACCTCTTAGATACTAGCCTGAGGTATGTCCGTATCAACTTTTAGTACTACACTACTACCTACAATCATTTTAAAAATACATCTGAAAAGTATTTAAAGACACCCTTATGCTTCCTGTGGTGTGTTATACTGTATAGGTTGTTGTGCATGTAAATGGTCCGCAAAGGCTAGAATAAAAAGGTGGCTCACGTAATGACATCATTATGTTACACTAAAGCTTCTATTGGTTGCTAGCGCTGCAGCAAATTGTACGTGATAGGCGGGACTGTTACTGCTTATTATTGGAACTTTTATGAATTATTTAAACGTTGTCGTTTCCTTTTATCCTTTACTTCTTTAAGTCTATTGTTTTTTATTTGGGATGGTATCTTTATAATACATTTTTGGCTACTAACTACTGCATAATGTTCAAACCTTTATCATAGTGTTTTTTAAATGTGTGTAGGTGAAATGTAAAAGATACAATAAATAATACAAATACACAGCACAGTGTAAAGCACCATATCTGATAGGAATGGGACACAGCTAAATAAATATGACCAACGTTGTGGTTAACTGTAACATTTCATTTCCATTATTAAAAAAGTATTAGAGAAACTGCTGAAAAGATAATTTACCAGCTTCTGTTTTTTATTAAAGAAAGTTTTCAGGCTGAGAGTTGTTGCTTAAGTTTCTGCGCAGATCGCTCATTAGAAACATTCCTTGAGGAGCCATCTCTGTAAATGAGGAGTGTTCATGAGCTGCTGAGTTCCTGCTCACTTGACTGCAGCTTTTTTATTAAACTACTCTGATGTGCGCTGTACTGTAAGTGTTCTTGTGTGTGTGTTTGTGTGTGTCTTTCCAAAAAACATGTATCTTATGTTGGTCTTTTCCATCTCTCTTCTATCCACCAACAGTGCATTTAACCATTGTTTGGATGATCAAATACTTTTGTTACGGTGATTTCATTTGGTTAAAAGTAGCATTTTTCTTTTTACCATTTTTGTGTTGTAAATAGTTTTCATTACTTTTTTATTACTTTTACCAATTAGTCGTCCATTTTATTTTCATTTGTAGACATTTTTAAGTTTAATTGTAATTTTTTATCATTCCCTTTTTTGTTTCTATTTTAATGTATATTCCAGTTTATTAACCCTTGCTTTATTTCGTATGTGTTTGATCATGGCTCTATTACCCTTTTGTTACCGTTTCAAAAACACCTTTTTGTTTATTTATTTAAAAATGTGTGTTTTGCTGTAATGTAAATTCATGTCAACTAGCCCCTTTTTTATGTTGTACATGTTTTTTTTGGTTTTTTTATTGTTATTTTTTATTTATTCTTAATTCTATATCTTTTTTTCTTTACCAACTGGTATAATATTTGGTATCTGTTTGCTTCTATTATGCCCTTTTTTTCAAATGTAAGCATTTCCCTTCTGTTTGACTTTTTTCTTTCTTTAAAGTATTGTCTCTATTAATTATTATTTGTGTGTCCATCACAGCATTTATTTTCATCTGTTCTTTAAATTCCCTCGAAATGTCTGTTCCTGAGTATATGAATTGCTTGTATAAATATATATTACCGTATTGTATGTTTTGCACTGGAAACAGCCAGACAATACTAAGTGTACACATTACTACAGCAGTGCTAATCCCATTCTGCTCTAAATAACCACCCACAATACGCTGCATGGATTCTTTGAGTGTTTTTTAAAGGGATTTGTCACATCAGGAGATGATAAATGCTTTGAGCATCAACACTGAACGTCTCTGCCTGGTGAGGTAACATGGCAATTCCACTTGTTACCTCACCAGCCGGCACCCATGTAAAAGTTCATCCCAAAAATAGAAAGATGGCTGTATGCCGAACCCCCCCGAGACCACGCTATGAGTAACCAACAGAACATAACAGCAGTTAACCCTGTGCAGAAGCCAGGGAGAGAAAAGGGAGACGGAGCCAATGAGCATGCAGCCTGTTGCCTGGTAACTGCTGGCCTGCTTCAATACCATTCTACACGGAGGCAAAGTGGAGAGGAGATAGAGAGGGGGGGAGGATGGAGGAGAGAGATAGAGGAGTGAGGAGACAGAGACAGAAGAGGGGGGGGAAGACAAAGCTGATCCTTCTTAGATGGCAGAACATTATCCTCAATGATGTGAGTGAGAGGAGGAGGGGAGAGGAAAACAATAACAGAGGAAAACAAAAGGTAAGGAAAGAAAGGAAAGGAACAGATAAGAAAAGGAAGGAATACAGAAAATAGCGAGAGGAAACAATTGAAGGAAAGGAGAGGACAGGATAACGAACACTGAACTAAGGAAAGGTTGCGGAAAAAAGTAAATAAAGAAGGAAAAGAAGGTGACAAAATGAAAAGGAAATTGATCAAACAAATGATAGCAAAGGAAGAGAGAGGATTGGCGGTTTAGGAACATTGGAAAAAAGGAAAGTACAAAAAAGAGACTAAAGAAAAGGAGATAAAAGGAAAAGGTAGGAAATATTTTTTTTAAAAGATTAGGAAAAAAAGAAAGAAACAGAGGTAACAAAAGAAAGGATAACAACAACAGTGGAAATGAAATGTATCAAAAGAGGGAAATTGATTGGGGGAGGAGAGAAGAGGAAAAGGAAAAAACGTAAGGAAAAGAAAATGAAATGAAAAGAACAAAAGGGAAAGAAGCAGGGCATGGAGCGGTAGAGAAACAAAGGGAAATAATGACATTCATAGAAAAAACCGACAAAAAAAAGAAAAGAAAAAAGAATGACCATAAAAGAAAGAGATTAAAAATACAGGCAGGAAAAAAGTGAATTCTAGGAAAATGGAAATAAAACGAATGAAACTGAGAGAAAAGAAAGACAAAGACAGATATGTGTGGATGGCACACATCTGGCAGGTGAGAGATGGAGGCAGCGGACAATAGTTGGACAGGGGATTAACAGAATGAAAGGAATAATGGAGCAGAGGGGGTCTCACCTGTCCCTCTCCCATCACTCATTTCACACATTTCAATCTCCACGCTACACTCATCATGTCCTACTGTCATATTCTACAGAGGAGTATTAGGGTCATGCATAATGGGAAAAAAAGAGAAGGCAGATATTCTTTTTTGCATCTCAATTTATGTAAATGTGTAACCTGGTGACTACATCCCCATAGAGAACCGCAGTGACGCGTCCTAAAACCCAGATGTAAACTCCTTCCGGTTCCTTCCACAAAAACGCAATGCAATTTCTCCATAGGATTTTGGAAAATAGCTCGAAATAAGGTCTGTGGTTGACACACATTTAAGAGACGGATCACGTTTTGTTCAGCCGGATAATCTCCACATGTCTATCCTACTTTTATAAATTTCGAAGCATAAATCTAGTCGCCAGATGTTATGCTATAAAGGAACTACAGCAGGGTCGCTGCTTCAACGTCACGCCAACTTAAGATCCATATTCAAACATACAGATTGTAAATGGTTCAAGTTGAAGTGTTTGTTTGAACAGTTTGCAGGAGGCAGGTACTTGCTTTCAAGCAGAACAGGGCAAACAAACTTAGCGGGAGTGTTTTACGTGTTCGGTGTAATGACCTAAAACGGCCTGGACAACTTCTGTAGTACTATTCAGCCACTTGGTAACAACCATCGTTTTTCAGACATGTAAAAAATCACCAGCGGGGTCACTGCTGATGGATTTAATGTCGTAGAACAAAAGGTGATCTGTTTCTTCAATGTGTGTCAAACACAGACCTTATTTGGAGATATTTTCCAAAATCCTATGGAGAAATTGCATTGCTTTTTATCGAAGGAACCGGACGTGGTAAAAATGCTACCTTACTTCCGGGTTTTAGGACACGTCACTGCGGTTCTCTATACAGTAAATGTTTTGTAAACTCAATTAATAAGTGTTTTTTTTAAGGATCCTTATGACAATCATTTTTAGTCTAACAGGCTTTACGGATAATCGGTGAAAAATTTTAATAAAAAAAATGTTGATCTATGGCGTACAGCAGGGGTCGGCAACCTTTTTGATATGAAGTGCCATTTAAAAAAAAAAAATGTATCAGCGTGCCAACGATCAAAAATTATCAATTGGGGGGTTGAGGAGCTTGACGCTCGTCAACTATCAGCAGGAGGGCGGGGGAGCCTCGCTGCGGGGAAGCAGTGTGTGGACCTGACAGCGCAACTTACATGATGCCGAATTTAACAAACACATTTAAATAATTGGTTTAAACGGCATAATAATAAGGACGATCGTCCGTTCTGTGCTTCTCCAGAGCACACTATGATATTAAGGTCATGCAGAGTGAGATGAGATCGCTGTCCCTTTAAGAGAGAGAGAGGGGTGTGGCTTGTGCATACGTGTTTGTGGATGGTAGAGCGATAGTGAGAGAACCTGAGAGAACCTATGGAGGGAACGTGTGTATGTTTCTTGAAGTGAAACGAGGCAGCAGAGAAACAGAGGTCTGTATTTTGTGAAACAGAAGAACAGCTAAATAAATGCAACGGCCTCCCAAGAAGAGCTCGCCTCTCTCCAGTCATTTAAGCTAAAGTGGGTTATTGAACCTGAAGCTTGTTGCTTCTGCCCTCCTCGACTACGGTCTGGGAGCCGACAGGAAAGTTCAACACACAGCTGGCCAGTCCGCCCCTTTGTAGCATATTATTTCAATGAGAGATGAGCAGATCGCCACTGGGCTTTCAACTAAAGACACAGCCACGCAAAAACTGCGGCATGTGTACAGCTCCTTATGCGAACTGCAATTAGTGAAGTGTTTTCCTCTCTGTGGTGAAACGATCAGCACTGCACCACGGAGGAAAGCGGCAGAAAGTCACCTGGAGTTAAAGAGAGCGGGGCTGCGTTGCGTGCATGGCTTCCTTCTGCGGGTAACGGGGAGACGCGCTCTGGCGGCGGTCTCGTTCAGGATCCCAAAATACAATTTAAATATTTTTGCACACTTATTCCACTTATTCCTAGTGTGCCACTGGTTACGGTGCCGCGTGCCAATGCTGGCACGCGTGCCAGGGGTTGCCGACCCCTGGCGTACAGTAAACAAAGACTTGATTTACTGTATGCTGCAAGTTTGAATTTGTTCAATATAAATAAGCTGACAAAATACAGTGGGAATGCCTGGTTATTTGAGAACCACATTTCTTCTCACCATTCCATAGCAAAGGGGCGAAATCAAGCGAGGATCCCTAGATCATTTGAAAATAACTACCTCGGTGAAAAGCTTTGAAAGATTCTCGACACATTTCTACTATTGCACGGTTTATACTGTCATATCACCCAACAAAGACAAAACACCAGCAGAAAGACCAGACAATATAATCAATAAGGACAGAGGATGTGTCATGTGATCAGGATGGATATGCCAGTGTGAAGTGATATGTTTTGAGACAAAATGGAGACAGAGTCAATATTCCATTATTCAGTTGGGAGGGAGTTCAAGAGGCGGGGTGCAGAGCGGCTGAAGGCTCTGGACCCCATGGTGGATAAACTGTAACATGTCTCCATGCTTTAATGTTCAAAAAGCTCTTTATGTTTCTCGTACTGCCTGTGCTGCAGCACCTCTTTTCACCCTCTGTCTGAAACCAGAGCCCAGTCTGCTCTGATTGGTTAGCTGGATGGCTCTGTTGTGATTGGGCAACCGCTTACAGATGTCCCTCCCCTTAGCCTATCACCTATAATGTGTTGCCAATAGAAACACAAGTGTTACATAGTGATGTCACTGAAGTAAACAATGGACTACAATTGAGGCGTTTCAGGCCGGCAGGGAGAAGCTCCCTTTGGAGGGAACATAGGGATTTTAGCCTTTGCAGACCATTTACATGCATAACAACCTATATAACACACTACAGGAAAGGGATACACCAAAGAGAAAATATAGAGGAATAAGTTGAAATAATAATACATTCAATACAGTGAAATAAAAATGTTCAGTGTCAAAATGATCAAGATAATGTTGAGGTATCAGGACACCAGTTGAAATACCCTTACGAGACTCAGGTTGAAGTATCAAGAACAAAGTAGAAATATTGAGAATAAGCATCAGACTAAAAGAGGACCCTCAATTCTACTGTATTCTAGACATTTTGACTTCATTCTCAACATTCCAGCTGTAATCTCGAAATGCAATTCCAATTCCACCATGTACACAAAGTTTCTATCAACAGATCTCCCTGTTTCTCCGACTTGTTACGTCTCTCTTTTAGTGCCCACCACCTCTCTTCCTCTCTGTGCTCCTTGCCACCCCCGCTCCTCAATGAGGAAACTTGTGTGTACTGTATACATTTCTGTTTGTGCGTGTGTGCGTGTGTGTGAGAGAGGAGAACATGTGGGTGCATCCAACTGCACAGTTGAGAGAGTGGCTGTGTCTTTTCTCTGTGGGGGTGTAAAATAACATCCATCGCTGTGTGTTTTGCGTTGTCCTATAATACTCTATGTACACACACACACACACACACACACACACACACACACACACACACACACACACACACACACACACACACACACACACACACACACACACACACACACACACACACACACACACACACACACACACACGTTGTATCCATGTTATTGCAGCAAATGGTTTGTCTTAGTGTCTGAAATCACACCTCAATCAAAGTGTTTTTATTAAGCCTCAATCTGCTAGTAAATTAGAAAATCAAAACTACCGCTCTATATATAGAATAAAAAGTTTCTATTTGCATTAGAAAAAACTACAATAATATGTACAGTACTGTGTATATATATATACGTATGTAAATGTAAATATCATGTAGTTTTTTTTCTAATTTGTCCATTTAGTGAAGTATTTAAAATGTTTCCTTTCTTTTACTGCCTATTTTATTGTTTATATCCAATATTCATTTGCAACACAGACCTGGAATAGTCTCCCTGATGATATTAGACAAGCCCCACTTTAAAGTCAAGGATAAAAAAAATTCTATTTTTACTGCCAACTCTGCCCTTTAATGGCTTAAAACGTATATTTTCAAATCCTTGAAATCCACTCTTTTTCTAGTATACTATTCTCATATAAACTAGCAAAATGCATTATGTTCATCGTCTTTCACAGAATTGTTTTTCATCATGCACCAGAATACAGAGGCAAATGCATTGTGTGAAAACTGTTAAAGTATAACAGAATATAATACGCACTTTGTTTTGCTGTGATTACAATCTGCAAATTGCGAACACAACATGAGGACAAACATTCCTAGCAAGACAAACCAAAGCAGCCTCAAAATGGATACACAACAGAAGTGTGTCACAGGGTGTTCGCAGTCAACTGAGTTAGCAAGTGAAAAAATGTCCTCTGTCTGTGTGATGAAATATGCATCAACTAAGCAAGGAGGGTGTGAACGTGGTGGCAAAAGTGACACTGTGCTCTGCTTCCAAAAAGTGTTTTCAGAGCACCATTTACTCTATTTCAATGATACTGGCATGCTGGAAACAGAAATGTGCATATCTCTGCTGCCAAAGAGGAACAAAACACTGCTGGGAGCCGAGTCTCTTAATCTGTAATTACTTTTTGTTTGGAGGTGGATTCTCCATTTGCTCGGTGGTGTTTACGCGTCTTAAACAAATGACATATTTTCTATCCCTGCGTGGCCTCTTATGTGGTGGCAGTGTTTAAATAGCTGTCAGTGGAGATGTTTAAACTGGATTGCCTGGCTCTCTGCGGATCTCTTCCTCGATCTGCTCCTCTGACCATTTTTGTCCTGCTGCAGCTATTTTTGGAGAGGTAGTGGGAGGCTGTGGTCACACCTGTGTACAGGATGCAGGTAAAGAGCCATTTAAATCATCCCTCTCTCTCTGTTAGTCATTGTTTTTCTTCTTCCCCTTCACATTCACATGTACTGAAGCCGCACAAACACGTTTCCTGTGTACATTTGTACATGGGCATATCCATCTGGTACCCTGTGTGTGTTTGCTACTGAGAGAACACAGGGAGGAAAGAGCAATGCGGTAGCTATGGAGTCGTAGCTATGGAGTCGTAGCTATGGAGTCGTAACTATGGCAACAAAGCTTGGAAAGCTAGTGACTTAATTGGCATCTCTGAGGCGCTCTGCAACTGTGATCGAGAATAGCAACCCTTGACACACTAATGTTTCCTTCGCATGCCAGACAACGCTCACGTCATTAATGAAGACGCTAAACGGATTTATCAATATCCCTTGTCGTTTCCTGTCATTCAGGACAGTGTGTGTGTGTGTGTATGTGTGTGTGTGTGAGTGTGTGTGTGTGTGTGTGTGTATTGAAGGCAGGACACTACAGCCAAACACAGCCTTTTCTCATGCATTATTCATAAATAAAAAAAATACAAAATACACATTTAGATGTTGGATAACTGCACTTTTTTGTATTTGAGTCGTTAAATGTGTCCTAAATTCAGCAAAAGTTAGCACTCATTTGCATAATTTATACTTGAAATACAGAAAGTAAATCTCTTAAATAAGTAAACACCTCGGCTGGTTTCATGGTAATATTTATAAGTTAGATTTTTACCCATTTCACCAGTAGTGTCTCCTTAAATGTGTGGTTGAGTTAATCATTGTTACAGAGAAGTAGAACAAATTAAGGTGAAAAATATGAACATAAGAAGACTTACAGTGTCCATTGCAGCTTCTGATTCTTGATTGAGTTGTAGAGAGCCTGCAGAGGGAAATCAAGACCATCTTTTAGACAAATATGACAAACAGCAGCAATGTTGAGTGGTTAGATCAAATATTACAGCAGGGTGGGCAAGCCCGGCCTCATTCACAAAGGACCATGTTCATCTCCTGGGATCCCCCGTGTGTACGGAAGGGCTCTTTGGATCGATCTCCTTGGTCACGTGGGTGAGGAGTAGTCGCAGCGTGGCTGCTTCTTGCCCATCCCCAGAGGAAAGAACACTGTCCTACACTCCCCGCCCCCGCTGTAAACTCCAGTATAGGAGCCAGTATAGGTGGGCACGTGCACGTGAGTGGAATAAACCGAAGTGCTGTCAAAGCACTGTGCGGGTTCAAGAGACGCTATTGCCCCCCCCCCCCCCCCCCGAGAGCGGGCCGCGGTGCGTTCAAAGAAACAGGCTGTGTTTGTTGTGCCCTTTCAGGAAACAGAAATGGGGCTTACTCCATGTACTGGTTGTGAAGTTACCCACTCTGGGCCAACCTCTCCAGGCTTGGCTCCTGAGAGGGACAGGCTGAGACAGGGGGGACTGTCTGACAAAGTTATTCAGACTGTCCAGGCAGCAAGAGCAGGATCCACCACAGCCTGTTACAGGCCAAAGTGGTTGCGATTCCAGCGATGGTGTGAAGAGGGGAGTCTAGAGCCCCCATCTTGTATGATGGGCTCTATTCTGTCCTACTTACAGTTACTGGTGGACAGGGGGCTTGCTCATTCCACAATTAAAGTGTATGCAGCAGCCATCTCGTCCTGCCATGAGGGATTTGACGGCAGGTCAGCCTTCAGTCAGCCGCTTATGTCGCGGTTTTTGCAGAGGTCAGGAGGCAGCGCCTAGTAGTGCATGCCTCCACCCCGCAGTGGGACCTCACCTGCCGTTGGTGCTCGAGGCTCTGGTCACAGAACCATTTGAGCCTCTGGAGCTCTCTTCCCTGAAAGCACTGTCATGGAAGACAGCATTGCTACTTGCATTAACTTCGGCCAGGAGAGTGTCAGAGCTGACCGCTCTGTCGGTGCACCCAAGTTGCTTTTTGAGCCGGGGTGACCGTAGCGGGGTGACACTCAGACCGACACTCAGACCGACACTCAGACCAAACCCCTCCTTTGTTCCCAAGGGCCTAAGGAGCTCGTTCAGGTCAAGGGCTCTTCAGTGTGGAGGACAAATGTACGGCGGCGTCTTGGTCCACGCCAGGCCCCTTCATAAGGTTTTATCTCTTGGACATGTCTGGCTCCTTCTGGTCATCTGTGCTTGCTGTGGCAACACAGGACTGGTGAGGGGAGGGGGGGGGGGTGTGGGTCAGCAGGTATCTAACCCCCCTCCCCCTGGACATAGTAGGGCTGTACCCGAATATTCGACTATTCGAATATTCGTTCGTTGGCCAACTATTCGGGTTTCAATTTCATTATTCGGATATTCGTTTTTTTTTTTTTTTTCCAAAAAATTTTTTTTTCCCCTAAATGTATGCTATCAATAAAGGCGAATTTCCATATTCTTATACTATATTTATACTTTTGAATTGCACTGTTAAAATGCGGAAATATATACAATCTCAGCCTGTGCTCCTGACATCGCGTTCACTCACAGTCACGAACGCAAACGGCACGCTTCTCCTTGCTTCACCTCGCTTCACAAACCTGAACACAAAATGCCGAAGACTCCAGCTGTGTGGGACCATTTTAAATTGGACGACGGTAAGAAGAAGGCAGTGTGCCAAATATGCGACAAGAAACTGGCCGGTGGCACAACAACTCTGAAAAGTCACCGGATGCTGTAAGTAGTAGCCTAGCTTAGCTTAGCTGTTGTCAAGTTGCCATGATGAAGCTGCGTTATCCGCCGTTTAAACAGTAACGTTACACATGATAAAATCGTGCTCTTACTATCCTTGGAAAATAGTTGCAAGCAAGCAACCGAATTGTTTTTTTATATTAGTTTTTCAATTTTATCCGAATAGTGAAAATAATAGGAGCGATGTGGGAACATCTGGGGCTAAGGCAATTATTGGCATACAGTTCGTTCATTTATTTTTCGTTCTTCATTTATTTAAATACCGTTTACTGTTTACGCCTATATCCCCGGCGCTGCACTGCGGCTGGGTTAAATGCAGAGGACACATTTAGTTTTAATGTATGCGAGTACTGAGACAATAAATAAATATAAATCGTAATAGTATGCTCTTTCTGCGCTTCTGCTTAACAGTGTGTTGTCAGGTGTCTCGGAGCGTGTTATGAAAAAAAATCTCCGCACCGAATATTCGAATATTCGTTGCTGATTACTACCGAATATCCGGAGCCCGAGAAATGGTATTCGGGACAGCCCTAGGACATAGTGCACTTGTCTTTTCCCATGCTCCTTAGGGACCCGGGAAACATGGTGTGCAGTAAGCCCCATACAGGGCTGGGAGACTCCTCACTATTTTCCATGCACACTCTTCACGGGTAAGCGTGTCTGAGTGTGGGGGACGTGGTGCACTTACGTTCTCCCCATGCTCCTTAGGGACCTGGGAGGCGTGGTGCACGGTAGGTCCCATGCAGGGCTGGGGTCAGCAGGTATCTGACCCCCCCCCCCCCCCCCCCCCCCTGGACATAATGCACTTATGTTTTCCCATGCTCCTTGGGGACCCGGGAAACATGGTGCGCAGTAAGCCCCATACAGGGCTGGGGGACTCTCCCTGGCCCCCACTTCTCCACAGTCACAACCGGAGGAGAGGAGGTTGCGGTGTAGTGGCTGTTAACCAAAAGCCGGACAGGGGCAGTGTGGTGACTCGATGTTGTTGGACGACAGGGCGTTTAGGCCCCCCCACTGTACCCATAGAGTCCAGTAGAGGGCGGAGCCTGTGTGAGATATAACGGTGGGTTACGTATTGTAACCCTAGTTATATAAGCACCCTCTACTCTGGGCCCTGTCTGTCCTATGCTCCTCGCTGAAGAGAAGTGTAGGATGACAGGAACGGGAGGCGTGGCCGCCTTATATACGGTGGGCCGGCTACGGTTATAACTTATAAATATTTCAGAAAGTGAATACTCGCATAGAATGGTTGAGATGTAGTACCCATAGAGTCCGGTAGAGGGCTCCGCCTGTGCTTATATAACTAGGGTTACAATACGTAACCCACCGTTACAGCTTAAGAGCATGAACACAAAAAAAAAACAATCGATAAAAACAAAAACACAACAAAGACGTGCGCAAGCACAGCAGAGGTCACACATTCATCGTAATGCTTTAGTACAGAATACGTTGATTGACTGAGTAATCAAGAAAAATAAGAACATCTTTATCAAGTGCAGACAAGCTGTTTTTCTCAGTTGATAAATGACATTACATTTGTACAATTCCAGGTTGTTGGGAGTGTTTGTCAGATAAAAAATGAAACAATTAAAACACTCCAGATGTTGGAAGATCTGTTTCTTGAGTGCAGAAGCTCTAAAAGCCCTTGGTTCAAACATTTCATTTCCTCGGTTTCCTCTGATGATGAAGTTCGCAATTTATTTATATCAACATCACAAAATAATAAATCTACTTGTCTCAAGAAAGATTCATGATCTCATATACTCAAGAATATTGATCCGTTATCTCGGTAGTTCTAAAAAATAAGGTTGGGATAATGAGATAAATAACTTGGCAACTTGAGGAAAGAAAGAAATTAACTTCACTCCCTGGAAAACAGCGGAAATACAATTTACAAACAAAACCTTTTAGAGCTTCCATACTAAAGTGGTAGTAGTGGTATAGTAGCAGTAGTATTAGTAGTAGTAGTGGATTAGAATGGTGAAGTGACATAAAAGGCAAATACTTAAGTTAAGTACCTTAAATTGGTACCGGATATATCATGACACAGTTATATGTCTCCCACACATCTTTTAGGAAAATGAATCAAAGTAGAAACCTAATGATTGAAAGCCTAACTGGTATAAAAATCCATATTGCCATAAAGAAGTTAAATGACTGGTAGCGCTGGTCTAATTAAAGACAGACAAACTGTATTACTGTAAATCAATAGTTCCCTGGACTGTATAAACGGCAAATTCATCTGGCATTGCCACCAAATAAGATACGTATATAACTGCGTATATATATATATATATATATATATATAACTGCATTAATGCTTAATTTCTATAATAACTAGATTTTTCTCAATGTTATTTTGTTCAAATTCAAATGTATTCCAGTTATTCATAATCCTGTAATTGAGGTTTAATTCACTTGCACCAGATTTTTATCATTTTTTTGTTTCAGCTTATTGTTTCCCCTCTCAGAAGAAAAATACTCTTTTAATTTCGTTATCA
This sequence comes from Harpagifer antarcticus, assembly GCA_902827135.1. Lineage (NCBI taxonomy): Eukaryota > Metazoa > Chordata > Actinopteri > Perciformes > Harpagiferidae > Harpagifer > Harpagifer antarcticus. The sequence continues at coordinate 2,439,677 of CADEHL010000476.1, forward strand.
CCTTAATCTAAAAATAACACCACAGGGAGAGAAAATATGAGAGAGTCTCATGTTGAAGCTACCTCTCGTTACAGAAAGGATTTGGACAGCACTTCCACTTCCTCAAAATATGCAGTGACAATCAAGACCTGCGACACATTACTGACGCCGCAGCATGAATCCATCAGACGGAGGCAGAGGATGCAGCTGATAGACAGCAGTGACAGCAGAGGTGATGGAGAGGACGCCTGAAGACATTTCATCACAACCTTGTTCACCTCTGAATTCCTCATAGACCGTTACCATACGTTCTTTCCATCCAAGGCCAATATTTCCACGTGGTGTGAGAAACATCACATTCAGCTAGAATCGATAATTTCCCATTTCATTCCTTTGATTAAAGAGCTCCTGCTAATGCTCTTCACTTGGATTCTGCTGTCTCACACTTCCAACCTATTATGAATATGATTTTGTTGCCTTGTGACGTTTAGTCAAACGAAATTGGATGTTCAATAGGGTTTGATTCAGCATGCCTAATCGGGTTCATTTCCAGAGTTTTCTTCGAAACTGAATCAGGATTATCCAATGAATATTAACAACCATCCAGCCTGGACCATAATATATTTCAGTTCTGGTTTCCATATATACTCTACTGTATATATAATGGCATTCACACTAAATGTGCTCATATATTTGAGTAATCACAGAAATACAGTTGAGCTTCCAAGAGTTGGCCAATAAAAGTGAAAGACAAACTGCTTATGTAGCACAAATCGGGTTGATATCAAATATTAACGAGGAATTTGTAATCTGTAAGAAGTTTACTGATTTGCCACAACAGCAGCATATTTTCTGGCTACAAAAGTGAAGAAAAACTGCTTAATTTAAGGTTTGTCCCTGAAGAATGTTATTCATTTGTACAAAAGGGAAACCTATGGGAACACAACACTATCAACAGCAGAGGGACTCTGTGGATTGAAAGATGACGAAAGAAGGAGGTAAGTAAAAAAAGGTAAGGTAAGTAAAAGTAAAAGGAGGTATAGAGTGTAAATCAGTCTCATTCAGTCTGGAGTCATTAAGGCAACGATGGATGTTTCTCATCTTATCCAACTTGCTTTACAAACGTCACCGAGTGCCAGCAAATGAGAGCCATTAGCCTTGAGTGGTGTCTTTACACAACCTGCTGTTCTGAGCTGGCAGTCAACTAATCTACTTCATCAAACATCGTACTGTACTGTCCATATGTGGATGTAAACAAAGTGTTTAGATGTTAAATCAATAATAAATACAATCCTTAGAATATGTAATGCGATAATGGTTTGTATGTGGGAGGACTATAGCTGAAATAAGAAGTGGATGCATTAGATTATTCACAATGCAAACCCTACTAGGCCAGCTATTATGAGCTGTAATTTAAGGGGCTAGCAAGTCATTGTCACAAAACTCAATTCAAGACTGATGCCAATACATTTGAATAGGAGGTGTGTGATGCAGTGTGTTGTGAGTTGGTGATCGGATCAGGGGGTCACAGGTTCAAACCCCACTGCAGTCAACATGTCGTTGTGTCCCTGGGCAAGACACTTCACCCCAAATTGCTCCGGTGGGGATTGCCCACAGTACTGAATATGTACTGTAAATCGCTTTGGATAAAAGCGTCTAACAAGTGACATGTAATGAATAGGTACAAAAAAACGTATCCCTAATTATATCGCTGGCTTCTAGTAATGTTATTTCTTCCTGGTTCCCTTTGCATAATGATTGGATGCTTTTGGATGGTTTTAACAAAGTGGATCTTAGGGATGAATAGCATCAACATTAGTTCATTCAGGAAATGAATTTGTGGCACAAATAACATAATTATTTTAACTCTGGGGAAAGTATAAAGTATTTTCAAGTCAGAATGCTCAAGTCCAAGTGAAGTCAAGAATCATTGGTGTTAAGGATCAAGTCATGTTGAAAGCTTTTTATGTTTTTTTTAAAAGTCCAAATTATTACACACACCTCTGTACAAGGTTATGTGGGGTAAGATATATTTGATATGCATCATGAAATCAGGAAGGAAAAAATTATTAATCTCTGAATCTTTAGGTATTTTTTGTGAAGATGTGGATCAAGAGCACTTTTAGGATAATAAACAATGTTTCTGAATGACAAAAGATGAGGGTACCTTTCTCCTCTTTCTGGCCTGCGGGTGATTCTGTCCGTCCTGAGCTTTCCCCAGCAGGTCAGGAAACACCATGGGTTTGAGTGAACGTGAGCGAGGGGTTCTGGGGTAGCGAAAAGGGTCCATCATCCGGAAGTCCCTTCCGTAGCGTACGGTGCAAAGAGAGCGTGAGCGTAGGCGCCCTGCAGAGTGCAGGCTGTTAACACCGATCATGTCCCGAGATGGTGGTCCAGGTCAAAAAAATGCATTCAAACTCTGCTCGAATAATTCAGTTTTGTATTAAAGTCCTGCAGAAAACAAGTTGATCCAAGGAGATAAAAAGTGTGAAATAAGGTTTTTCTGGTCCAGTAGATGTGCCAACAGACAACTGGAAGTGAATTCAGTTGTTACTGGAAGCAGCCGGTGATAAGCAGAGAGCGCAGGGGGAGGCAACACATCATCAGGCTGCTGTCAGCGGTGATCAGCAGGAATCAAGCCTCAACAGTCTCGCCCCGGAGAGTCTTGATCAACGCCCACCAGGCTACAACGGGGTGCCCAGATGACGGTGAATTATTGATAAGGCAGCCATGAATTATATATGAGACAAACGACTCTTGTGCTGCAGCTCAACTCCGCAGGTAACAATAAATCCAGCCCCCTTTCTTCCACTGCAAGCGCGTGGGTTGGTCTATTAGGTTTAATGGGAATTAAACTGTAGTTCAAGGCAGTGCAATGTGTAGTTCTCTCCAGACAAACACACTCTCCCTAAACAGCCTCAGAAGGGACATGAGCCTCTGCCAAGTTACCTAAAGGTGACACCTGTCCAGCTGGCCAAATCCGAGCAAAGCAATAAATCGTTAAACCTGCACTAACAGGTACACACCGCATGCACACACACAGGGTACAAAGCTGACACTTTCACAGATGGTATGAAACACTGGCAGAGGTGTGAACGGACAGCCAGCATGAAACAGATGGGTTCAAAATGCGGAAATCAAGAGGTATAATAACACACACAATACGCTCTCTAGGCTCATGTAACACGCAGTTAGCCTTAAAAAAATTCAAAGGAAGATACAGAGGGGGTGGGAGGGAAGGACAGCCGCCTTCGGACTTCAGAGAAGAGAATCCAAAGAGCAGGCTTGATTTCGTCACAAGCTCAGAAATATAAATTAAACACTTTCAAAAAAGAAGCGGATGAAGGAGAATAAGAAATTCAGTGCTGAACGTTCCTGTTGCTCCCACAGTAAAATGGATACCATCAGTTTCACAGTGCTGATTGTCAGATTATCTCAGTTTTTCCTCTGTCCATGACTTCTGCTGTCAGTTTCCTCTGCGATTCCACTTCAGACTCTCTTTGGTTTCAGTCCCTTCCCATCGTACGGTCATACGGTGTGGGGGTCTGAGGGGAAACAATGCAGCTCTCCTGCTGCGATGTCTCTCATGCCTTCCTCGTCTTTGTGTGCCGATGCCTGCTTTATCTATCTGTTGCAATCTTCCACGTCCAATCCAGAGCTCGTGTGCTTCCCTTCTCCCTCCTGCTGCTGCTTCTGCGGAGGAGGAGGAGGAGGAGGAGGAGGAGGAGGAGGAGGAGGAGGAGGAGGAGGAGGAGGTGGAGAGGAAAGGAGAGCTGGCTGCCTGAGTCGCAGAGTGAAAATGAAGCTGATAGGGACGGCGCTCTGGCTCTCTCTGGCTCTCTCTGCCTCCCTCTGCCTTCTCTTCGTCAATGCGATTCTAACTCTGTCCCTCCCTCCCTTACTCATTCCCTCAGTCATGGCCAGCAAATCACAGTCTTTCTCTCACACAGACAGACAGACAGACACACACACACACAAACACACACACACACACGTCTATGCATACATGCATGCTTATTTAAAAATATACTTGCAATGACACATTAGTATTCAGTGGTGGTCTTGTGGGAGGGACTGTTAAGGTGAGAGGAGCGAGGAAAAATGCAATAAAGAATTGCCAGCAAAGGGACAGTATATAACCAGGTGTGTGTATTCAGCACTACTGTGGACAAAAGGAATAGTTCAGTACCTTTAGGGAGAATTATATTTCTTTCTGAGATTGAGATGAGAAAATTAAAGTCATGTCCAACATTACTCATGAATCCAGCAAAAAATATGTTGTGTGCTGTGAGCTGGTGCCAGATCTTTCAATTATTCTCAATTATTAAAACTATTTGGAAAACAAACAAATACTAAAATATTAATAGAGGCAGAGGAAGGAAAGAAAGAAAGAGGAGGCGATGGAGAAAATTCAACAGAAAGCTTTGTTTACAAGATAAATTAACAAGGTTTTGCCCCCCAAGAGAAATTGGCTGTGACCGGAGATTCAATTACTGTGTCAATCATCGACCGCCAGCATTGTTCAGACTGATTTCTAAGTCTAGAATCAAAACCAACCAGTGTAGTCTAACAAAGTTAACCTCCCCATACACATCCCATCTGTCCACATTTAAAACACTCATTAAAACTCACCTCTTCAAAATGGCTTTTAATGTGTAATTAATGTAGTGTATTTCATAATTTAGATGTTTTTATATAATCTATATAGGAATTTTAATATGTATCTGTAAAGTGTAAAAGTATAAACACTCTATAAAAAAAGGTATTATTATTATTATTAATAAATGATACATTATATTATAATATATTATAGTGTATAATATAACTTCATTAAGTAAAAAAGAACTGGGTAAATAAATAAAACATATTTATAAATATTTTTCAGCTTTGCAGCCGGCCACTTATTGTTTGAACCATAGACTGTATATATAAATGGACGTAGGGTCCGTGACGTCACCCATAGGATTCTGCAGAGTTGCCGTGAAGCCCTAAGTAGGCGGGGACGGGACGGGACGGGACGGGACGGGACCTGCTGCCAACGAGCGTGACGTTCCAGACCTTGCTCAGGCTAAGAAGCTAAGCTAACATGCTCTCAGTATTAAGCTAACAACCTATGCTAACAACACAGTCTATGCTAACAACCCAGCTTGCAGTCACCGCTCCTCGTTCCCGGCATACAACGTTGACTAAATCATCCATAATTTGATTGTTCAAATGTGTACTGTGAAGGATATCATAAAGCCTTAATGCAATCGAATGTAAAACATGATTGATGAAAGTAGTACATCGGTCAGATTTGACCCGAAGACAACAGGAGGGTTAATGCCATATCAGGGCTCGACATTATAATTGGCCCGCTGGCCCGGAAGCACTATTTATACACCCCGGGCCAGCATAACGTACTTTCCACTTGCCCGCTCGGGCCACTACAAATATTGTTTAAAAAAAAATGTTTCCTGTGGTATTGGTATTTTGACAAGCAATTTTGTTAAATTGTTTCGTTTATTAACGCTACAAGACAGCGTTTCATGAGTCGCTTGTCGTTGTTGGGTGAAAAGCAAACAGCTGTTTGCTGCGGAGCAGGCTCCCGTGAGCGCGCTCCTTCACTACAGACTATCGCGCCACCTAACCATTCGCCAAAATGTTTTTAATACCAGCGGTAGCCGGCCAAGCGCCGGGCAAAAAACAATCTTCAAATAAAAGAAAGTCACCGGAGGAGTTAAAGGAGAGTGACAGGGAGAGGAGAAGAAGAGGAAGAGAAAGTTTCAGCCAGCTTGATCGATGGAGTTGGCTTCTAGTGGTGCAGTGACGCGTCCTAAAACCCTTTTATAATCTATCATTAGATTTATGATTAGAACATTATAAAAGTAGGGTAGACATGTGGAGATTATCCGGTTGAACAAAACGTGCATTTATCAGGTTTGTTTTCCACAGACCTTTTTTCCAGCTATTTTTCAAAACCCTGTGGAGAAATCCCATTACTTTTTGTCGAGAGAACCAGCAGCTTACTTCCTGGTTTCAGGACGCGTCACTGCACCTCTCAATATGATGCCAATATAAACAAGGTCTTCTGTCGGCTCTGTACATCAATGCCGACCTATGCTGACAAGTAAGTGAAGAGTAGAAAATATAAAGGTATTGGCTTTAGGGAAATGTCCCAGCAGGTTAGGAAAATGAAGGATCTAATCTATAGCCATTACATTTCTAACTCCTAATGACAGGAAGGCAGAAAGCGCATTATACAAATAATAATACTCATAATAATAACAGACATTTTTTAACAATGACCACAATATCATTATTTTAATAAACCAAATATGAACAATTGAGGAAAATGAGGAAGAACTGATTGTTCAAATGTTGTAGTACAAGTAGTTAGTGCATAAATTACTATAGCAACAAATGTGTTAATTTTCTTCATTATTAGTCGATATTTTTTTTTTCGACGAATGCTAGTGGTTACAATGGTGGGGCCAGTGGTAATAAAATTCCACCGGCCCGGAGGGCCAGTGGCTTTTTACCCTTAATGTCTACCCCTGCATATTCACTTCGTAACGAACAACTTTTACAAATATTTCTATATAGTCTGTGTTGGTAAATGTCATCTAGGTTGCACATTTCCTGCTGAAATACATGCATACCAAATCACTGCGTGGCACTTTGGTTTTTGATAAAACAGTGTAGTTCCACTATATAAACGTTACATTCATAATCAAACGAGACAATCTGCAAGATAATTAGCTATTTGGTATTATTCTTAATGCTTGTCATTCACACGTTAATAAAATAAAACAAGTACCGATACATAGCAGAATAATTGTGGCGGTGTTCAGCTTAATAAACCTTGCTCAACATCATTTATTTAGCTAATACTATAGCGGGCTACAGGCGAACCAAGTCCGCGTTTCGATGCATTCCTTGACAGAGGCGCGGGAAGGTAAATTGAGTGGGGGTGCTGAGGTGCTGGACTCCAGTGAACACTATTACGGGCACTATAGAGCACGCACAAAAGCACTCCCCACACGCAAACACACAGTACTGTTACAATGAAGGCTCGATAATCAGCTCACGGCATATAGGCAGGGGTAAAACTGCGGTCAAGCCAGCCTCCACTCGGGAAAACTTGGTCAAGCCAGCCCGCACGTGATATTGCGGTGCGCGAATAACCTATGCATTACGGTAGAATCATGGAAACACTGCCTCTGTGTTTAGATGAGAATAAAATAAAAACTGTCCAGTATCAAAGACTCATTTCACTTCAGGGTCATAGCAGGACATCACATCTAGTCACTTAGAAAAAAATCAGGACATTCTGATGTAGAGTTTCAAAATAAAAGACTCTTTGAAGTCTCATGAGCTATCATCCCTGTTTTTAGATGAGAATAAAACAAAAACTGTCCAGTATCAAATACTCATCTCACTCCAGGGTGATAGCAGGACACCCCATCTAGTCACTTTGAAAACATCAGGACATTCTGATGTACAGTTTCAAAATAAAAGACCTTTGAAGTCTCATATATGAGCTATCATCCCTCTGTGTTAAGATGAGAATAAAACAAAAACTGTCCAGGGTTAGGGTTAGACCAACTGGCACGCGTGCCAGCCTTGGCACGCGGCACCGTAACCAGTGGCACACTAGGAATAAGTGGAATAAGTGTGCAAAAATATTTAAATTGTATTTTCGGATCCTGAACGAGACCGCTGCCAGAGCGCGTCTCCCCGTTACCTGCAGAAGGAAGCCATGCACGCAGCGCAGCCCCGCTCTCTTTATCTCCAGGTGACTTTCTGCCGCTTTCCTCCGTGGTGCTGATCGTTTCACCACAGAGAGGAAAACACTTCACTAATTGCAGTACCCATAAGGAGCTGTACACATGCCGCAGTTTTTGCGTGGCTGTGTATTTAGTTGAAAGCCCAGTGGCGATCTGCTCATCTCTCATCGAAATAATATGCTACATAAGGCGCATTCACACCGCAGTACTTTTCCCACAAAGGTTCATGCGAACTTAGTTCATGCAAACTCTTTAGTTCGCATGAACTAAGTACAGATCGCGTTCACACCGGAAAAAGTCCCTGGGGGTGGATTAGGCAAATGAAGCCGCTGACTTCACTTCTTCTTCTTCTGCTTTGGGTTTACTGGCAGGCTACAAACAACTTCACGGCGGATACTGCCGCCCAAAGTCCCCGGCCGGAAGTCCCCGGAGTTGTAAGAGGACTTCAGTAGAAGTTGCTGGGACTCCCAGCAGCTTCTACTGAAGCCTTCCGAGTAAATCGCCAGAACGCCGACACCTCCTCATCTCCACCGCTCCCATGTTTTATTTTGTGTTGCCATAAGTTAGTCTCTCTGCGTTTCTGCGCTGGGCTAATGCTAATGCTAATAATGCTAATGCGAGGATAATAAAATGGCGGCTTCACAAAACTTTTTGGAAGTTTTACGGGGCGTGGTTTGCAATCCGCCCAGCCAATCAGAAATATAGCTCTTTTCTCACAAAAGAGCCGCTCGAAAGTCCCTGCTCTCTAGCAGGGACTTACGAGCGGCTCTTTTGTGAGAAAAGAGCTATATTTAGTACCGGCTCTTTTTGGTGTGAACGCGATAAAAGAGTTCACTGAACTAAGTTCGCATGAACCTTTGTGGGAAAAGTACCGCAGTGTGAATGCGCCTAAAGGGGCGGACTGGCCATCTGTGTGTTGAACTTTCCTGTCGGCTCCCAGACCGTAGTCGAGGAGGGCAGAAGCAACAAGCTTCAGGTTCAATAACCCACTTTAGCTTCAATGACTGGAGAGAGGCGAGCTCTTCTTGGGAGGCCGTTGCATTTATTTAGCTGTTCTTCTGTTTCACAAAATATATCACAGACCTCTGTTTCCCTGCTTCCTCGTTTCACTTCCAGAAACTTTAGGCGCATTCACACCGCAGTACTTTTCCCACAAAGGTTCATGCGAACTTAGTTCATGCAAACTCTTTAGTTCGCATGAACTAAGTACAGATCGCGTTCACACCGGAAAAAGTCCCTGGGGGTGGATTAGGCAAATGAAGCCGCTGACTTCACTTCTTCTTCTTCTGCTTTGGGTTTACTGGCAGGCTACAAACAACTTCACGGCGGATACTGCCGCCCGGAGTCCCCGGCCGGAAGTCCCCGGAGTTGGGGAAGGCTTCAGTAGAAGTTGCTGGGACTCCCAGCAGCTTCTACTGAAGCCTTCCGAGTAAATCGCCAGAACGCCGACACCTCCTCATCTCCACCGCTCCCATGTTTTATTTTGTGTTGCCATAAGTTAGTCTCTCTGCGTTTCTGCGCTGGGCTAATGCTAATGCTAATAATGCTAATGCGAGGATAATAAAATGGCGGCTTCACAAAACTTTTTGGAAGTTTTACGGGGCGTGGTTTGCAATCCGCCCAGCCAATCAGAAATATAGCTCTTTTCTCACAAAAGAGCCGCTCGAAAGTCCCTGCTCTCTAGCAGGGACTTACGAGCGGCTCTTTTGTGAGAAAAGAGCTATATTTAGTACCAGCTCTTTTTGGTGTGAACGCGATAAAAGAGTTCACTGAACTAAGTTCGCATGAACCTTTGTGGGAAAAGTACCGCAGTGTGAATGCGCCTATACACACGCTCCCTCACTGTCGCTCTACCATCCACACACACACATGCACAAGCCACACCTCTCTCTCTCTCTTAAAGGGACAGCGATCTCATCTCACTCTGCGTCACCCTAATATCATAACATGTGTGTTCTGGAGAATCACAGAACGGACGATCGTCCTTATTATTATGCCGTTTAAACCAATTATTTAAATGTGTTTGTTAAATTCGACATCATGTCAGTTGCGCTGACAGGTCCACACACTGCTTCCTCGCAGCGAGGCTCCCCCATCCTGCTGATAGTTGACGAGCGTCAAGCTCCTCATATCCTTGTGGATATTTTACAAATCACTCCCCTTTCAAACTGTATTCTTGTTTTACCGCCATATAGTATTTCATAACTGTTTTTCCTTTATTCTCTTATTTTTTTTATAACTATAATGATCATATGAAGGTGTGCCGCGGAAATAATCTTTTGAATAATTTGTGACCAAACCGTTTGAGACCCACTGAGATAACTTAGACTAAAGTGAACTATCTAAACACTCAGAGAGTCCTTTAGCTCACCTGAGCCTCTCAGTCTGAGAGGAGAGCTCTCCTCCAGCTTGTTGTGGAACCAACAGCTCCGTATGTCCGTTAGTGCAGCTAGCTAACCAGATGCTAACAACACGGTCCCTGCTGCTGGCACCGGTCCCTCTCTCTCTCTCCCTCTCTCACACACACTAAATGCGCTACCCCCCCCCACACACACACACACACACACACACACACACACACACACACACACGCGCACGCACACACACACGAATTTGAATGACACAAGCACACTTTTATTTCCATGCAACTCTCTGATTGGTCTGGTGTCTTGCCTCTGTTGCATTCACTGAACACGGGAAATTACAGTACTGCCGTCCTCTCGAGTGTCATGATGAGGTTCACGTAAAGCACGGTTAATGTATTATATTATTGAGGTAGAATTGTCCGGTGCTACAGAAAAAACATTCGGGGCGGGCCAAAATATTATTTTACCAACAATGTGGAATTTATTGGCTACATATTACACAGATTATGCACAGCGGGAGCAGCAATAACCGTCAAATAATAATTCAGACAGGGGAGCTCCGCACCCCCTGCCTGCCGCTAGGGGGTGCTGCAGCGCCCTCAGCACCCCCCTTCCCGCGCCCATGTTCCTTGATCTCCAGTTATAACGCCGGACTCCGCCGCTGGCCGAAGCTAACGGAGCCCCAGGGGGCTAGCTCCGCCGCCGGGACCTATGGCCGGGACGCGCTAGCGAGCTAGCCCCCTGCAGCCCCGTTAGCTTCGGCGGCGTGGACTCCGGCGGCCCCACTGGGATAATTGGGTCCCCTTTTCACATTTGCTCCCGTTTAGCATTATGGGCGTCATAGCCATATAGTATAAAAGTCTTACCCAAGGCTGAATCATAAACTAAACTGTATATATATATATATAAAGGGTTACGTCCTTAGCTGACTAATAAGCTACATAACAAGCTAGGGTTGCCAACTTCCAGAAATGGATAAACGGGACACATGCATGTGTCGCGTGCGCGCGAAGATTTTCGGGTTTCTGGCGGATTTAGTTACTTTTTTTGTTACTTTATTTCGGTTTTAGGGTTAGGTTAGGGTTATGTTATTTAATTATTTTGGGGGAGCCAGCCCCTAGGGTTCGAAAATGTTTTTGGGGGTCAAACCCCCCAAAACCCTCAAAATGCATAGAAAACTATGCATACCTATAACACAATACAAACACAATGGTCTTACACCTGCATTAGGCTACTACATCACATTGTACATCAGCATGTTCAAATCGGATAGGTGGGCACGGGACATCTGGGCACCTCGATGTACAATTGGCTATTTTGTCCAAAATGTTAAAAAATAAAACATTAGAAAAATGGTATTAAGTAATGCAAAGTATACATGACACACACACACACACACACACACACACACACACACACACACACACACACACACACACACACACACACGAGCATTGTGCCTGCCCTCTCAACTGAGCGGTCCTAGCGCCCTTCCTATACAGCACACAAACACACAGGCACGCAGCCAGACACACTGCATTGCGCGCAAACAGAAACATATTTTGTATTTGTCCCTTTACACGGGAGTCCGGGACAAACAAAGTCCCGTACGGGACACGGCCCTTTTGGCTGAAATACGGGGCGTCCCGGCTAATACGGGACGGTTGGCAACCCTATAACAAGCCAAGCTAACAAGCACACAAACACCTGCTAACGGGGTTAACATGTATAATATTATCATTTTACTCACCGAAAAAAGCTGAAAGTAGACTTCTTGGAAGTTCTGTAGTACATTCAAGCGCACAGCACGACATTTTAATTATCTGGTATTTGTAACAATATTCCCTAACAGGCACGATCACCACGAACACAGCTAAAGGGTCAAGTACAGTAACTACAACTAACTAACGTTGTAGCCTCTATGGTTGTAGCCTAGCAGAGTGGACAAGTTGCTGTTAGCTGACAGTGAGGCACATATCTGTCAATCAACGTGACCACGCCCGAATGTGTGCACAAACTTTAAGACCTAATATAAATAAAAGGGTCGCGTTAGAAAACAATTCACTCACAGATCCATAATCATGAAGGTGGAATCTAACTATATCGATAATAAAAATGTATGGAGCCAGGGGTAGAAACATGTTTTTTTCTGCTGTAAAGTTGGGCATTTTAACATGGGGGTCTATGGAAATTGCTCCTTTCTGCAGCCATCGCCTATCGGCCAATATATGAACTGCAGTGTGTGGCACTTCCGTATTGGCTTCACGGCTCTACCCCACAGTTTGCTGCTGGGTTTGAACACATTTTTTCTGTTTTGCGAGATAAATGTTTTGGACGTTTAGAATTGGGAAATAATGCAAAAGGGTATTAATGCACCAAAACCTTTGTGCGTTGAACTGCATCTGTGCATTTGTTTGTTTTTAATTGGCAGCCTCCTCCTAGTCGACTTGCCACTGTCCTGTATTCCATGCTCTTTGCAAAATGTGAAGTGCTTCACTAAAAGTTGAATGGGTGCTGTGACTGAAGGAAACAGTTCATCCCTCCTGACTGGTGTCTGTCTTTTGACATTCACCATCAGGGTGGACATGTTGGCGAGCTGTGACTTTATCACTAGGGAAGGAAAAGGAACATCTGCGAGCCCGGGGGGAAATGGAGCTAACCTTTGACTGCGAGACCGAAAAACAACCTGCAGCAAGATGACAGCTTGTTACAGGAGCAGGGAGAAGCTGGAGTGTCTGTCTGTTTCTAGTACTTTCTCTCTTTTACTCTGTTGGCAGAAGCAGCTTGAATCCCAAAAAAACCTAAATGTATCTCAGAGCTTAACCCCAAATTACTCAAAGCTGCAGCCGACTTTACAACTAAGAACACCTATGTGCCAAATACAAATCAAACGACAACAATAGGCAAGGCAGTCGTTTTTTTTTTTACCTTATGCCCTCTATCAGTTTTGCTGTCCGCTGACAGGTTCTCCCTCCCACTCAATATTTCCCACTCAACCTCTCCCTCTGTCCCTTATGCAGGGTCCAGACAGCTCAGAGTACAGCCTCACGTCTCTGCTGACCTCAGCAGCTGTCTCTTCACACTCTCTTTCGTTGCCACTGTGTCCGCTATCTGCACTTACTCCTCACTTGCACAAAAAATGTGTGACATTTGTATCTCCGTCAATGGCTGCTTTGCTGCCGCCATAATGTGTTTTGTATGTGTTTCAGATTGTAAATGAGGAGTGGACGTAGTCACCATGACATCAGCCGTTTGTGAACTGCCATTTTAAACCAGCCCCCAGGAAGTGCTGGTGCAGATTGTTGTAGTGGCCAAACGGTGATACGACAATTTATGTGTCAGTTTGTGACATTATTTGGGCCCAAAATATTTACATTGAGAAAGCGACGTAATGCAGCGGATATTTTCTTTTAAATAAAATGGACAACCCACTACAAACACTTAACACACCACTTAACACCTAATTTAAATCATTAAGATCTAAAAGTGGTAAAATGCGCTGAAAGTAATTTTTTTCCATCTCCATTTATATGACTGAGCCGAGAGCGGGAGATCCGAGGCGGGGCTTAAGGACATCTCAAGTGCACACACTCTATGGGTCCAAATACGGGTACTTTTGCTCTCAAGTCAGGCCATATTGGCTTCATTCGCTACTGAGCAACTTTCATTGGAATGAACGGGGACCAGGCATGAAATACAAATATACTGTGTAAGGGTTAAAGCTGTAAGACAAAAAACAAGGCACTATGGCCCAAAGTTATACAATTAGGCGAGAAGTCTAGAAAGAGACTTCTAGACTTCTAGAAAGTCAGCCTACTTTTTACAACTAGTATAGTCCTTCACTTGTCCTTACTTTACAGAATGGAAGGTTGTAACTTGGTTTTAATAGAGCACTGGTTTTATGGATAGGAAATCAAGGCAAACATGGCATAAAGCATGCTGCTTTTAGCCTTACAACAAAAATAATTCCAGCTTTTTTCTGTTTGATCATATTTAAGTGATGGTTTTGGGGTTTGTCAAACAAACTACAGTGTGTGTGTGTGTGTGTGTGTGTGTGTGTGTGTGTGTGTGTGTGTGTGTGTGTGTGTGTGTGTGTGTGTGTGTGTGTGTGTGTGTGTATTCATGGTTATGACGGAACATGTCACCCAAAGCAACAGTGTGGCTCATTGCTGTGTTTTTGCATGTTGTTTTTTTTATAACAATTGAGCTCTAAGGCTTTGATATACAGACAATACTTGTTGGTGAATATATTCATCGTTGCTGTTGGTTTCTACACCTAAGAAAAAGGTTGATCTGGAGCACCAACAGTTTTCAAAGAAGTGGACAATTCAGGTTTTCTTCATGGAGTCTAAAGTGACTGGTTCTACTCTCCATGAATAAAGAAAACATTCCTCTGCTGAACATGCAGGTCTGTATGCTGTATGAGGAAGGAAGAGAGGAGGAAGAGCAGTTGTGCAGCTTTGGAGCGAAAAGAGCTGAAATGTTTTTGTTAAAAATTGATTTTACTGCCGAGTGTTCAAGCAGCTCCCCTAGGAGAGGACAAGCTGTCCCTTGGGCCAGTGGTGGAGGAAGAATTGTTACATAAGTATAAGAGACATGTAAAAAGACTCTACAAGTAAAACACATGCATTCAAAGTGTTAACAAAGACATTAGACATTATACAAGTATAATCAGCAAAATGTACTTAAAGTATTACAAGACGAAAATGTGCCATGTGATTGCTAAAAAATCATGTTTTACAGTTTTAAGAGTGATATGTGTTCTCTATATACACACTCAATATGTAAATCTGTACTGATATGAGTCAAAACAACAATTGTATTTCGGTATCTCTCTCTCCTCCAACATGACATTGTTGTCTTGCCCAGGCTTTCCAACACTGGCACTAAAGCATGCAGATTCAGACACATTGCTAGCAAGGCGGACAGCAGAGACACATTCAAAAAAGATTCCTTCTCCCTCACTTACAAAACAAATAAGACATCCGTCTTTTCCCCCCGCCATCGATGCTGCGACGCGATCGATAACATCAGTGCACCTAATTGCTGTTTGAAGAGGGCGGTACGGGTGTCTTTGATTGAGCTGTACAACATTTTCAATTCAGTAGAATTTGTTCTCCTGCTCTAATGCGGACTGGTAACCTACTTCAGTGCATCATTAGCTCCAACTTCAAGCTTTAAGCCCTGAGCAGTGCTGAAGAGAGAGAGGGAGAGTGAGAAGGAGTGTAAACCTATGCGTCTCTGATCCTCACAATAAAGAAGGAAAGTTTTCTCTAAAGCGCTAGCTTGGGCCGGAAGCCAGGGGTTCAGATTCTGCTGGGAGCTGCGGTAAAGCTGCGTTTCCCATGCAGGCTGGTAGAGGAACATGAAGGGGTTATGACGGCTTAAAGGCTTATTGTGGCTCTGGGACCTTCTGTTTTAATCATTTGTTTTTTTGGTAATTGCACAAATAGTGAGCTAGTCATCATTTATGGACACATTAGGTCTAAACACTGCAGTGCTGCAAAAAGTCTCACAAAAATTAGTAAGCAAGCAAATAAACAAATTACGGTACAGTCTTCTGGTTTATGAAATGTTACTTACAAGACAAACGTTGGCTTATTTCTTTAAGGGCTTTATTTCAGATATGAAGGCGTATTAGAATTTTTAAGACAAATTGTTAAACAAATATTGGGAAAAATACTTATTTATTTTCTGGCGCCGAGTTCTACAGAAGATCGTTACCACTCTCATAACGGTTGGTTAAATATAAATATTGGTTTGCTTAATTAAGAACAAAGCCTGGAAACGTCTTGCTCTGTCCAAATGTAACACGTTCTACCTACCAACACCTCTAAAGTGTTATTATCAACACGTTATATCTTGTTTACTCTACTGTTCTACTGTTTGGTGTTCGCATTATTTTGGCTCTTTGGCGTTTTGGATGGTTGCCTGGCAACTACTTAAAGCCAAGTAATAGTAAGGCACATAACACCCTATAAAATACAGAATTGCTTTTTTAGCACCATTTAGTTGAATCGGGTAAACAAAGCGGATGCATAATGGTTACTACTAGTCAGGTTAAGATCTTTTGTTACCTTAAGGCTGGTTGTTCATACTCATGCAGTAGCCGTAGGCGTTAAAAACCGACGCACTAGACACACTTTAGCTGAGGTTACTAAATGGTGGATCCAAATCTAGATATTAAAGGTCCTATGTCATGCTTTTCCGGTTAATACCCGTCCCCTTGTTTGTTACGAAGGTTTTTCTGCATGTAAACGGTCTGCAAAGTCACAAACCCTCAAAGTACACTCTGTAGCGAGTAAAACTCTAACAGAAAATACCTGTCTATGCTGCCCCAGAACGCCTCGTTGGACATTTCTCTTTTTCTATTTGTTTCTTCCGGGTCTAAGTGACGTAACAACGACCAAATGGACCAATTGGTCCAAATGGACCAATCCGTGGAGCTCCTCACACACACACACACACACACACACACACACACACACACACACACTCACTCAGCCTTATCTTTTCTCAGCCGTGCTACTCCACGGAGTTTCGCCGGCACACTCAGCCTTATCTTTTCTCAGGCTGTGAGTGTGTGGCGAACTATGTGTCGAACAGCCTGGCTGTGCGTGTGTGCTCAGGCTGAGTTCCGCGATGTCTCGCTGTCTCGCAGACCCCACGCAGCAACCAGGAAACGACACCAGTAAGCCAGCTCACACTGTCCGCTCCTTGAGCCTCAAAGGGCGGAGCAGCAAGCCCCGCAACGTCCCGCCAACACGGCACCCAGACCCCACGCAGCATTCTCATCTGTTTGTCATTACTGGTGTCATTTCCTGGTTGCTAACAAACGCCATTGAAACACATAATCACTGATGTTCCGCTGTAACGGTGGTGGACACATCAGAACAGAGTGGGCGAGCTGACCAATCAGAGCACAGTGGGCTCACAGGGAGTGGGGGGGGGGGGGGGGCAGGAGCTCCAACAAGGCATGTAGGACAGAGAGTGAATACACATACTATACAGAGATGCTGTATGAGAAACCAATGTGAGTTTGGAACATTGAACGATATAAATATATTTTAGTAGACCTCACAATGGAATTCTGATCAGTAGAAATGGCCATGACCTTGGGACCATGGGACCTTTAAAACAGACCATTGGGGAATTATTTTAGATTTGTATTTTATTTTCTCTTCTAAATATGTTTGAATAACCTGAATGATTCCCTGACCAGACTGACCTTTTTTTCCGCTTAATGTTCACAGATTGGTTCCCATAATGTTATTAGAAGATACAATTGGGTTGCTATAAATCACAATTGACTGAGTTCCAATAATTTACATGCACATTAGAGGTTTGTGATCGAGAATGAATGTTTACTGAGTTGTTGACTGGCCTCTGTGCTTGGATTATGAGCAGTCTATCACATCTCCACTGACTGATAGTCTGGTGTGGGTAACTGTGGGAGGAAATATCCTCTGGAGTGCATTAAAATACTTTATTGCCTCATTATGAATCCTGGAACAAGAACACGATGATTGAGATAAACAAGCGCAGTCGTTGAACGGACATGTGGCCTGTACTGTATGCAGCTAAAGTCATCCATCCTGGTTCTGGTGGGAGTGACATTCAATTCTCAGTGCAGTCATATTGTCATTTTCCATATTTTAAGAACAAACATTGCAATTTAAATGAATATAAAACTCAATCATTGCAAATCTCAATCAATTGAAGCTGGAAACTAAAATATGATTAAATGCTGCTCTTCTTAGGGCCTCAATAAAGATCTGGTGATAATTTTTTTAAGTCTGATCCAACGTGTTTTTCCTCGTTTTTTCTGACTTAAAAATCTCCTATCATGTTATTTTTAGGCATATATTATAGGTCTCAGATATATACAAATATATACAAAACATGTCTATTAAGTGTTTTGCTCAAAATACCAAACAGATCACCCCTTTTAGCCATCCCTCATACCCCTCTATTTCAGCCCTGTTAGAAAAGGGCAGATTCTGGGTCCTTAGCTTTAAAAAACAAAGAAAAGAAAGGGGGGGGAGCTTATGCTGCTCTGAATGACCGACATACTCAGCTAAATGCTGCCATGATGAAACGCATCATGTTCAAAACCACATCAAGGATTACTTCTGAAACAGTATGGAGCTCAAAATGCTTTTCTCTTGCGGGTTTACCACAAGGTGAGTTCCTTTTTGTATCCTGCTTTTTTACATAAGTTAAAAAAGTTGTTAGCGAAGTTGTTAGCGATGCTTGCTAATGTAAACAAAGACCAAATTATGTCCAAAACACATTGTGCATCGTTTCTGATAGCAACGTTTCTGTCATATCGGCAGCAAATCTGGATCAGCTCCGTTGTACCCCCGTTTTTAGAGATTTGGGTATGGAGGAAAAGAGAGAGGGTTGTGTTTTCTGACACTTGGTGAGTTCCCTGACACACCGGGGACACATATTCATGTATAAAAGACGTACAAAAGTGCATTTTGCATGATAGGTCCCCTTTAAACTTAAGCAATGACATAGCAGTTATTTTAGACAAACAATATCTGTTTTGGCAGGTGTAACTTCCTCAACGTTTTCCACCTGATTTAAAGATGACAAAAAAAGTAGCTTGGAAAAATGATCTGCATACATTTCTTTTCTGTTTGCTTTTATTCACAAAAGAGGGAAAACAACATGTGATTTTTTGAATTAGCCTCTATGGGCTTTTGTACCTTTGTAAGAGATAGATCAACATGAAAGGAGTCTGTCTTAGCTTTGCACAGATAATTATCACCCGATGCTTCAGCTCCCCAAAGCTGTATGGTGCATTTTAGCCTCTTTCAGCTCTTTGTTTAGAAAACTACCAGTTTTACAGTTTTGTTTCTGCAGAAAGCAGCCGTTTACATACAAAAATACTCTGTACACTCCCTGCCCAGCAATTCAAATATTGGGGTTAAAAGTTTAGTCTTTCATCTGGGTTCTGGAAAGTGTATAAGAGAAGGTTTTGAAGCCAAAGCTCCACTCGTTCAGTTCAGGAGATTGCTACAATCTACTGCTCCATTGTGGTGCTAATGGGAAAAATATCACAAGGTTTCATCAAAATAAGCTGAGAGAGAGAAGCAAAGTGAATCATTGCGAAATAGGAAGAAAAGGCAACAATTGAGAGAGTTGAAGCATAAAAATCTAGAAAATGCAAACCGAATGGAACTAATTGATGATGAAGTAGGTAGGGTACCTGAGGGACAGAGGTGGCAGGAGGTGTCATGGGGATGCAAAGCCTCTCTTATTATTTTCCAGTCCAGCAGGCAGCTGATTTCTGTTTTAATTACAGGGCTCAGCAGTGTTTCCTGTCCCTCAGAGTGAAGCTTAAACATAAGGCACACTCTTAAATAATCGCATTGTACCGTGCATTATGATGGATGCGTTCCACGTGGATGCAGAGCTTTGACTTTATCCAACCTTGAGTAAATGCAGATATTGTCTCCAAAATATGTATGTTTAACCGTACTGCCTGAACGCATCATTAAATATCTACAATTCTGCTCTGTGTGATTACTGCATAAGAAGACATGAAAAGGTAAGTTAAATGAGTTTGAAATATGTACAAATAATTGTTGTGTAGTGCCAATTTTTGTCCTACTCTAAAGGGAATGTCATTATTTTTGCATTTCTATGCATTGTGTTGGTCATTAACCAAATTATTGAAAAAAAGATAACTGAGTTTCTAGCGGTGCATTTTGTTGTCTAGACACATATTTAAAGACAGAGATGACAATTAAGATATAGATGGAAAAGTAGAAAGAATAAATTAATAACTAATTACTTTAGTAAGTATACAAGTATGGCAAAGTGTGAGGATATTGAATGCTGTACTAGGGCACTATTAACCACTTCAAATGAAAAGATAGGGGACGGAAAAAGGGACTGAAGGATGGCAGAGAAATAAAGGAAACATGTGATGTAAGCACAATGTTTGATATAATATTGTTGTGAATAAGATAACAGAGTAAACAAGTGGTGAGTCTGGGGCAATGTGTGAGAAATACAGTACATGTGTGTTGTGCAGAATAAACAGCAGTGAGAAAATGGCCCAGAGTGAGGGATTTCTCAGGCTGAATCCTAATGTATTTAAAGCACATACAAACACAGATACCAGACACGCAAGGGGAAATGGGAAAGCAGGAGAATGAGGATAGGAAATGGGGAATACACGGATGGAGGAGGGGATGGCAATTATTTTGTTGCAGGAAATGATGAAGAGATAACAGAGAAAACAGGGAGGGACAAAAACAAGAAAGAAAATGGTACTAAGAGAAATATATTTGTATGTAATAGTGTTGCTTGGTGGGATTGAAATGCAATTGTTTTGCGCAAGCCTTTGTTGAAAAATGGTAATAAATTACCCCTGTATTATTAACCTGTATGACTAACAAAAATACTTAGAAAGTTGCAAAACATCAAAATGTTTCGATAAAGTTTAGTTGTTATATAAAGCTGTCAAACTAACTGGGAAGTGTAACTGTTAAACTGCAGCTCAGTTTCCTTCAAAGAAGGAATTCTGTATTAAAACAAAATGTCATTCGGAAGCTACTCACTTGAATGGACCAACTCAGTTCTCACATCTCTTAAAATTGAGTTGCGTTATTAAAAATGAAAACAGCAACACATAACTCTTTAAATTTACATGTAGGCAGTCAGTTCTACTTTAGTACAGAGAATCCTTTAAAGGTGGGGTAGGTAAGTTTGAGAAAACGGCTCGAGATACACTTTTTGTTATATTGCATGGAATGCTCTTAACATCCCGATAGCAATGAATATCTTAAGAAAAAAATGTCATCTGTGGAAGCCGTAGTACTGTAAAAAGCACGACCAATCATTTTATGGCCTACCTGCCTGTCAGCCTTCCATCTGTGCACAAACGTATGTCGTGCCCTCATTGGTCATGTGCGCGTTCGTGTGTGTTGGAGGAGGGGCTCTGTAATGAAGTGGCAGATTTTTTCCGGTTGTGTATTTTCAAATTCTAGCGCACTCGAGCTGGTTTCTCCAAAATTACCTACCCCACCTTTAAGATTGTAATATCATGCTCCTTTTCAGGTTTATATTTGTATTCTGTGCCTCTACTGTGACATGTCTCCATACTTTAATGTTCAAAAATCTCTATTTTTCTCAATGTGAGCCTGTGCTGCAGCACCTTTTTTCACCCTCTGTCTGAAAACAGAGCACAGTCTGCTCTGATTGGTTAGCTGGCCAGCTCTGTTGTGATTGGTCAGCCGATTAGAGATGTTCCGCCCCTAAGTCTATGCCACCTACAATGTGTTGGAGCGCTAGCCAATAGGAGCGTGAGTGTAACATATGGATGTCACTATGTTACGGAAGTAAACAAATGTCCAATGAAGGTGTTTCAGGCAGGGGGGGAGAGGAGAGAAACTCCCTCTGGAGGGAACACATGGATGTTAGCCTTTGCAGACCATTTACATGCACACAAACCTATATTACACACTACAGGAAAGGGATACACCCAAAAGCATAAAAGGGACCCTTTCAGTTTTAAGAGTGCAAGCTAATTTAGTAAATCCCTCAACCACTTATTAAGAACTTTAAAGAGAAATAACACAAAGTCGAAAGTGAAGCAGAGGAGGGCGAATTGAGAATGAAAGAGAATAAAAGAGCTTGTGGAAAGTGGAAGGCATGATTAAAAGCCTGTTCCGGGATCCATACAAGCATTAATAAAACATCTAATGCACGTCTGTGAAACTGTTTCGTTCTCTCTCTATTGTTCACTTAGCATGGAAACTATGTGCTCCTAATAACAGCTTTTCATTTCACAATTCATCGTGGCAGACGGACGTGACCTCGCTCTCTGCCCCTCATGCATTATAAATACCCCATTACAACCTGTTGACTTGCACTCTGTGGTCCTGTGGCATGTTGACGGACCACTCCGCAGACAAAACGAATCAACGACATCATCATTAGGCGCACAGCCGGACAGGCAGCCTGCACTGATTGGGTTATTTCACCACATCACGTGGCCCCAGCCCTCCGTCTGACCCCCCCGTCTGATGGCTCACTATATCTATTGCAACCAAAGTCAACTGGGTTAAACTGAAAGCCTAATCTAATGCTGCAGATGACCCGAGGGGCGGCTCCACATCACATAACAATTCGTCTTCCAGCTGGAGTATACCAGGAAGTGTTGGGTGCAGGCAGGCTTCTGATTGGAGGCCTCTGGAGATGTGGTGAAAGCCAGCTGGCAGTGAGCGCAGGCCAGACAGCCAGATCGGAGGGACAATACAATGCTGGCGCACACAGTCTGCTCTCGTCTCGTGTCTGTGCATGACAGCATGCGCGTGTGTGCTATTTTAGACTTACTTTAAGCAGATCCTTGTGAAAATCTTGGCCGTCGTTCAGTCCCTCCAGGTTGCTGATGAACTGCGTGCACGACATCCTCTTACCAATGTTCTGAAAACAATGGAATATTGGCTTTAATTACATACCAATATTTACACACAGTGGTGGAAAAGGTATTCAGAACTCAGATTTAGCAGAAATATCAAGACGACAATTTGATACTACTCAGTAACAAGTACAAATCCTGAATTTTATATCTTAAAAAAAATACTGTGATTTTATAACAGACACACATTTAAATGGGTTACAACAATGACTGAAATCATGTATATAGTATTTTTTAGATTACAAAACAACATCTTATCTTAACTACTTATTCTTTGATCAGATAATTACTGATTAAAAAAAATCATTTTTGAAATATTTTCTAGATTAATTGAGGATGAAAGTGATGATGATCAGAGTCACCACCGAGATCACACTTATGGTATATCAGTTCAAATTAGTTTAAACTTTCCTAAAGAAGCTGATTTTCTTGAGCCACTTTAATTAATCATTCATCCGCAGAGCTGTACTATCACTGAGAAGAGTGGCCCAGATTTGCACAGCGAGGCTCTGACTATAATAGTAGCACATTAATGATGGTGAGAGGAGCTCAGCAGGCAGACCTGCAGATCAGCTGCTGATCAGGCTTACTGTATATTCCCCAAACTCCAGAGTTAATCAAAAGGGCATCTGAGGAGAATTCTGCTCTTAAAAATCACATTTTACATGTTTTTTCTTTACCTGAATGCAACACGTGTACATATGTAAGCCAGACATGGATGGATTATTGGACAAGCCTACCTGACAGAGGCCAAGGGGGACAACGTTTTAGAGGCCCCACTGGCCTTGACCCGAAAATGTCACTTGAAGACACATGTACCAACGAAGAAGAGACACAAAATGACCACAGAGGAACATAAAACAACTACAAACACATGCAAATCAACTGCAAAAAACACAAAATCACCACAAAAATAGACAAAATAACTTCATAAATTGACCACAAAGAGACACAAATTCACCACAAAAGGACTGCAGAGAGATGAGAAGCAACTGAAAAAAGACAGTGACAACAAAGAGACACAAAATGGCTTCAAAGAGACACAGATTGACCCAGAAATTATATAAAAATGACTTCTAATATACACAAAATGAATACAGAGAAACACAAAATGACCCCAAAGACACTCACACTGACTTTAAAGATACACAAAATAACAATAAACAACACAAAGAGACACAAAATTACCTTAATAATGAACAGAATGACAGAGACGCAAAATACAAAAAGAGGCTAAAAAACTATAAAGTCTGTGTGTTTTGCTCCTTTATAGGAAAGGTGGTTGGGTTGTTTATGTGTCTTTGCACGGGGGGCAACAGTCTTAAATCCAGCATTGCTTCCATCACATACTAGTCATTACTCACCTGACCATGTAGATCAGTGTTCAGCAGCATGACGGCGCAGGTGAGAGTGTGAACTGCATCTAGAGGATGAATACAGAATGGTTAATGAATTGTGATTACACCATTTATAAATAATCAGATAAGGACAGTCTGCCAGTCCCAGAAGACCTGAGAGATCTGGATGGTTCATAATTTAGCAGTAGGTCAGAAATGTATTTTGGGCCTAAAACATTCAAAGCTTTATAAACCAGCAGCAGTATTTTGAAATCTATTCTTTGACACACAGGAAGCCAGTGTAAAGACCTCAGAACAGGAGTGATGTGATCCACTTTCTTAGTGTCAGTGAGGTCTCGAGCAGCGGCGTTCTGAATTAGCTGCAGCTTTCTAATAGATTTTTTAGTGAGACCTGTAAAGACACCATTACAGTAGTCCAGTCTACTGAAGATAAAAGCATGGACAAGTTTTTCTAAATCCTGCTGTGACATTAGTCTTTTAATCCTAGATATATTCTTTAGGTGATAGTAGGCTGATTTAGTAACTGTTTTAATGTGACTGTTAAAACTCAGCTCAGAGTCCATGACTACACCTAGATTTCTGGCTTTATCTGTTGTTTTGAACATTGCAGACTGGAGCTCAGCGCTAACTTTTATACATTCTGCCTTGGCTCCAAAAACCATTACCTCAGTTTTATCTTTATTTAATTGGAGAAAGTTCTGACACATCCAGTCATTGATTTGTTCAATGCACTTACTCAGTGTTTGAATTGGAGCATAGTCTCCTGGTGAAATGGTTACGTACATTTGTGTGTCATCCGCATGGCTATGGTAACTTATTTTGTTGTTTTTCATTATCTGAGCCAGTGGTAGCATGTAGATGTTAAAGAGAAGAGGCCACAAGATTGAGCCTTGAGGTACCCATGTCATATTTGTCAACTCAGATGTGTATTTACCTATAGAAACAAAGTTGTTTCTGTCCTTTAAGTAGGATTCAAACCAATTTAGAACTGTTTCCGAAATTCCCACCCAGTTTTCCAGTCGGTCTAGTAATATGCTGTGGTCAACAGTGTCAAACGCAGCACTGAGATCTAATAATACTAACACTGAAGTTCTGCCACTATCTGTGTTTAAGTGGATGTCATTGAAGACCTTTACAAGAGCAGTCTCAGTGCTGTGGTTTGGATGAAAGCCTGACTGGAACACATCAAAACAGTTATTTAAATGCAAGAAATTACTCAACTGTTGAAAAACAACTTGATTTAGAGATGATTTTACCTAGAAATGGCAGGTTTGATATGGGCCTGTAATTGTTCATTACTGAAGCATTTAGATTTTTTTTTTTTTGTAAGAGCGGTTTAATGACTGCAGTTTTCAGGGCCTGTGGAAAAATACCTGAGTGAAGAGATTTGTTTACTATATGAAGTAGATCTGAGGCCATGCAATGAAAAACATTTTTGAAAAATCCTTTGGAATAATATCAAGGCAGCAGGAGGTTTCAGAAGTTGAATAATGTCCTCTAGGTTTTTATCATTAATCTGATGGAATTGTGTCATGGAGTTTGAATTGATTTTAAGTGGACACAGAGACAACACATTTGCTGTACCTGATGCCGAGGCACTGACTGCTGCCTGTCTGATTTTCTGAATTTTGTCAGTGAAGAAGGAGGCAAAATCATTGCATGCCCTGGTGGATAGAAATTCAGAGTCTACTGATACTGGGGGGTTTGTTAGTCTGTCGACAGTAGCATCTTAGTTGGAGCAATGGCATCTATAACATTTTTAATTTTTGAATTAAAATGATCTACTAGCTCATTTACTGAGATGTTAGCAGGGGCAAGTGTGGAAGAAAAATTCTGAGTAAACATTTCCCTAATATTTTCAGTTAAATATCGCTTTGTGGTTACCGCTTTTTGAACATTTTTGTGAACAGAAATAGAGCTCTCAAAGAAAACACAGGAACGATCAGAGAGTGCAACATCAGTCACCACAACCTTGGAGATATTCAGACCCTTTGAGATAATTAAATCCAGAGTGTGCCCCTTATTGTGCGTGCGCTCCGTCACATGCTGAGTCAGTCCATAGTTATCAAGAACACAAACAGTTCTTTAGCCCCTCTGTCCTGGGGGTTGTCAACATGGATGTTAAAATCACCAACAATGACTAGACGGTCAAAGTCAATACACACTATAGACAGTAGTTCAGTAAAGTCATCAAAAAAGCTTGCACAGTATTTGGGTGGTCTATAGATATTTAGGAACAGAGCTCGAGAGGAGCATTTCAGCTGAAGGGCCACATATTCAAAAGAAGCAAAGTTCCCATAAGATGTCTTCCTGCATTGAATGAAATCATTGAACAAAATAGCTACTCCACCTCCTTTCTTATGCATTCTTTCCTGACTCATAAAACTAAAGTTGGGAGGGGTTGATTCGATAAGAACAGCTGCACTGTTATTTTGTTCAATCCAAGTTTCCGTTAAAACATAAAATCAAGATTGTGCTCAGTGATAAAATCATTGATTAAAAATGTTTTTCCTGGCAAATATCTGACATTTAATAAAGCTAGTTTAAGTTTGTTAAATACACTATCAGTCAGATCTTTTGTGACAAGCTGTGGCTGACATGGAATCACTGCTAAATTTGATAAACTCACACAAACGTTTGAGCACTTCCTGTTTCTAAGCTGATTCACCACTCTTAATCTATTACCTATCAACACAGATATCGGCAAAGCTACTGGCAGGCAGGGCCCCGGCATGTCCTGGAAAGAGTTGAGAGTGCCATACGCCCTTGAGCCTGGACCCAGCACATATCAGTTAGAGTTTGCTGCGTTTTGTACACACACATCCTTATCAGGCTTCGGAGACTGCAGATGCTTTCCTGAAGGGGGGAGGACGTTTTGGTCCGGATGATTGTGGTAGGCATGGTGATGAAGACGGGGGAGAAGGTGCGCGTCTCTTCTTCTGTGATTCTGGTGGGCGACGTTGAGGGACGGGGGTCAAGGACATGTTGCTAACCCTTTGTATCACCTTCATATTTTCAGTGAACTCCAGGAAGGAATTGGTGGCAACCCTGTGCATTTCCTTCATGTTTCATCAAAACTCCAGAAGGGGGGGCAAGTGTGAAAGGGTGAGCGGAGAAAAGAGAGCACTGGGGGATGAAGGAAGAGTATCCTCAATGGTGTTGGTAGGGGGGGTGAGGGGCGGTGGAGACTCCACCATTTGTCTCATAGGTCTCCCATAATCAAGACATTCCTCAGGCGGGTGCAGTGATACTTCAAGGTTTTCTGTGTGATGTGTTGTGTCTTTTTCATGTTTTGATTCCTCTTCTCGCTTGTCCTTGGCAGAGGGAACAGATTGATGATGCAGGCAGTTGAATATGTTAGAGATAAACAAATTCACTCCTGACTTGTTCAGGTAACTGTAGTAACGCAGTGTAGGCGGAGCCGTGACGTCATCTTCAATGCGAAACACAACATCTGCCGTTAGCTGTTAGCACTCAGAGCTCACAGCTCCTCATATCTGTTCAGAAACTAGACAAAAGTTAAACAAGTACAAACCACAGACTGCCTGTGTCATGGTGAATACAGTCGCTGGTTTATTTATGTCTGTATAGGCCGTTGTTGCGAGTGTGGACGGTCGGAGCATATACAACGTTAGCTTAGCCGATCTTCATTCAGAAAACACGCATTTTAAAAGGTTTTTCGCCTGCCGTCTTGTCTGCAGACTTGTCAAAGCATTAATTCATGGTTTTTACTAACCGGTATCAGTATGTTGTTACTTCTGCATCATTTTGAAACGTGTATTACAATTAATCACCGTAAAATATGTTCATTTTTCCCCCTTGCCAGCGATTATCTTACTAGTTTAGCATATTCAGCACAGTTGTTGGCCCGGAAAGAACCTGGATTTGGGAGAGCCAGAACAACTGTGAAACAGTACTACCCGTTAGCCGGAGCTACCCCTAGTGGAAACGCAACAAAAAACTGGCCGGGCACAGCGTTCCGCGCTCTAGTGGAAATGTGCCATTAGAGAGGTGACAGTTTCCAACAAACATTTAAAGTCTTCTTTCAGCATTTCTGACTGTTGTTTCACATTTGTTCCAATATGCAGTACCACATTTTTCACAGTCGGATGTTCAGCCCCAATATATATATAGGCCCAGTCGTTAGCTTTCCCTCTAGCCTTTTACTTTTGGAGTAGCTATTGGTCCTTGAAGGGCGAATTAGACTGTGGGGGGCTGTCACAATCTAGATAATTAATGGGAAACTGATACAGGATTGTAATCATTGCAGTGCCCAAGTTATTGCACAAAATAAACTGTTTTTAGTTGATTAATGCAATTTTTAAACATTTATAAATAAAAAATCTATTTTCTCATTTAATTTGTTTAAGTCGTACCACGTTGTACAATGGATAACATCATTATGCCAAAGTTTATGGGCCATGCTTTACAGTGATTTTAGAACAGCTTAGGGGTTGTGCTGGTGTGTGCTTCATTTCATTAGCATATCCACTTAAATAACACACATATATGGAAAATGATAATGCTATTATAAAATTACAATATTATTTTTTATGCATAACCATTTGTATTAAGTCTCCAATGGGCTTCCACAGATTTCACTTGTCAGTTGATAAACTGTTATTATAAAATATGTCTTATTGCCACTTTAACGATGGCTGGTTGGGTGTATTGAGGATCCAGATTTTTTATTTTTTTATTGATGGCACTTAGAAACACTACTCTGCAGTACGACTCACCCTCTGATGGTATGACTTTTGGGTTGCAGTCCAAATAACGCTTAGAAAAGTGTGCCAGCACCCTCTCCCTCTCCTGAGTCTCCCCCATCAGGGCAAACTGCCGGAGGAAAGTCCTGCACACACAAACACAACATCAGTCAGGTTCCTTAGTTTCTATGTGAATACCTCTTCAAAGAGTGATCATCACTTTTATGTAATTAAATGTAATAAGTTGCCAGAGATAGAAGGTACCTCAGTATATTTACTAATGTTTTGTATTTACTTTAAACGTATTTACTACATGTAAGAGAGAAATATAGCGTGTTCAACTTTATTATATTTATCATACAGCTGCTTTTTGTTATTTACAACTTGTAAAACATGATCAGTCTTAGAATAGAAACTACATACTAAGATAAAACAAAGTGAATAAACTCCACCTCAACCTCCTTCAACATTAACATTTAAAATAACTTTACCTTTGTTTTCTGATGGGAAAAACAGATTTAAAACACATGATAGTGGAATTAGCCCATACTTCAATGTGTTAAACTGCCTTAAAATAAAGTGGAGTAGAAAGAATAGAAGCAGCATGATTAGCATAACAAATATCTGAGTAAATAAAATAAAATGACTACAGTATAAACCTCTGTTACACAATAAACACTGTCTTCTGGCTGTAGGTACTGTACACACTGTCATTTACTCTGAATGCAACACCAAAGCTGCCCTCTAGAGAGCAGCGTTTTACAGTGGAGAGCATTTACTACATGCAAACAAAAAACATTGAAGACTTTTAATTAAAATTAGATCTTTTCATAGGGAGATAACACACATCAAGACCACCATCATAATCTAAAAATAATTATTACATCATTAGAATATCTTATTTTGGAGGGAGTGCAATAACATTTCAATGGCTAGTTATTTGCCAGACAATAATTTAAGATTTAACAACTGTCTTATGAAAACAGACTGGCACTGACTTAATACATGAAAAGTATTGATATGTAATGTAATTATAAGTGTTTTTAAATATCCAGTAATGTGTTCTCACCGCAATGCCTGGTCAATAGCGAGGCCCGCAAAGTCGAAGAAGCTCAGATACTCTTCTGCAACCATTCGGCTGAAGTCATTACTGTAGACAGACAGACAAGAGAGATAATATTACATACTTAGTAGAAAATATAACAAAATAAAGACAACAAAAACCAAATCCAGTGTCTATAAAAGCACAAAGTATCAATGAAACGTCCAAATTCTTTCTACCGGTAATCTTTCTGAGCTCAGTGAATGGCCTCAGTTTGTGTTGTCGGTCAGTCAGCCGGAGATGCAGACCGGACAGAAACAATTGGAGGAGATTCCCAGGGTGCATTTGTCAGTGAGGAAAACCCTTTAATCCAACATGTTTTCTCATCAGCCAGCAAACAGCTGGCAGACTGACGGGCTGATCGAGCGGAGCATCGCTGCAGGAATGCAGATGCAGTGAAACACAAATCTTTATTGGCAGAATGTAGAGTGGCATACAGTCAGTATGTATAGGAATGTGCAACAGTATTCAATCATTAAATAAACATAGAATGCAGCAGAAAGAAGCCTACAGTTTCAGAGTACCAGAGTTAGCATTTAGAATAAGAAGAGTGCCATTAGCTTCAGCTGATTCAAAATGCTGCAGCACGCCAAAGGGACCATATTACTCCTGTATTGGCTGCTTTGTACTGGCTCCCTATACAACACAGGATATCATTTAAATTCTTCTTCTCCTCACCTACAAAGCCTTCAGGCACCATCCTATCTTAAAGAGTTCATTATACCCTACTGTCCCACTAGGGCATTGCGTTCCAATAATGCAGGGGATTGGTTGTTCCTAGAGTCACACCAGCGCTTTTCGCGTTCTAGCTCCGTGCTAGAGCTTTTCTGGTTCAGCTCTGGTTTCCCTTTTCCGCTCCCGCTTTGTTCACACCACACAGAGCCGGGGTGGTACTGCGTCATTGACTCATTGTTTGCGTCATGACATAACCGTTTGCGTGCCTGCTTCATAAAAGCAATTTGTTGCCAATCTGTTCAACGCTACAGTCATAACCAGCGGTTGCCATCTCTCGCTGCAATTGTTGCAGAATAGCTTTGGACCGCGTGCTCCCCTCCAGCTTCCTCTGTACCTCTTCGGAAGACCAGATTGCCACTAGGTAGCTGGTCTCTTCAGTGGACCACTGCTGCTTATTAAGTTTGAGGTTTCCCATCGTTGTGTACAAACTGGATAAAACGCGGGCATTTTGTTGTTGTTCAGGAGGTTGATCCCACCCATGCCCCTGCCTCGACGTAAGAGAGACGTAAGCGGCGCTGAAGAGGAAAAAACTGTACTTTTCAGGCTGTAGCTCCGAGCCGGCCCTGAGAACGCGTTGGTGTGAAAGGGGCATCAGTAAAGTACAATGGGAGCCAGAGCCTTTTGCTATCAAGATCCTCTTTTGTGGAATCAGCTTCCAGTTTGTGTTGGGGCGGCAGACACCCTATCCGTTTTTAAGAGTGCAAAACACTATTATTACATAATGCAGGATAGCAAAAAAAAAGGGGTCGTACGCAACAAAACAAGCACACTTTAGAGATGTTCAGACACTTATGCTTCATGCCCACCATATCAGGCAAGGAAGCTATAAGACAAGCTTCTCCAATTGATGGGACGCTCAAGCGTTGACATACCCTATCATGAAATACACCTGATTGGTCCGTGGTTATCTGATTGTGGCAGAGCCCTGTTCATAAACTTTCCATCAAAACCATCCACAAAGAAATTCTGAAAACGTTTGATTCAGGAAATAGGCTATGCCACTGTTGAATCCCGTTTCATTCTAGAACTACTTCTTCCAGTTTGATAGCTTGGTTTAAGTTTTATGAGCCAGCCGTGTCAAGCTGGACAGACTAAATTGTATGAGGTTAGGATTTTCTTTATACTTTATTCAAATACATGGCATGAAATGGCCAATGATGTGTGAATGTTAGCTTCCGCAAGTGGCACATTGCTCGGTATTAACGACTTGTAAATGTTGTTAATGGGGTCGTAAGACTGGATAAAACGCTATTTAAAAGAAGTCGATTAACCATTTACATAAGCATTCATGATACAACCCAATAAGATCATAAAGTAGCTCACTTCTTGCTGAGGTGCCGCGCCACATCGGACTTCCTGAAGCCGTCCAAGTTGAAGAGACGTTTGGCCAGGCGTCTGGCGGCTGCCACGTCAGCACGGTGGCTGCCATTGGTGAGGGTCTCACTGCTGCCCAGACCCAGCCGCTCACTGAGGTCCTGGTCCAGCTCTGAATCTGTCGCCAGACGGGCCTTGTCCCTGCTGAGAAGACAGCAGGTGGGGGTGGGGGTTGAGAGGGTGAACACAGGGCAGAAGTAGTGATTAGAGACAAATAAATTGGACAGAACAGGATATGGAAAGAAAGGGAAATTAAGAACATTTTTGGTCGAGGAGTGTTAAGTAGAACAAATGATATTTGTCTAAATAATTCAAAAGGAAAGACAGAAGGGCATTAAAAGAGGACAAAAGAATGATGGAGATATAATAATAAAACTAATAACTGCGGTTATATCAATAATGTAATATTACTAAAATGTGATCTGTGCAGCACCGTGAGTTTCCAGCAGTGTAAGAAAAGAATAGTGGAGATGAAAAGTGCAAAGCCGATCAAGAGAAAGTAGATTATACAAAAATAAACATCTAATAAGTAAAACTGTATTTTAAAATATAAGATGAATGGTGAGCGGAGAGAGGAATATAAAAGAGGATTCAAAGACATACAGTATGGAGGGAGAGATGTGAGGTAATATATACAGAGTAGTAAACAAAGCCAATACTGTACATTCATTAAAGGTAAACAAATCATTTGATATTCAAACACTAGCTTTGGCATGATTATACACTTCACAAATCTCTTTTGCTGGCTTGTTATCACTTCCCAATTAAGCCCCTTCAAAGCTTAAACCAGTTCAGAAGGGAAACACTTCTTACATCTGAATTATCCTGTGATAATAATGTAAGCATGTTATGTCACACTGAGCTGAAATAGAACTACTTTTCTGGCTTCTGGATAACAGAAACAAGGCCTCTGAGTTCAGTTACTTAAAAATCGACATGATGCTGACTTTCATTGATGCTGTCAAGAGCAGTGTGACAATTCTCGTCATGCCTCTTGGGCCGACAGAAAGAAAGTGACAGTTCAACAGCTGAGAGTTGTATTCCAAAGAGCAAAGAACACTTCCTGAACAAGTGAGTCTCTCATTTGGATGTCTCAGCGTGAGGAACAAGCCAACAAAACCCACAGTCCCAGGGCTTTGCTTCGCACACTTACACATCCTCACACTGTAAATGAGTCAGACGAAATCACACCAGAGCAAACAGTAATTAATAACACAGGCCAACTAGGGAAGAAAGCTTGAGGGTTCAATGGTCAACTTTGGTTTCACAAAGAACACAGAAGAACAAGAAGTTCTACATTTACAGCCAATGTAAGGCTGTACTTAGGCACTGTAGAGCTTTGAGCTAAATGCTTAGCATAGCATGTATAATGTTTACAATGCTATCATTGTAGTTTAATGTGTTTGCATGCTGCTAATTAACACAAGCTACAGCTAAGGCTGATGTGACACTTAAAGTGTTGCACTAGTGACTAAATACAAGATAAAAAGTCAGGTGATCATCAAAATAAATCTTACAATTTATTTCAAAAGAGACGTGTGTGGTCTGCGGACATGTGTCTTCTTTAATACAGCATGATGTTTGCTTTGTAAATGATAGACCCATTTAGAGTTAAATAAATAATAAAGCAGGGTATGCTTTGGGGCAAGGCTACCTTGTGATGACAGGTCTCAATCCCAGTGTTGTTTGGTTTGGGTGTTGTTCCAAACATTTGGACTACCTATGTTGCAAATGTATTATCTTTTCAATTTTACACACGGCATCTATTGCACGTCTGTCCGTCCTGGGAGAGGGATCCCTCCTCTGTTGCTCTCCCTGAGGTTTCTCCCATGTTCCCTTTAAACTGTGGGTTTTCTCTGGAAGTGTTTCCTTGTACGATGTGAGGGTCTAAGGACAGAGGGTCTAAGGACAGAGGGTGACGTATTGTCATACTGATATTCTGTACAAACTGTGAAGACCACTGAGACAAATGTAACATTTGTGATATTGGGCTATATAAATAAACATTGATTGATTGATTCATGTTTTCTTCTTAAATAAGGTCAAACTGTTTTCATGAAAGTTAATAGTAACATTTGGTTACAAAAAAGGTATTTTTAGCATTCATTTGTACTTAGCTCAACTCTCTCACATAGCCTCTAGTTCCAAAAAACCAAGGTGACAAACCAAACAAATGGCCAACATCACAATGACTAGGTCCAATACTATATCAAGTCTAGAGGAATAAGCAACATTGCCATTGCTGCAACTTTGCAAACATTGTTATGGGAGATGATCTATACTGTTTTAAAAACAGAGGTGAACAGCTTGCAAATAGAGACTACACAGCTCCTGACACCCAGGCTCAATTTCATAATCAAATCCTCTGACATACGTGCGAAGATATAGCGAGACAGGTTCCTGGGTGGGGACCCTACCTGTGGAAAGACCGCCCTAATCGACAAATACCTCTCCTCTCCGACTGCAGCTGAACCCTGACAGCAGAAGACAGACGGCGTCCTCATTGCTGTGCCCTGAACACCACCTCTTCTCTGACTGCTAGCCCGGACAACCCCTCCTCGCCGCCTCCCGGCCTTGTAACCTGAACGCATCACTGTGGCAGAGGAGCACCTGTAGTCTCTCCCGTGGGGTCTGCAGACTTTAACATTCCTCTGCTTGTTTTCCACTCAGAAAGGGACTTCATGTTTTCCTCCACTTTCTCACTCCCTCTTTGTTTGCTGTCATTTGATCCTCACGGCAGGATTCCTTCCCCTCCAAAGTAAAAGTTCTGTTGTCCTGCAATGCCTCTCCTTCTCTGTCTTTTTCCCTCTGAGTCTGTTTTGCTGTTGTTCCCACTTTCACTCCTCCCTCTCTCTTTCTCCCTCCCTGTTCCACTGTGTAAACTCTCACTGTCCCCTGCTGACCTTGGATTCTAAGCATGGCATGAAACTTGGCTTGTCTGTTGCCTAAAAATCCCACTCCCTTTTCTTCTCTACCCTCCATTCATTCCTCTCTCTCGCTCTCTGCATCTCCGATTACACACAATCAGTAAATCCATCCTCTGTGTGTTGTACAGATTCTGGTTGACCTTGTTTCTGGTGTGAGCTTTGAGCACACCTACATAGGAAACAAAGATATATGATGTGCCAGGTATGAAGTGATATATTCACTGGGTGTGTGCCTTAAACTGTTTCCTACAACAATAACTGCCCAGGGGAGAGAGTTGGTGGCCTTTTGTTAACGCATGAGACCATTGTCTAATCTGTTTACAGCGTACGCTTCATCAAGGCCTGAGGAGTGTGTGCACCATCATAAGATTAGGCCAGCAATGGAGTTTAGGCTCAGCCACCTGTTTGTATTGTCTCATTTAGAGCCAAGAGGTCCTGAGAGAATTCTTGCTTAACGGTATCCCCGCTTAATTCTGTCCACTGGATGGCTCTGCACAATGAGCCTCTGTCTAATGGTTCAGGCTATCTGAAAAGGGAGATGTGAGAATAGGAGGAGGAGGGGGAGGACGGGAGGGGAGTGAAATTCCAACATTTATCAAAGTATGGACTCCAGAAATATTTGTCTCCCTCCTGGATTCCACAGCTCCAGGGCTGCCAGAGTCAGGCTTGTTAGAAAAGCACGATAAGATTGGTGGTAAAGCAAATATTTACCTGCGCTAGTCCGGTGTGATTCTGTTCTCATATAAATAGTTCTATCAGGAAGTTTGGAGAACATTTACAAGTTTATATCCCTAGTCCAGGGGTCGGCAACCCGCGGCTCTCGAGCCACATGTGGCTCTTTAAGCCCTCTGCTCTGGCTCCCTTGAGCTTAGACATAAATAAGAAGGAAATAAAATAAAAGTATTTGTGGGACTATTTATATTTTGTTGCACGGTTGAAAATGTTTCATATCTTGTATTTTGAGGTGATACTGTGACACATAAATAAAAAACAAAACGGTTTTAATTAGGTCAACTAAAATATGCGTCACATCCTGCTACGGTCCCGCGCTAGCGCCTTTTCCTGCAGGCGAATAACCTGACCCCGGCTCGATGAGCGAACTATGGATAAATCAAAGAAAATAAAATCCTGTGTTCCGGAGGCTTACCGGTATTTTGGATATGTGGGAGAAGAAGTTGTTAAAGGTGCTGCAGCCTTTACGTATCGAGGAGAAAAACGAAGAGGAAGACATGCTGACGATCTTCAGTCGATAATTCAATCAGTTAACTCTTTTAAAGTGGGCCCATTGTAATCGTATTTTTTTTCCTTCAAATGTGCAGAGGACTCCCCAAGTGCTGTGTTTAATTTATTTTAAAGTAAGTTTTTATGCTCCTTATAAGAGTTATTTGTTTCTTATTAAGAGTTAACATTGTATAATGTAATAAATAATAAATGCAAAAAAACTGTAGTTTTTGTCTATGATATAACAGTACATACACTTTATAAGCTATCAAATTATGTTTTGCGGCTCCAGACAGAACAAATTGTTGGGCAAGGGGGCAAAATGGCTCTTTTGGTCAAAAAGGTTGCAGACCCCAGCCCTAGTCACTCAATAGCAAGACAATAGGGAGCAAAATGAACATGCTAAACCACGGGTGGCCAGACTATGGACCGTAATCCAACTGTGGCCCATTTATGAATGGCCTGCAGTAAAATAACTAGAATAAGGCTTCAGCGTATTTCTAATACATCTGTATACGTTGCACATTCTGTTTGATTATATAAATCAGCTCTATTCTGCCATCAGCAAAAAAGTATACATTTATAATATATCTGCCTGAAAACTTATGAACAACATTTTAGATTCAGAAATCTTTATTCCTCACAAATTAGCATTTCATTTACACACAAATATTCTAATATTTGAATATATATTATTCAGTTTATTCCTACTGATGCGATTTT
This sequence comes from Harpagifer antarcticus, assembly GCA_902827135.1. Lineage (NCBI taxonomy): Eukaryota > Metazoa > Chordata > Actinopteri > Perciformes > Harpagiferidae > Harpagifer > Harpagifer antarcticus. Next base: position 2,476,376 of record CADEHL010000476.1, read on the forward strand.
AGAAAAAAAATTACAGAAATGGTTTGGTTTTGTCCTGTTTTTTTGTGTAGCATAAATCGAATACATCACACTTTGTTTTGAGACTGTTGTAAAATGACAAGATAACCCCCTGAATATTTTTTGTGGGAAGTGGGTGATTCAACCATATATTAGATATTGCAATTATTATTATATACCATTTTAGACTGAAAGATATACTTTTTGAAATATGTTTGTACGCTAATAAAAAAACAAATAATGCCAAACTATTTAGTAGTGTTGGGTGGTTATTTTAATTAAAAAAAATTATTTTGCACTGGGGTTTCTGGTGTATAAACGCTGAAAATTAAGCATTTACTTTTGTTTGGTCATGAGCTAATTTTCTACTTATAGCTCAGAATCAAACACGTTGTGCAACACAAACTGTTTTTAGCTTTCATACAGTATTTCTGAATTCATCTTTAGACTTATATCGACACACACAAACAAACAAGACATACCTTTGCTAATGCTGCTCAGTTACACGCCTTCATTTCATTACATTATCAAGAGCACCTGACAGTATGATTCCTGTCCTTTAACGCCATCTAGTGGTGAAGGCAGTGAGGTGACCAGGTGCAGTGACTGCCTCTGCAGTGCTGTCACATTCAGTTAGGGTGACATTCTCCATCACACATAATATCCTTAGCATTTAACTTTCACACAACACAATAGCCGACTGTTGTCCCTGATATTTTGCAGGAAGTCAGATGCTTAAAAAGAGCTTGAATATTATGTATGCAATGTGAAGACAAAGGATTCTAGATACAAGATAAAGTGTCATGAATGGCAGTGGGATGCTGGAAACAACCTTCCAAAATCACCTACAGATACACATGCACATGCATGCACATAGCATACACACAAATATGACATATGCACACACACACACACACACACACACACACACACACACACACACACACACACACACACACCACACACACACACACACACACACACACACACACACACACACATAAACACCAGCCTGACAGAAAGCAGAGGGACCACAGGCAGAATCTAGCCATGTTTACTCAAGCTCCTCAGCTCCAAAATAGCACTGCAGCACTGCTCTGCTGCAAAAGGGGGGCAACACAAGTTCATTCATCTGCATACTGACAACGGTCCAACTGCTGGAACTGACATCAAAATTAAGGCAGTAAAAACAGTGTTACAATCCCTAGCATCAACACCTGATTATGGTGTGCATTCATGTTGCCATCTCATTTTGAATTTATGACAATTTATAGGAATTACCGAAAATAAAATAGAAAGCCTGCGCAAATATATGCGCAGGCTGTATTTACCATGTCATACTCAAAGCTCACCTAATCATACAAAGTCATAAGGAGACATAATACATTAATTTGTCGAAATGTGTGAAATATGACAGGTGGTGAGTTAGGTGCTAGCAAGTTAACACATGTCAAAGCTAATGCTACTTTTAAAATTCGACGATGTAGGCTAGGAGGTACACACCTAGGGTGTAAATATAAGTAGGCCTATTCATACATAAAAAATATGTTTTACAATTAGGAATACATTGAAATACAATTATTATAACTAAATTAGCATGCTAATCCAGGCTACATCCCATGTGGTAACAGCTAACGCTAGCTAGCAAAGACTAGCAAAAGGTGTGGACTGTTTCACTTCAAACTGTGTAATGTGACTATGCTTTAGGCTCTGTCAACTTAAATATCCTGAAATATATAAAAACGATATATATTCACTCTTGTTATATAATAAAAACTTACATGACAGCATGAAGTCCTTAGGCTCAGACAGTGCAGTTGTTTGGGCTGCAGTGCACATGTAATGCAGTGCAAATGCAACCCAGTCTCATGGCATTTCGTGTTCACCAACACGATATTTAATCTATTGATTTGTGTTCACCAACACGATTTTCCCCTTTTTTTCGTGTTGCACAGCACGATTTTAAAAGCAATGTATTTCTACTGATAATGTGTTTCGTGCCTGCAGCACGTCTATTTCTCCAGTCGGGTCGTGGAAGACCAGAAGCTGTGTGGTTCATAAAAACATGTTCTTACCACGATTATTGCTTTTATTTTAAATCGTATAATTTCGGACTTTTGTTTGCCGTCTGTGAGGAAAATAAATGGGGCTCAGAGCCTCAGAATACTGAAATCTGTATTTTTTAAATATTTTTTTCCTTCTAATTTGTTATTCTTTTCAAAATAACACACTGTTATTTACTCACCAATAACACACAATTATCCTTGCTTTTATTTATTGGTTTAATTCCATAATCTCTGGCTTTTTTGGCATCTGTCAGGAACTGAATTTCAAAATAAAAATAACCGGAAACAGATGTAGGCATTTCGAGCGATTACCCAAGATCCTCAGCTATGGTTTAAGCTCGCTGATTGGATGTTTTAGCCGCAATGCATGCTGGGATTTGGTGTTTATATGATATGAAATCCGGAAAACATTTTAAAAGAATAAAATAATACTTAATTCAGAGTGTTCTTGCTTTTCTCTTTGAAAGTCATCACATAACGGCATTGTAATACACAGTTCGGCTGCATTACATATTACAGATCTGCTGTAGTTCTTTATTTATAGAGCCCTGATGAGAAGACCTTTGGAAAAACTGGAAGAAATGCCGCCGAAACTGAATACTTGACATGGATCATAAATATATCAACAATTAAACAACATCTTCAATTTCTCTTCACACAATACGTCTCCTTGCAGTATCAACACTAATTCGGCTGACTTTTACATTTGATCTAATTCATAGATAGGTTATATTTACACCATAACGGTGCACAGCTGATATAAAAGGACTTGCAGTTTTTAAAGATATTACTGATTTTCTTTGAATATAAGAATGTAAATACTAAGTCTGAAATAGTATAGCAATATGCTGTAAAATTATGTGAATATAAAACTAATAATAAAATATATAAAATATAAATATAAAACTACACATCTTCAGATGTTGTACATACATAAGTGTCCTACACTAATAATACAAAGTTATTATGGCTGTGTGTACCTTGTGTGCACCGCCAAGTGGTTAAAGCACGTTATTGAATTATTGTTTTTATGTGTTATATTTGATTACAAAAATATTAAGAGTACATACTTTCATAGGGGGAAAGTAGAAGGTCTGTGATAGAAATATAGAATATAAAAAATCAAGAAGATACTATAAGTGATCTCTACAATAAAACATTTTAGTGCTGGATGTACAAAGATATTAATATTAGGATGTGCAAAACAGACAAACTAATTAACCTTTATTTAAACATTAAATAATACTTTAGATTAAGGTCTTCTTTTAAATAAGAAAAAAGCATTGAGGGTATCTATCTACAGATAAATATTAAGCCTGACAAAGTACTTAACGTCTAATATATTGCTTTCCTGCAATGTTAAATGTGGGGTAGATAATTTTGGAGAAACCAGCTCGAGTGCGCTAGAATTTGAAAATACACAGCCGGAAAAAATACAGAGCCCGGCCCTCCTCCAACACACACGAACGCGCACATGACCAATGAGGGCACGAGATAAGTTTGTGCACAGATGGAAGGCTGACAGGCAGGTAGGCCATCCAGTTATTTTAGCCGGGCCGGCTCAAATGATTGGTCGTGCTTTTTACAGTACTACGGCTTCCACAGGTGACATTTCTTTATGGATTTTTTGTCAAAGCACTTAAGATATTCATTGCTATCGGGATGTTAAGAACATTCCATGGAATATAACAAAAAGTGTATTTCGAGCCGGTTTCTCAAACTTACATACCCCACCTATGTTGAAGCACTTATTTTAACTGATATTATACATATGAATTATACTCTTATGTATGTAGATAGTATAAGAAATGTGCAGAATATGACAGTTTAATGGTGGAGGTATACACACATATTGATAGATGTCTTGTAATGCACTGTTGAGGAACCTGCGACCCAAGTTTTTCATTCATTACATAACTACACCGTAGTTGTGTATATGATATGTCAATAAACCTTTGAAAATCTTGAAATCTTGAAAGAGATGTGCAAAATAGCCATAATATACAGTCTTTGATTAACTATTAGTAGAGAATAACGAGTAATGAATATACTTTATTACTCGTTTCCATTCATGTCAATTGCAGATAAATGTTTAGTCTTCTCAAGCACCAACTATCAAATATCTCTCCTGATTGTTGGCAATCACCTTCCCTGAATTTTACTCAGGTGTAACTAAAGTCTGATTTAAGGGTTGTTTATATTTCACATCATTAATCAGAATCTAAGTAAGTAACTCAAATAAATGCAGTGGAGTAAAAATACCAGGTTATCCTCTGAATTGTAGTGGAGTAGAATTACAAAGTAACAATGAGCTGTCATGTGGGTATATATTAATGCTGCGCATTATGGACACAAGCGATTTTCACCCATTTATTAATTCTATGTTTTACATTTGATAACACCAATGTGTTTGATACTGGCAACTTCTAATTGTGGGAAAACGAAAACATTCAGTTAAGATGTCCCATAGAACATTTTGCGAAACACAATAGCCAGCATCAGCGCCATATAGATGGCGCTGGCCAGCATGTGTAGTTCTGGGGGGGCATTCGATTCCAGTTTGGATAGTCTGGCGTGGTTTCGTTCCATTTCAAAAAGCTGTTTGAAGCTCTGTGTAACCTTGGCGCACTGCCACTCCAACATCCAATCCCAGAGCTTGAAGATTAATCACGGGGACTGTAGTCCTAAACGATAGCTGGGGATTATGGGTAGTGTTGTGTCTTCGGCCATCCTAAACTCCTAGAGGCCTACGTCTGTTTCCGGTTATTTTTATTTTGAAATTCAGTTCCTGACAGACGCCAAAAAAGCCCGAGATTATGGAATTAAACCAATAAATAAAAGCGAGGATAATTGTGTGTTATTGGTGAGTAAATAACAGTGTGTTATTTTGAAAAGAATAACAAATTAGAAGGAAAAAAAGATTTAAAAAATACAGATTTCAGTATCCTGAGGCTCTGAGTCCCATTTATTTTCCTCACAGACAGCAACAAAAGTCAGAAATTATACGATTTAAAATAAAAGCAATAATTGTGGTCTGATATTGAGTAAGAAGTAAGAACATGTTTTTATGAACCACACAGCTTCTGGTCTTCCACGACCCGACCGGAGAAAAAGACGTGCTGCAGGCACGAAACACATTACCAGTTGAAATACATTGCTTTTAAAATCGTGCTGTGCAACACGAAAAAAAAGGGGAAACACGAATCAATAGATTAAATATCGTGTTGGCGAACACGAAATGCTATGAGACTGGGTTGGCACATGTGGTTGTAATTTAACTGTAAACCTATTCCTGTTTAATCTGATGCTGTTCTCTGCCTTTCATGGAAGAGAATGATGCTGAATGCAGTCCTTTGTAACAATTACAAAGGTGCACTATTTAACATTCAATACGTTTTTCTTAGCTTTAATAAACTGATAACTTGAGGGCTACATGTTTAAGAGATAGTGGGTTTATTTGCTGTTGGTGTATTTTATTTATTTTATATGCATATAATAAATATAAGAACAAAACGCAAAGGTATTGTGCAAATAATTGACAGATGATGAAAACTATTTAGTCATATCATTTAAATATGTCTCTGGCCTTATTTCAGTGGAGTGAAGGAATACACGGGGAACTGATAAATATATGCAATAAAAAACTTGACCCAGATTTACACTCTCTCAGATACTTAGTGAATCACTGAAGACTTGCCACTAAACAGAGCATGTAGGCATATACATTGGGGATAGTAGATCATCCAAATACAATTATGCGTTGAGCAAGATGGAAGAAAAAAAGAAAAACATGGAAAATGATTTTCTTTATAGAGCTTACATTTATAAATACTTACAAATGACTGAAAGCTATACTGCTTTGCTGCATGAAAATATGCAACAGTGTGCTAAGAAGTTCAAGTTATGAATTTTGTGATGTCATAATATGCCAATGTTGTGTTTATAACTTTTAAAACTTCCCTAATGGCCAAAAACATAATTGAATGCTCCTTATATAATATATTGTTCCCTATATAACCTTTCATGAGTGAATTTCACATCCTGACAAAATGCATTAGCCACTTTCACACCAAGTACTTTGCGGAACTTAGTTCCCAGCATTTAGTCTAGCAGGAAGGGCCCTCAGATTTTGAGATACCCCTACCCGAGGTAGAACAAAACACAACAATAATTTTTCTTATCTTTAGGGTTTCCCATTAATGAAATTGATTGTTGTCAAATTTTATTTTGGGGGAAAAAATGTTTTTTTGGTTGTTCTTTAGAACTACCCCAATCCCTGAAAAAGAGCCAAATTAGACCAGGCCGAATGGGAAAGGTGACAAAAAAGCCCATAACTTGAGAATGACCACCCTTTTCCTCTTCAGATTTGCTGCGGTATGAACCAGGTGGCTGTCCTACTTCACAAAATAGTCAGACAATTATTTACCTAAAAGAATACTGAATTATAGTCCTGTAAACTTAGCTTTAGTTTAGACGGAAATTGTACTTTTTGGTGATAAGAACATAGGACTCCATCACTTTTCTCTCATTTATCAGAAAAACAGAAATCCCTACAAAATATACCATTACTGAATTGTCTAGGGTGCTATTGAACACTAACCAGTAGTTGTTTGGACATATCTGGTACAGTTCTATTGCAAACTAGATTTATTTAGACATAGGCCTACCTCTTCTCTGATACAGTCAAATTCCGAGTGGGGGATAAGTGGCATAATAGCCTATAAGTTAAGAATGCTCACTCTGATGGTCATTATATTTGGAGAGGGAAATACCAGGTGGCTGAACTACATCACCAAATAGTCAGAATAAGAGTAACCCAATACAATCAAGTGTGTTAGTTCTAAATTGCAAGCCTCTAAAACATAGGTGTAAATAGTACAGGTTTTATTGAAACTGGAACCTTAATTCAAAGGACAGTATACAAATCATCAAATAATTCTGTGAGAGGTCAAGTATATAGATACATGTACTAGAATAGAATGTTAAATGTCAGGTTCCTCAGAAACATTCAAATGAGAGAGAGAGATATGTCCCCATCAACACCATATGTGAGAACATTGGAAAAGACATGTCTAACTGTCTCCCAGCATGTCATGCACTCACTGGCTGTGGCACAACAAGTAGTTTGTCCAGAATAGGAAATACAACAGCATTCACCAAACTCAAGACCCATCTCCACGAGCTCAAAGATCTAGTGAACCTGACATTTAACATTCTATTCTAGTATCTATATACTTGACCTCTCACAGAATTATTTGATGATTTGTATACTGTACTTTGAATTAAGGTTCCAGTTTCAATAAAACCTGTACTATTTAAACCTATGTTTTAGACTTAGAGGCTTGCAATTTAGAGCTAACTTTATTGTTCCTATCACCGAAAAGTACAATTTCCGAATAAACTAAAGCTAAGTTTACAGGACTATATAATTCAGTATTTTTTTAGGTAAATAATTGTCTGACTATTTGGTGATGTGGGACAGTCACCTGGTTCATACCTCAGCAAATCTGAAGAGGAAAAGAGTGGTCATTCTCAAGTTATGGGCTTTTTTGTCACCTTTCCCACATTCGGCCTGGTCTAATTTGGCTCTTTTTCAGGGATTGGGATAGTTCTAAAGAACAACCAAACAATCATTGTTTCCACCAAAATAAAATTGGACAACAATCAATTTAACTTTCATTAATGGGAGACCCTAAAGGTAAGAAAAATCATTGTTGTGTTTTGTTCTACCTCGGGTAGGGGTATCTCATAGACTAAAGCCTTTCTTGAGGACTTGCTGCTAGACTATTAGTTCCCAGCACTTAGTTTAGTGCCCCCATGGAACTAAAGAGCAGATCTTGTACACACCGGAATAAGTCCCTGAGGGAAGATTACGCAAATGAAGCCGCTGACGTCACTTCTTCTTCTTCTGCTTTGGGTTTATTGGCAGGCCGCAAACAACTTCACGGCGTATACTGCCACCCGAAGTCCCCGGTCGGAAGTCCCCGCAGTTGCCTTCCGAGTAAATCGCCAGAACGCTGACATCTCCTCATCACTCCACCGCTCCCATGTTTGTTTTTTTGTGTTGCCATAAGTTATTCTCTCTCCGTTGGTGCGCGGGGCTAATGCTAATGCCAGCAAATACAATGGAGGCTTCACAAAACTTTTCCGAGTTTTACGGGGCGTGGTTTGCAATTCGCCGAGCCAATCAGAAATTTGAATTTTTTCTCCCCAGAAAAGTACCTGCTCTCTAGCAGGGACTGAAAAGGGGGGAAAAGTCCTCATGAACTAAGTTCTCTTTTTGGTGTGAACGCAAAATCCCAGGAACTATCGGAACTATAAGGGAAAAGTACGGTGATAAGTACTCCGGTGTGAAAGCGCCTATTACTACACGTAGGTCTTCAACAAACAGATATTTCCATTATCCATTTATCATTTGATGATTTAGTCTATAATCATTACTAAACAAAAAAGATTAACCAATCATGAAATAAAATAGTTGCCAGTGATTTTCCTGCCAATTAAGTAATCATTGCATCCCTTTAGTATTGACTTGCTGTGAACTCACCTTGGTAATGAGAAAGAAGGGTTGCTGTACCAGCTGCTCCCCAGCTGTGAATACCCTCGTCCTTTGGGTGGCGTGTCGTCCGAACCGCTGCTCAGCCTCTCGCTGGACGGGGCTCTGGTGGCGTCCGAGTCCCCAGTCATGGTAAAGATTGAATCGGAGATACTGGGCCTCTCATCGTGTGCCAGTGGGGCAAAGCTGAGCTGGACGATCTGCCTGGTGCTCTGGCAGACCGGACCGTGGATGGCAGGGGTTAATGTGGGCAGGTCAAAGGTCAGGACGGTTTGGGTGCTCGAGGTAAGCAGCTCCTCGCTGTCCAGGCTGTTGTACGAGGTGCCTTTGGCTCGGTGAGACTCCATGATGCTCTCAAAGTGGCGGCTGAAGGTGTCCTCTGCAGCACAGCGAGGGCCGGAGACCAAGATGGGGGATTTCAGGGCCGGGTGGTGGTTGTCAAAAAATGTTGCCATTGGTCTGGATAGAGAGGGAGGTTTTAGGAACGCTGCAACAACACAGCTGTGTTTATAAAGAAAAGGTTAAATGTGCAAGGACACATCTAAAAAAAAAAGAGGAACTCCAACTTTTGAAGCAATAGTTTAAATGTTTTTGAAGTAGGGTTGTATGAGGTACTTATCCATATACCTTGCTATCTTTACAATTGTTACTGCTTTACCTTGCTTTCAGACAGGAAGATTAAGCTGTTATCTATGCTTTGCCCAAAGCCACAAGACTGCATTGAAAAAACACACATTTTACCCAGAACACTGAGTTGCTGGTCTACCGCTTACTTGATTGGTTGTTTTGGTTGTGTAATTGATTCACTTTGGTTAATCTAAACCAACCAAAGTCACAAAATAACACACCAACTGCTAACAGATCAAGGCAGAAGTAAACCAGCAACTCCTGCTCTCTTATATAGGTTTGGTGGGCTTTTTTATGTAAACAAAATAGGTTTTTCAGCTGCTTTGCTTCCTTGTTGATACTCCTATGTATTTGTCCATACTATGGGTGTTCCAAACACTAACTACTGTATGTAATACATTGACTCCAGATAAGTACCTCCTTCAATCTCCACTTCAACACATCACAGAAAACTACCTACAGTACAGTATGTGTCTGTCTGTGTACTGTATTGTTAGACATATCTGTTTACAATCTACTTGAAACATAGGTTTCCAACCAGTGAGATCAAATTCAGATAAAAATACAGTTAAGGGGGAAATCCTGCTTCACTATAGAGTTTGTGAACATGTGTGTGTTTGCAGCTTTGTGTATGCCTGTGAGTAAGTTTCATGTTCACCTCTTCATAAGGTGACCAAACACCTCTGGGTCCTCCTGAGCTGCATGCTGCTGCTTCCTGTTGTCTCCTTGCATCCTCACACTGGCCCAGCTCACCATTTCTTCCTCCTCCTCCTCGTCTTCGTCTTCTTCTTCTTCTTCTTCGTCTTCTTCTTCTTCTTCTTCTTCGTCTTCTTCTTCTTCTTCTTCCTCCACCTCCTCATCCTCCTCATCCTCCTCCTCCTCTTCACCCTCTCCCCTTCTCTTCTCTGTGACTTCCCCATCTGTCCTACCATAAGCCAGATCCCCCAGTGGACTGCTGCCTGTACCCGAGGTGCCCTGGACGCTGCGGTTACTCCCAAACGCAGAGTCGGCGTCGTCCAGCTCCGCCAGCAGCACCTCGTCTATGTCCGTCTCTCGGTAGCAGCGAAGAGGAACTGCATCAAGGTCAGTTTCTGAGTACTTTAAGGTCCGGCGAATAATGCCAGTTTTGGGGGAAGTCCCGATGACAGATGGAGGAGGGGTCACCAGCTCTACCTCAACTTGTTGTACGGTGTGATTGGCAGAAAGCAGAGGGAGGGAGGAAGGGGGAGTTGGTGTGGGAGACTCGCTGGAGTTACCACTGGGAGGAGCTGTGGAGGCTTCCAGAGAATCTGCAGATGGATAGAGTTAAATATCAACCATGCTCGAATGATAACTTCCTGTTTTAACTGCATGCGAAACATATTTAGATCTTATCATGATTAAAAATGAGAATGAAAGACCAAAATCAAACAGTATCCAAAGGTACTGAAAGATGGATGACTAAATGTCTCTTCGGATTCAGTATCTTTATTTGTTTTGGCATGGTGACAGCTGACTGGTTAAAACTCCTCTGCATTTGTTAGACATTTCAGCTGAGATATGAGTCACTTCACAAGCAGGATTTAATCAGCTCATTCAAGGGTTTTTACAATACCAGAAACCTTTCTGAAACAGCCCTCTGAGAGTGTGCAGAAGGGAAATGCCAATTACTTAGTGCTCAAATAAATGGGCTAAGATAGGTGTTTCAATAAGATATCTCTGGCAGTTTTTACCTATACAAATATATGTTATTCTTGTGGTCTTTAATTTACAGTAAAATCATATCTCTCCTAACACGAGACACAGAGTGCAGAAGGGAATTTGAACTGATAAGCAACAGTCTGTGGAGCAGTTTCTCCACCAGCTTAGCAGGTCATAGAAAAGAAGAAGATTTTGAGGTTTTAATTGTTGATCTCATCTATTCATTTACATGTTTACATTATTTCTGTTAGGATTTACATGTAAGAAATTAATTGAAAAAAATACCTCTTTCATTTTTTAACGAGGTTCTCTATTTCCTCAAACAGCTGGTCTTTTAAGTTTTTAGAAGATATTGCTAAAAGAGGAGGAAGTAGTGCATTTGTTAGGGACTATTTTAAGCAGTGAAACCATCATGAAAGTGCAGTAACTAGATGAAATTGAGTTGGACATGCTCTCACTTTTCTCTCCCCTGCTAGCAGCCTCCTCAGCAGGGGTCCCAAATAAAAACTCCCACTTGGCACGAGCGATCCTTTGACAATGGAGCGAGGGCACAGGCAATGCACAGCCGCTGTCCGTCTGAAAGACAAATACAGACACGTGAGAGACTAGCTCTGTGCAGCATTACAGGGATAGTTACAGAGATACAGTTAATCACTTTCTTGCACAGTTAGATGAAAAGTATCCCCCTCATGTTGGAAAAAGTTAAGCTGCAGTCAGGGGGAATAATCTGATGTTATGAAGGAAAACTGATTGTGTTGGTATTGAACAAAGGAGAATACAAGATTCTACATAAGGGGCCGTTAAGGTGTTTGTAGATAGATTTTTAAAGTTTAGAGAGAGTCCCTTGTACTTCCTGTCTTAATGCTAAGCTATGCTAAAAGCTGCCTGTCTCCAGCACTCCAGCTCTATACTTAGCACAGACATGAGATTTGTATCAATGTTGTAGGGAAAGGCACTAAAGGTAAAATTCCATACATTTTGCAAGGCATTTCAACTGAATAGGGCCAAAATATCTAATTAATAGATATCACCTTAACATTTACCTTGTAGATTACTCTTGTTAAGACATTTATTTTATTTAGCATACAAGTTGTCTGAATTGTTATATTGTATATAGCCATATACCACATTATCTAAAAGCTACATTTAGGTGAATCTGTGAGGAAAAGCCCCTAAATATATACTGTCGATGTCTTTTTCAACGACTTTCAAAATTGACATTTTTTTTACGTCAAAAGAAATTCTCCTGAAGTGTCTCTCCTTAACTCAAGCATGTTCAAATGTTGTTAAAAGTGTACAGTTATAAGCTAAGAAAAGGTTGTTATTTGAGGTGTTGTTGTTAACCCAATGCCCACCTGTATTCCTGAGGTGGCGGCCCCGGTCTCGTTGCTCTGGTGACTGGACTGACTGGACTCAGGGGACACACAGTCTCTGTCTCCCAGGCTTCCTGTCACCCCGCTGGAGCTCCGCGAGGACGAACCTCCCATGGCTCCGTTCTGCTCTGCCTCTGGAGCCTCCCCTACCCCCTGCTGCTCAGCCTCAAATCCCTCCATCTCATTGCCCTGTCCCTCCTCATCACAACCCTCATCCTCCTCTGGAGAGTCCAACGCTACGGGGCCCAGAAGCAGGATCTCTCTCCTCCTCTGCTCCGCTCGTTTCTGCTGTGCTGTCGGACTGAGCGGTCTGCGATGGTGACCAGATGGACAATCAGGAGTTTGGCCATCGATGCACCCTAGACCAGCCACAGGGCTCGGCATCGGGCTGTTCTCCACCTCATTCCCCCACTGCTGCCTGGACGTCCAGCTAACTGGTGCCTCCTCAACACTCTGATTGATGAATAGCCTCCTAGCGAGCTCAGTGCAGTCCCCTCTCTCGAAACAGCTCAGGTCTCCTCTCTTATCGAGACTAGGGGACCAGGAGTCTCCGGTGTACCTCGGGAGCTGCCGGCGATGTAGGGTGGGGGTATCCGGTGCTCGGAGTTCTGCTTGGAATAGCCTGGGGTCCCTTATGGGAGAGCTGAACTCAGTTGGAGGATAAGAAGGACGTAAAACTCGCGAAGGTATGGCGGGGGAACTTAAAATCGAGCTCTGAGGGTGGGACTTCTGAATGAAGTCCTCCTGGTGTGTTTGATGATTAGTACTGGAGTTGGTTTCGTGCGAGTGCAAGATAGATTGAGAGAGAGATTTTTCCGGCTGGTGAGAGTCTGTGTTGTCAGTTGCTGGCGTTTGTTGGTCATTTAAAGGGATGTTCATCTTAAGCGTTTGTTTGAGTTGTGCATTTGGTGCTGAATGTTGAAGTTCTCCAGCGGGCTCTCCTAAAGCGTTGTGCAATGAGGACCTTCGTGCCTCTGTGAAAATAGAAGATACTTTGGTGGCCTCCTCTGCTAGCCTCCGGGCTACCTCAGGGCTATGAGCCGGAGAGGAGGGTTTATTGTCACTTAATTGATTCAAGCCCTCAACTACATTATTGCCAAGTTGGAGGATTGCTGCCTGCGGCGAAGTGCTTCTGTTGCAAGACTGGTGGACATTTCTTTTTGTGGCTGGACTTCGGACTACAGTTCTGTCCTCTGCAGACCAGTGAAGAGGGCTCTGGGACTCAACGAAAGACTCAGGCTTTACGTTAGATGACTGCCTGGACTTGGAGGATAGCTGGTCTGACGCAGGGCTCCGAGGCAGCCCACAAACAGCCTGGCTCCTCTCCGTGAAGTGGTCTTTGAGGACACCCATGTTCTGACGCTGGACAGGAGACCCAGCCCAGGACTGACAGCGTGGCTGTTGGTTATAGCGTGACGATGCGGCCTGCTCAAGTGCATGGGCCAGCTTAATCCTCAACAGAGGGGAGCCAAACTCCTCCACAGCCCTCTGGGTAGCTGCCCTGCCGATGGGATCCAGAGCTGATTGGCGAAGTCCAGGAGTGAACGTCTGCTGGTGACTTCCTGGAGATCGGAAAGTCTGCTTGGGACTGGAGCTGCACGATGAATTGGGACTCCCAAACCAAATTGGGTCGCTGAGTCTTTTACGAAAGTGAGAAGGGGTGGATCTTTCCTCTATAGTACCTCTTTTACATGGACTGTTCACATTGGACTTCTCAATGTAACTAAAGGTAACCACAGAGCGCGTACCATCACTGACCTTCCCCTCATTGAACCTCTGGCAGTTGGGAGGAGTGTGAGGGGCGTCAACCTTTCCCGAAGAGGACATCATTTGTGGCGAGTGAAAGGCAGACGCTCCATCACACGGTGCACTCCAACGCTTGGAGACTGTAGGGGAGCTGCTGGCTTGCTGGAGCTGGACGTTTCTATAAGGAGACTGGTTATGTTTGCAGTCTTGAAGGAGACGCTGAGCTGTGGAGGTCTTAGTGACAGAGTTCTGGCTTGCTAGCTGAGACAGGAGCTCAGTTGGACTGTCCTGAACCGAATGCCCCTGAGCAATCCCTTCCTTCCCTCCTGCCTGATCTGGGGCAGACCTCACCTCTACATACAAATGAAGTACTTTTCCAGACTGGGACATGACCTCCTCTCTAGCCAAATTGAGGACACAGACACAGAAACTGAGTGGCGAGAGAGAAAGTCTCAGACAGGGTGAAAGAGACAGAAACAATGGGAAGTTCCTCTTTGTCCTCTTGTTGTATTTGTCAGTTTGTTTTTCTGCTGGTGGTGCTTGTCAGTTTATTTTTAGACGGTCTTTCTTTTCCCTCCCAGAGCGTCTGTGTGCAGAGCAGAGACACACAGGCTGAACGGCCAGAGGACAAACATGCCCATGGGACACCTCCAACTGTCCCCTATTCTTCATACCTGTGAATGAGAGAACGGAAGATCTGTTACTACTAGTGATGCCAGATACACACAGAATATTCCAGAATCTCTGAGGCCCTCATTCACTTTTAAGACGTGCTACAATTTTCTCTTAATACATTCATTGTACAATCATTTCAAACATACCAACATTAAAGGATAAGGCTACCCATTACCAGCCATGTTGCTGCCCATTACATTTCTTAATTTTATTAAATGTTCAATACTTTCAATGTAAAGACCAAACAAATGTGTTTCCCCTCTCTATCAGCTTACACAAAAAGGTCACAAATATAGCGGTAGAAGAAGGATTCAGTTTCTATACTTCAGTAAAAGTACTGATATCAAACTGTAAAAATACTCCACTACAAGTAACAGTATATAAGTATTATCAACTAAATGTACCTTGGAGTAATTTTCAGAGTTTTACTATTATATATGATATGATGAGTATATGATTGTATGGATTCATATTATGTAGAATGAATGTCTACATCTATCTCTGAAAAGACAACTTTTATGAGCTAAAACAATTCCCTTTTTGTCAGCTTTGTGATGGTGCATTTTCCACCTTACAGGGTTTTCTAAGTAAGTAAGGGAATTTTCTCCACCCAAAAAAAAAAATTCAATGGACATGGAGGATGAAAATTGTAATCTATGGAGTAACTAAAGCTGAAATAAAGAGGGATAAAAAGATACATTTTTGTCTTTGAGATCTAAAGGAATAGAAGTACACCATATAATAAAATTGAAAATACACAAAAAAGTACATTAACCTCACTCTGTATTTAAGTATATCCGTTCAAGTGCAAAGATATTAGTTGTTTAGAGCAGTGGTTCTCAACTGGTCAGGCCTCGGGACCCACTTTTTACTTGGTCAATACATCGCGACCCACCATTTTGAAGCACTGAAATCTATTCAACAAAAAATCGTGCTGTAAGATATACACTTTTCAGCCTACACTATTAACTAAAGTGAAGTACAGTGCATATATCGCTTATATCCCTTCACAGAACTAAAGTATGCTTTTAAAAAAGGTTTAATGAGATGATGGAATCAAAGCTGAACTATATAAAAAGGCACACATGCTGAAAACCCAACTCCAGCAGAGGGGTCTGGGGGGATTCTCCCCCAGGAGATTTTTAGAAATACTAACATAAACTATGCATTCTGGTACACTCTGAGAAGAAAATAAATAAATCTATTACTACCCGACATATTAATAATATTTTATGCCATTGTTTGTTTTTTACTTTGTTCTGACATCTTGCTGCGAGAAGAGTAAAGAGGAGATAGTCTGTGTGACTTACTTTAAATTGTGGGTAAGGGTAGATAGCTCCCATTGTTCTGTGACCTGTCAATCATCAAACCGGGGGTCATATTTCATTATGTGTTCATTTGTATCTGAAGTTGTACCCATGGATGTATAAAGAATAGTTCTACTGCAAAGTTATTCTCCGTGGGGACTTCCGGCAACAATCTTGATTCTGATTGGCCACAAGACTCGAAAAAACATCAGCAAAGATATTTTATTGAGAAGATGATCACTATGTGACAGAAGTTTTCAAAACCGTTTATGGTCCCCGGTACTTACAGTCCAACGCCTACTGCATGCACAGCGTTAGAAAATTGGGCCTTCAAAATAAAAGTTAGACTTTTTCCCCAAAAAAAAAAGATTCCAATTTTTTTTTTTTTCTTCACTCACACATCCGCGACCCACTCGAAACGGGTCCGCGACCCACTTTTGGGTCGCGACCCACCAGTTGAGAACCACTGGTTTAGAGCAACAGGAAGCTTTGGAGGATTTGTTGAAAGTAGTGAAAATATATATTATTTCAAGCGGTATCCATTTAAATCTATAACTAGATGTCAATGGAGAGTCATTTTTTCTTTTGGCAGCCTGTTCTTTTGTGTCCGAAATAATATAAATACCAACTAAGGCTGTTTGACATGTTGAAAGATAATAAATACTAACAAATATACTTTACAGTAAATCCTCTCTTTGTAGGCAGACTCACAGGATACTTTCTGCCAGAAAAAAAGCAGAATGCTACAGCTAGCCAAGGTGCAGCAGCGGTAGAGAGCGAGTGCCTAAAATAGCAACAAGGCAAAAAGATGGTTAACAGCCTCACTTCAGATGAATGCAGCCATTCCCTCCATTTCATTTACACCCCGTCTACACACACAAACAATAAAGTGCATACTGTCCAAGGTCAACTGATTCAGCCTCATTACAGCAAATTACTGCAACCCTCCTATTGTCTTCGTGTCCCCCCCTTACTTTGGTGTTCGCGGTCAAATTTGACCGGTCCTGTTTTAACTGCTATTACATTAACACAAACACCATTAATCATCACCACATTTCATTTAACACCCTTTCAAACTGTACATATTGTATCAGACTGCTGGTATACATGAAAAACAGTAAAATGCAGTAAATATACAAAGAATAGACACTGAACATGTATTGTGTGTGCCAGGTGTGATCCATGTGGGGGGATGGGCACATAAGAGTGGGCAATGTGTCAAATTGTTCTGTGTGTGTGTGTGTGCCATGTGTGATTCACATGGGGGGATTGGGCACATAAGGGGGGGAACACATCTAGAGTATATGTGTGTGTGTGTGTGTGTGTGTGTGTGTGTGTGGTGTGTGTGTGTGTGTGTGTGTGTGTGTGTGTGTGTGTGTGTGTGTGTGTGTGTGTGGGTGTGTGGGTGGGTGTGTGGGTGTTTGTGTGTGTGTTCTATCTTATCCGGATGGTTACTAATTCTTTTTTTTTATGGCAGTCATCTTTGACCGGGAACACCATGGTGTTACAAAGTTGACTAAATCATCCAAAATTCAATGAAAGTGTGATCAGCAATTGTATATGTTCAAATATCTTCTGTGAAGGATATCATAAAGCCTTAATGCAATCAAATGTAAAACAGGTTATGATTGATGAAAGTAAATCGGTCAGATTTGACCCGAAGACAACAGGAGGGTTAACGGCACAGCTCTACTGTAAACACAGACAGGATGGACTGATATTACATAAATACATTTGACGTCAGTTGAAGACAACATTACAGATTTGTCCAGATACATGTGGTATAATTATGTTAAAAGTCAAATGTATTAAGTGTGTTTGTAAGTGTCTCGAGAATTTATAATTGAAAATTGATGTTCAAAATTGGGCTTGACGTGCAGATATTGGACATATAATGATGTCCAAACATAACTCTGGACTGAACATCATGGGAAGAATCTGCACTTCTAATGCAACATGGAGCATTTTCTGGGTTGTGCAGTGAAGATCAAAACTGTGACATTACTGGACATTCATTCAAAGCCAGGACTCAATTTAAAATGTATATGGGTCATCTGAGAACCTAACTTGAGATGCTATTAAATATGAACACATTGACAGTTTTTAACATGAACTAAATGACATTCAGCAAGTACGATCTGTCTATGGTGGAACATATAAATACATGATTACTTTAAGCTCTTTCTCTATTTTAGCTCCTTTTCCAGCTGGCATACTTCGTCACCTATTTCTTTGTTTATGTTGTCTTTTATCTTCTTCTGTCCTTTAGTGTATTGTTCCTTGAATATCTCGTGTACATTACTATCTATGGGACATATGTACTGTAAGAACATGAGCTCATCCTGCAGGGACAGGAAGCAGGACATTATCCTTCACTTCCTCCTCTGCTCTCTGACTCCACCTGGTGACAGCTGCTTTATCTGAACTCTGAATGAAACAAGATGACACTCTGGATTGAGTCATAAATGGATCTATTAAATGGAATGAATGTCTGATTGGGAGAGGCCTAAAATCAATCTTGGAAAATCAGATTATCTGATCAGATTTTATTTTAGGAATCGCTGTGACATTAATGCAGCAGTGATACAGAAGACTTCCTGTGTGTGCAAACATAATCAGTAACAGCTCATTTAGCCTCCGCCTATCCCTCTTTACCCGTATCCAGTGGGAAATATTAGAAAGTAACTGTACTCAAGTACTGTACTTAAGTACAAGTTTAAATTACTTGAATATTTCCAATAATCTTCAAACAATCAGTTACTGTTCAACCATAAAGTGTTCTATGTATTGGCAAACAACAGAAACAAAGGGATTTCCACAATAGGCGCATTCACACCGCAGTACTTTTCCCACAAAGGTTCATGAGAACTTAGTTCATGAGAACTCTTTAGTTCTCATGAACTAAGTACAGATCGCGTTCACACCGGAAAAAGTCCTTGGGGGAGGATTAGGCAAATGAACTAAGTTTGCATGAACCTTTGTGGGAAAAGTACCGCAGTGTGAAGAGGCGCATTCACACTGCGGTACTTTTCCCACAAAGGTTCATGCGAACTTAGTTCATGAGAACTCTTTTATCGCGTTCACACCAAAAAGAGCCGGTACTAAAATTAGTTAATGAGAACCTTTTTACCCCCTCGAAAGTCCCTGCTAGAGAGCAGGGACTTTCGAGCGGCTCTTTTGTGAGAAAAGAGCTATATGTCTGATTGGCTGGGCGGATTGCAAACCACGCCCCGTAAAACTCCCAAAAAGTTTTGTGAAGCCGCCATTTTATTATCCTCGCATTAGCATTATTAGCATTAGCATTAGCTCAGCGCAGAAACGCAGAGAGACTTAACGTATGGCAACACAAAATAAAACATGGGAGCGGTGGAGATGAGGAGGTGTCGGCGTTCTGGCGATTTACTCGGAAGGCTTCAGTAGAAGCTGCTGGGAGTCCCAGCAGCTTCTACTGAAGCCAGTCCCCAACTCCGGGGACTTCCGGCCGGGGACTGTGGGCGGCAGTATACGCCGTGAAGTGGTTTGCGGCCTGCCAGTAAGCCCAAAGCAGAAGAAGAAGAAGTGACGTCAGTGGCTTCATTTGCCTAATCCACCCCCAGGGACTTTTTCCGGTGTGAACGCGATCTGTACTTAGTTCATGAGAACTAAAGAGTTCGCATGAACTAAGTTCGCATGAACCTTTGTGGGAAAAGTACTGCGGTGTGAATGCGCCTAATGCGCCTAATATGTTTTTTTTTTTAAATCAGAAACAGAGTCACTTTTTTTATGATGGAATATTGGCATTCATAAACACAATAATTTAGTTAGCAAATATATAACAAAAATTAAATGATAGGAGGAAATATATAAAACTCCAAATAGGCCTTTAAATGAAAGAGTCACAAGCACGTAGAGAATACACATGATTGAAAATGGTGTCCCTTGTGTTTTTGGAGAGTAATATCCTGATCCTCTGGTTGATACATTGAAGACAAGCCCCAGATCGATGGAATCGGTGTCAGGTGCCTGGGGAAAGCTACTTATTTGGGACAGCACAGAGTTTGATCTGTAAATAAAAAACTGGGCCTTTGGCAGTTTACACCTTCCAGAATGTGATGGAATGACGCAAAGCAGTCATCTATTGATAGGACTACAGAGCACGTTCTGCCTCTCCTGGGCCAGCCCTGACAAAAGTGTTTACATTTCAAGCCTCCGAATACAAAACATCATCTAAAAAACTAAAATTCAGATTTGAACTTTTCTACATATATCTGAAATCCTTAATTATGTTATACAAATAAGGATTTCTACAGACATAAGATATTAAAAGAAGATAACATATCTAAATAAATATCTAGTTTATCTAGGCCCTTTTTGTTTTGTTTTATGTATATATGTCACACTGTGGGACTGCGGGAAACGGTATCTCGAGATTTCTGGATGTATAACACATGTAGTAATTTTGACAATAAAGCTGACTTTGACTAAATCATACTACCCAACAGTTTCAAAACGATTTTCAAATAATCGGTTGACAGGTCAATTACTGTTATTGTCAATTGCTGCTTTTTCTTTCCCTGCATCGAGTACTTTTCATGATTGTTTTTGAATACTTTCAATTATATAACATTTTCCATTCATGGCTAATCCTTGAAACAGAGTGACACGAGGTTGAGGAAATCAGGACCCAAATGTAGAATCAAAGAGGGGAGGCAGGTATGAAGGTATAAAAAGCAAGAAGACTTTGAGTTCACAGGAGGGGGAAAACCAGCATTCAGACAAGAAACCAGGAACTGTCACAGACTGAACCGAACCAGGGAAACATTGACGACAAACTGACAAGACCACAGGGGAAGACAGGAATATATCCTCAAGGGACAATCAGACAGGCAGGGAAACGAAAACGACAGGAAGTAAAACAAGGAGAAAATGCAATTCAAAATAAAAGAGGAAAACAAAACTAAGAAATATTTACAGTACGGTATTAGTACTTTTTCTTCTAACTCTGCTTCTGTCACACATTACATCCTGTATCACCACAAAATGCACCAAACACCCAACTCCTATCACAGAAATCTATAACTCTGTTTAAATCCTGTGCTGGAGCCTCTTTTTTCCCTTTTGTTGAGTGAAATCCCTCGGCACTTACTCAACTAAACCAAGCTGACTTCTTTCCAATCGTCCTCCTTCTGTTTATCGCTCATGCAGAACGACTTTCCTCGCCAACAAAGCCACAGACAACAGAACTCATGTGCAAAAACTAAGGTCACCGAGAGGAGGATGGTGAACTTCCGCCTGCTGCCAGCAGCGACAGATTGGAGCTGCCTTATGGTAGCGGTGGGAGAGCACGTGTGTGTTGAAAATGGAAGTTGACAGAACAAAGAGAACTTGTGAGGGAGTTGGCAGGGGAGGCGAGACACTTTCCCTCCTTGACCCCAACTTCAAAGAGTCCAAACTGAGTCTCAAAAACATTACCGCCTCACTAATTCTTAATTAATTTGCCACCTCACAGCAACATTTACATGCTTACATTCACTATTGATTAACCTTTACTTCTATTCCTTTTGGATGAATACAGTCAAATGTATCTTTATAACAATGTTTCCCGCCTAAGATGTGCATTTCCTGTAATAAAACCATGGAGAGTCCATAGAGTGGGATATCTAGTTTTAAAGCTCTGGGTCCTACGGCCCGTGGTGTGACTGGCCCAGGCCCCCTTTGTCCTTTTGTTTGTTTCCTGTCCTCCAGTGCATTGTCATTTGCCGGTTGGCCATGTAAGTACGGATGTATCAATAAATGAACACCGTTAAATGCTGCGTGTTTGCTGTGTTTTCTATGGTGCGGGTCTCCCCAACGAGTCTCTACCATTAAGTAGAGGGCGGGTCGTAACAGTGGACAATAAAGTTCACTGGTGCTAAGATGCAGTTAAAGTGAAGACATAAAGAAGGGACTGCTGTAGATGTGTTGTTCATTTCAGATTCAGACACTAAAACTGCACAGAAGTTTATAATATCATGAAGTTGAATTGAAGGTCAAATCGTAGAAAAAGGCATTCATGTAAAAAAAATCTCCTCGTGTTTTGGATTATAAATGTATCATTTATTTGTTTTGATCGTAAGGCCTGTTGAACTTTTTTTGAATGGTGCTTTATAAATAAAAATATCAATTTGATATATTATAATTACTAATAAGATGCTGCACTCAATCAACTTTAGTTTTTCTTCACTTCTCTCTCCGTCCTCGGTTAGCTGGTGTGTTTATGTGTAGCTTTGCTAAAACAATATTTAGTGAATTAATCGAACAACACTGTCCTCATATTTTATTGTGTCAAATTAAGGTCAGGATCCATGAGATAATAATATAAGTCTCCTAAGGCACATTACGATTTCAAATGAAATGTAGGAGATCTATTAGTTTGTCGGATCATAAAATAGTGATTCGATTACTTTCACATTCTCTGACAGTAAAACATCATATGTAAATGAGAGTCCTGAGTTGTGTTAGTGATAATAAAAAACAGCGTAGGTGTACCAGCTGAGACCCAGCAGTGTGTCCTGACTGATATTGGCTCACATGCACAGTTTTGTTGTTTGCAAACGAGATGGTTTAACCTGTTTCTCTGTTGTTTAGAATCAATAAGAAAAGAACATGCATTTATTACAGTAAATGGGGGTTTCATCCTCTTGGGTTCTTCATAAATGTGCTGGTGGAGGAACAGATCCATATCATATTATTACATATGATTTGTCATCTTTGTCCTCACCCAGAGAGGAAGTCTGTCGGATTACATCAGCTGGTATCGATTCTGGGAAGCAGCTGATGGGCCTGAACTTCATTTGATCCATTCATTTATCATCTGAGGCAGATGTTGATGGGAGAGAGACAGATAAGGACGGGTGTGAGAAGGAGCATGAGAGATGGATGTAGAGCAGGAGAGTCAAGGAGAGGAAATCAGGATGAGAGAGTCATGTACGAAGGAGAGAGCTGTGCTGGCAGACTGCCACAGTGTGAGGGAGTGTAGAGTTACAGGAAGGACCATGTTAGAAATGTTAGACCATGCTGCAGCCAGCAAACTGTGTAAAGGACCACCTCAATCACAGACACATTCTCCTATTTGACTCTAGATGTATCTTCCTGTGAAGATTACAATTCTAATGGAGAAAGTAACAATGTTTACAAAGATACGAACGATCAGACATGGATTAATAGATTTATAATGTGGTTTTCACAGGTGGAGGTTTCTGGGGTCGTACGCAGCCGGAAGATTATAACCTGCTGACGGCTAAATAAAATAAAATATCTTTAGTAAAATTGAATACGGTTATATTCTAGAATAATCAAATAAACTATAAAAAACAATAAATAGAACTGAACATCCGTCAAAGACACTTTTAAAATAATTTCTGATGTGATATATATCTTAATGTTTCGGTATTTTATTTACATTTAACTTGGTTTTGTTTTATTTAAAGGGGACCTATCATGCAAAATGCACTTTGTGATGTCTTTTATACATAAATATGTGTCCCCGGTGCGTCGAGGAACTCAAGCAGCGAAAAAGCATTTGAGCAGGATGGCATTTTATCACAGCAGAATTTAACTTTATCTCAAGTAGAATTCTCATCAGGCATTAGCTCCGCCTCCTCTTTTTTTTCTCTTCAAGCTAAGGACCCAAAATCCGCGTTTCTCTAAACAGGACTGCAAAAGAGGGGTATGAGCAGTATGAGGCATGGCTGAACTGTTTGGTATTTTAAGCAAAAAACTTCACAGACATGCTTTGTATAGGTATGGCCCAACAATATATTTTTCCAATATAGCATAATAGGTCCACTTTAATTTTCATTGCAGTCATGATTTTATAAATTTTTTGTGAGTGCTTTAGCAACAAAATGTGTTATCATTTCTTTTATTAGGACAGTAAAGCCCGGAGCTCTTTGTGATGACGATGCAATTACAACATAATCCTTCAGTAAGGTATGTCAGCAAACTGTCAACAATCTAGGTAGGATCAGTGCACAAACAATTCAGAGGTTTGTATACTGTAGTATTTACTGGAATGAAGTGGCTCTGTCAAACTTAAATCCACCTGAGCATAAATATTAGGGAGGAAAAAGGATTTAAGATGAAATAGCTGTTGGTCTAAGTATTGTTCTTTTCTTTTCTTCTTGGATCTCAACACCCCCATGCTGCGTTTCCATCACAGTTTTCTGACAGCCGTCCAGTTTGGCTGTGTGTGTGGTTGCACCATCACTGCTGTGCCAGGAGTTACAATAGAAACAGATTATTATCAATCGCCACCTGCCACGCTGTGCTGGATTTCCAGGATAACACTTCATTCAGAATTAGCTAAACGTGTTAACTAATCAACAAGATTTTACTCCATAGTTATCATGCTAAAAAAATCCCAATAACAAGATTTTTTGCGATATCGATTGAAAATGTGGTCTCTTTTTTGGCAATTGAGGTAAAAAGACATTCAGAATGTGTCTCTTAAAGGAACAGTTCAGAATTTTGTAATTATTTGTTTTCTCCTCTGCAATAAATAGAATGCTAATGAGGCTTAACCAGGTAGTTTTAAAATGTTCGTATCTTACAAAATATTCTGCTTCAATCCATATTGGTCAATCAATCAATCAATCAATGTTTATTTATATAGCCCAATATCACAAATGTTACATTTGTCTCAGTGGACTTCACAGTTTGTACAGAATATCAGTATGACAATACGACACACTCTGTCCTTAGACCCTCTGTCCTTAGACCCTCTGTCCTTAGACCCTCACATCGTACAAGGAAACACTTCCGGAGAAAAACCCACAGTTTAAAGGGAAAAATGGGAGAAACCTCAGGGAGAGCAACAGAGGAGGGATCCCTCTCCCAGGACGGACAGACGTGCAATAGATGCCGTTTGGTTAGCGTTTAGCTTTTCAAAATGTGGTCAGAAAAATGTAATGCCCTTATGTTTATTGCACACAAAAGGATGCACACACTGCCAATGTATATACATTAAAGAAAGTTGATTTAATAGTAATCATGATAAGAAACAGACTGGCTTTTGTTTGGGGGTTGTCTTTTTATACTTTTAGGATGATGTTGTCCTAACATACTGTATGACAAAATACATTCAAAGCTCCATCCAAACAAAAAAGAAAACAACATCGAGTTCAGCCCTAGAAGCTACAGCCAGCAGCCAGTTAGCTTAGCTTAGCATTTAAAAGCACAATCCTGATAGGAGCAATATATGTGAAGGACAAGATGTAAAACTTCAGCACCACCAAACACACCTGGACGAACAAAGAAAGGCCACAGCTGCACACAACTGATGACTCATCCTTGTGTTGTTGTCCTCCTGGGTCACAATGCTTGAAAGCACACACACACACACACACATACACACACACACACACACACAATAATAAACGACATCAGGTCTTTGGTGGTGCATTTACGAGTCCCATCGCAGGTAATTAAACCCCAGGCACCGTGTGCAGATCTAATATTAGCTCCACATGGATACGATGGGGGGTGCAGGTGGTGGTGGGTGCTCATGCTAATATTAGCTTGCTTGTTGCTGGCACCGTGCACAAGCTGCTTTGATTTCAGCAACATGACAGGTTGTGCATTATTAGGTAGTGACACATTAAAGCCGGGGAGATTAAGAGGGTTTGTATGAAGTGAATGGGTGACGCGGCACGTTCACATTGCAAAATAAAACCCCTTAACATGCATTCACAACTATTGAGTTCTCTACATAGCGTTAGGTTACATCATACTGTGTTTGGCACAGTGTGCAAATTCCCAAGAAATGGCGGAGGGCTCAGTGTAACACAAAAATACTGTTTGATCTTCCACTGGTACTGAATTATAATGAATCAAGCGGCTGAATAAAGAGGGTGAACTGACTTTAAAGAAGTGGGTGTCAAAGAGTTCTTGATTCATTTGTGTGTGTTTGATACAAGGCTGTCATGCTTGCTTCTTCACTGCACATTCACACAAAAGAGACAGGTCTTCTGACTCATGCAGATACACAGAAAGTGTGTGTGAGGAAAATTAATAATAATAATAAGAAGCTTATTGTTGGAGACAAATAAGGGAGAGACACCACATGTGCCGTGACCTTGCAGCTTATACAACTCCTCCGCTCACTACCTTGCATGCTCGTGGGAACTGATCTTCGATATACAGCAAAAGGCTGACATGCAACGTAGAAGTGTAAATGCCTGTTTAAAGAACAAATTCAATTGTATTTATGTAGCCCAATAACCTACATTACTCATTTGCCTCAGGCTGTACAGTATGTACAAGAGGAGATCTACCAATAACGTGCACAGTCCCTCTCCTCTAAGTGCCGTGTATCACTGTTTTACACAGAGCCTATTTTTTGCCACTTTTGGAAAATCTAACAAGATTACATATGCTTTTCATTCTAAGGACAGACAAATCATGTGAAAGTTGCTCTGCTGTTGTTCATCTCTCTGCAGGTAGCACTCCTCTCTGACCTGCCATGTGCACAAAAAAGTCCTCTATGAGATGTGACCCTTTTAAGAAAATCAATTGTTCTTGTAATATGTATTTCCAGTTTGTGATTCCTTACTTTCAACATCTTCAACATAACAGAAAGTGTCTCAGATTTCAAAGCAAGCCCCAGGAGATGACCTTGCTCTTCCTATCTTCTCTGATGCAGGGTAAATGTACAAGGCTTCAGGAAGGACAACAGCCAAAGCAAAACAAATACAAGTAAAGGCCTTTTTCTCACATTTAAAGCTGTACCAAAAACACCTTTCTAGATAAAGACAGATATAATGTTCAAACCAACAATCAAGATAACTAGTTTAAGGTTCAAATTGACAATTTGACAAGATTTAACGCATATTGGGGTTTTTCTTTCGCCTCTGTGCCACTAACAGAGCCATTAGTTTTCACATTGTTCGTCGTCCCCATTCTCCTTCTCGATATATCTCATATTTGGCAAACAAGTCCAGCTGGTCTCATGAAATAATCACAATTTGGTGGTGTAAGGTCAAAGGTCACTTCAAAATCACAAAAAAGTTTTTTTTTGGCCATAACTCAAGAATTAATTGGCTAATTTGAACAATTTCCCACAGTTATCTCATAAGAAATAATCATCATGTGACAACCGACATGACTGCAACTTGACTAGTTGATGGAGGCATACAGTACAAATGAATGGTGGTATTTTTAGTTTTCAACTTCTGCAAACTCATTGGTATTGAAAACTACGGCGACCACACCATTTATTTTCTTGAATAGGCTGTTTTTTGACTTATCGTAAGCATGAGCGGTTTCTTTCAGTGCAACAAACAGAGCTAAGTTAAAGAGAAACACCTTTCCGCTCTGATGTCTATTAAACAAGATGGTTTAAGATGTGGATACAGTGACACTTGCTGTACTGCTCATGTTGACGATGTTATTTTAGTTCCAAGCCTAAACTCAGTTCAGTTTATTGTAAAACATTATTTCTTACTAAAGCTTTAAAGTAATAGACACAACTCATTCTTAATCTGCCCCTACTTATTGGTCTGTTTATTTTTTGTTTTTAAACTCCTCTAAATGGTATTTTAATGTTTTGTTAATTACCCATAGTTCATATATTTCTATGCCCCTGCAAATCACTTTGAATTGCCTTGTGTCGGCATGGCTCTCTTTCAATATAATTGCATTGCTTTGCCGAGTGGTTTTTATAATTTCCTAACCAACACATTAATGACAACGCCAAATGAAGCAATATCACTAATACAAGATGCAAATGGATGAAGTGTGGTCCACTGTTGTGCATTACAGAAGACCCCTAACTTTATATTTTGTTTGTATATTCTGGTGAAATGCATGTAATGACACATGGCTAGATGGAAACATATGAAGTTCCTAATTTCACACTTGTTCTGTTACTCATGCCTTTACAGCCACAAACACAAACACACACAGTCCACTGATGTGCCCCACGTTGTGCTGCCCATTAGTCATTGGGTTTGAGTCCTACAACATGACATGCACATCTGGATCATTTGTATCGTGTTGTAAATCTGTCTCCTGATCGACCCGATCTGGCAGCAGCACACCAGAGACACAAACAGCTACATTTACACATCAAATCTTCCTCTCAATCTCACACTCACCTCTCCTCCTCTCACTGCCGCTTAGAGGATTCACACCTCCCACATGCTTTGTCTCATCCTTTCTGCTATTCCTTCTTCCTTCCCTCTCATCTTCCCTCCTTCTCTCGAGCAGAGCAGTGCAGACCTGTCCGGCCAGCAGAGCCTCCCTCCCTCCTTCCTTTGACTCCCCGCCTGCAAGTGCTCACACACAGCCAGTTCGCAGGCTCACATCTCAGAGCCCTGCCCCCTTCCCTTCCCTCTGCCTTTCACATACATGCTGAGTCAGTGAGGAGCAGTTAGTGCGGGTATGGGGAGCTGCTGCAGGGAGGGAACATGCAAGAAGTAATAGGGATGTTAAATGTTTAAAGGCAAGAACTGGCCTTTTTCTACATATTTAAAAATATCAAAAGAAAAACCGAAGATGTGAGTAGATAAAAAGTTGGCATGTGGTCTGATCTGTATAGGCAAAACCTCAAGCCTGTGTGAACTCCTCCACCCAAACACTTCAGTAGTAAATGACAAGATAACAATACCAAGCGTTACACCCTCTCAAAATAAATATTTTTAACGGGTACATTTTGGGCGATTTTTGCCATTTTAAAATCTTTTGTTTAAAGGATTTTACATTGTGTGAGAATGGTGCTACATACATGTAATTATTTGATATGTTTTAAATTTGAAGGCATTTTTGCCCACTTCGTTGTGTTTTAAAGGGCAAATACCTTGACATTTAGGGGACATATTTACAATTTCCCCCGATTATCTCAGACACCGATTTCATGTGACACATATTAAGATATAAACATTAGTTTTTGGGAAATGTTACATGCAAGAGATTCATGTCTTTTTCTGATTTTCGTTATGTTAAATACAGGAAATCACACGTGAAAATATACTTTTTTTTATGTACTTCATGTGCAACTGTATTCTACAGTATGTGTCATAAGTTCCTAAACAGGAACTTGTGGCTTTTAGTGCATTCTTATACTATAAACTATATTTAACTTAAAACGAAACTTAACAACTTCTTCAAAACAAAATCCCATTCTACCATTTCTACAAAATGTTACTGAAATAAAGAAAATGTGGACACATACAGTAACAGTACTTTGTGTAATTTTATTCTGTATTTCATGGGTCAGCAACGTTAAGCTGTCCACAAACTTTTGTCCATGTTATGTAATATCTTTATTTAATACATATAGCGATGCCTCTTATAGAGTCTGAAAACGTCAGGGAGAAGGAAGCAGTCTGCTCTCATACCACTAAAATATTAAAGAGAAGCATGGAAGCAAAATATAACAAACACTTTCCTTCATACAGTATGAATGTACATGTTAACCCAATACACACATTCAGCTACTCAAACAGTTATAAGAGCTGTTTCATAGAAATAAGACTCCCCCAACCCCTTATTGTTTGAGGAGACACTAATCTGCCCTGGGTGGTCAGTTGCCTGTGTTATGGATTAAATCACAAAATGTAGAGATTATACAGAGACTAAAATGAAGTTTCCCAGTTTAGCAGAAACTGACATACTGACGTGGTTTAATGTAGTTTTTGTCACCACCTCCACCTGTAAAACACTCAACAAAATAAACCCTAATTCGTTTCTGTCAGTTAAGATCTAGGGCTTCTTGGCTGGAAGATTGAGTGATGCCAAAAATTGATTTGCATGGATTTTCTCCAGTAGCCGGTTTTGTCATTTATAAAAACCAAGACCATTTTTCTATCATTGATTGGCAAACTGTAATATTACAACAAAAAAGAAATTGATATAGGTTTTGAAACCTGCCCTTGAATTGAGACAGAATGAAACCAAAGCAACATGTTTTTGCTAACACAGATTCTTCTGGCTGGAATCCCAAATGCACTGAAAGATTTTATCTATTGTCGCTAGTTAATTAAGCTAACGTTACCACCATGAGTTGGTTTAAAACCATTTGTGGGCCTCAACGTTGCGTGTTAAACTTAGCATCTTCAATTCTTCATCCATTTAGACATCATGGAAACAAATAAACACTGTTCTTGGATTGCAATGTAGCCGTAGCATTTTCAGTAAGCTAGGAAAAACTGTAAAATAAAAACTTTGTTTAGCAGCTTAGCTTATTTACTGGGTGGTAGTTTCAAACTATGTCTTTTTACTTTTTCTGTCAGAGGAAAAAAGTGTTTTGACTAGTCACTGAGATAAACGTGACAGTACCTCAGGTAACGTTAGCTAAAACGTCCCCAAATAACAGGAGTGAGGTGCTAACGTTAGCTTAAAATCTGATTGTGACTACACTGAAATACTACACAGTGGATTAATGGGCTTTTTAACGCATGTAACCTCACAAAATTATGTAGTTAATCAATTATGTGCTCCTCAGCCTTACAAATAATGCAGAGTTTCTAAGCAAAGTTATTTTTATCTACAGTTTCTGCTTTTATTTTATTTTTTACACACTTATTAACTGAACTTAAAACCTTGAGGGACCCAGGTTTTGTTATAATAATTTGTTATAAAGAATGATTCCATGTTGCACATTTAACCCCTGGAGTCTAAGGGTATTTTTCGATTTTTAGATGTTTCCTTAAATCATCTTTTAAATGTATTGTTATACATGGAACCCCATGTGTTACATATCAAAATTGTCAGGACAATCTCTGGTATTGCTATGCAAATGACTCACCTTAGAGCACTGTGTGATGAGATAAGTAGCTCTAAAGCTTAACATTTGACACCCGATTTATATTCCCCGAGAAGTATTTATAGTTTTTCATTTTCATTTTTAAATATTTGAGGATGCTTATGATTGAGTTTTGGGAAGAATTGTTTCCGTATAGGTTCAAAAGTTGGGCATTGTGTGAGGAAGTGCTGCTCTGTCTCCACAGCAGTTCCTCCACACTGTTGGCATGATCGCTCCTCTTTTGGCAGCCATGGTTTCTTGTACCTGCCTGTTGCTATGGCCAGGCTGAGCACTCAGTCAGTACTTTGTCAACATCTTCCTGTGTTTAACATCAGTCACTGTGGTCAGGTAGGCTGCCACAGTGTTGTCACAATCTGCTTTCTCACTCACCTATTTTCTGCATCAACATTCCTTAGTCACCTGGTAGTCACACCCTGTCTCTCTCTCACTCTGTTGAACCCATCAGCTCCATTAGTATTTAGGCCCACTTCACTTTCACCTCAGTGCCAGATCGTACTTTGCAGCATGCCAGTCTTTCCCGCATTACCCTTCAGATTGCTCTCCCGGTTTCGACCCTGCCTGTTCCTGACCAGCCTGCCTCGCCTGCTCCCTGACCCGTTCTGTACCTGCGACTCCCGTCCTGCCTTCTCCCGGAAACCTCGCCTGTCCCCGACCAGCCCTTTGCCTACTATCTGCCGTGTTGTCTTCTACCAGCCTATTGCCTCCAATAAAGCTAGTTACCGACTATCTCTGGTTTCCCGTGTTCTGCATTTTGGTCCTCAGCTCGTCTGTGACAAGTGTACTGTCTTTTTAGCGCCAGATAGCATTGCATTTTACTTTGTGTTTGGGATTTAGTGTTCCAATAAGTGAGGTCGTTTTTTGTGTGTTTTGTTATAATTTGGTTGACTCTAATAGTTGTGGGCTCAGACTGGTCCTGAGGCAGAACACAGTTAGAACCGGTTTGTGAACAGAGTGTCAGGACCAGCTGAGAGAGGGGACTCTTTCCCTTGTTCATCTCTTGATGCTGCAGGGCTTTGTGGTGGTAGGAGTGGGGGTCACTTCCTTTAGAAATGTGCCTAATTCCGCTCTGCAGGCGTTGTTAGTTGTTCTCCTGTGAACCTGTAGGATGGGTTTGCAAAAAAAAACTTTAAGAGTTTTTATGTCTAAAATGTCTACAGAATCTGTTATGCTAAGGATAATAGTTGGACAATAGTTGTGACATAGTGTGAGTGTGTATAAGGTGATACAGGTGAATATGACAGGCTCCATCCAATCTCTGCAGACTGCACCAAGCACAACCAAGCCAGCATTTACCAAACAGCAGTGTCAGCACTCCCGAAGGCAGATGTGGATGAGAGTGTGGAGGCTTTCATCAGCCAGTGTGAAAAACATCTTGACCGCTGTTCTATTTCTGACAAATAACGTTAAAGACAATCAAATTAAAAGATTATTTCGATTGGCTCCGTGGGTCAATGGCGATCTTTGTGGGTGAAGTTGAGTCCTTCGGAGACAAACAACGGCACTCATTGATCGATGGGGTTTTAAAAATAAACCCTAGATTGCGTCTCCTCTTTCCTTCACCCACAAATGTCTTTCTGCACTTATGTCTCATCAAGAATGACTGGTTTAAGAGTCTCAAAGGTAAGGATTTACTACCTTTCTCTCTTTTATATCATTCTAAGATCAATATGTTTGGAATTTTGACTATTGGCAAGAAAAGCAAGGCATTTTATGACCTCACCATGGGCTTGCGGAATTGTGATGGGCCTTATGTTCTGATATTTCCCAGTTGTTAGCATAAATTCTGCACCTCAGTCATTTTCCACTGACCCCGCTCCACCTCACACCACCGGCCAAGCCACTCCCACCTCGTCAGCACACCTGCTGCTCATTGCTAACCGAACCAGTATATAAGCCACTGGCCTAGTCACTTATTGGCAGATTGTTCTACGCTTCATGGAAGACTTTCCAGCACTCTTTCCCTGACTGATTCTCTAATGCCGATCCTGCCTAACTCGCATTTGTCCTGGCTACGACTAGGTTTTTTTCTGCAGCCTGGTTCCTGTTTGCCTGTGTCCATGGCTATTTACTGACTCTTTGATCTACTGCCTGGCTTCAATTTGTCTTCTGCCTGCTCCCTGACTGAGACTCTCGTTGGACATAAATGACCTGCCCTGCTCTGTACATCTGGATTATAGTATTAAACTTCATTATAAACTTTTACTAGGTGTCCAGTTCGCTGCATTTGGGTCCTTACATAACCCGTTACAAAATGTGCATATGCTCAACAGAGAATCTAGTAATGGAGAAAATCCTTCATAAATAGAAGTAATTCGATATTTCTGTGTTTGTGAAAAAGCATGCATTTCAGAAGCACTGGACTGGATAAATGAGATTTTAATGCATGTGTTGTTTTGGAGTTTAAAGATGTTTCTATATAGTTTTACTGTTCTTAAAAGCATTTACTTAAATGTATCAAGACCTCCGGTTTTTGGATTCTTCGTTCTATGTGGAGGCTTGCAGAAAAACAAAGTTTCCTACAAGAATCCAAGGTAAAAGGTAATTGATGAACGATTAAATATATGATATCCTTTAAGACCGTTAAAAATGACTGAAATGTTCCTTTACGCATCCAGGAGATAGTGTGCCCCACATCAAGACAGTCAAAACATTCAGAGATGCATTACAGAGCTTGTGGTTTATGTAACCCTACCCCTCTGTTGAACTAGATCAACTGTGATATCACTTGCTGCTGGACACTCAGCCCAGCATTGTGGGCCATCAAGCGTTGGGAGAATCAATTACTGGCATTGAAATGTTACCAAACAGCCAAGAAGAAAGCCTGTGTATGACCAGCAGGACAAAACGAGAAGGCGTTTCGGCATGTAACCAGGAGAAAGCACCTCTACAACAGATTTGCGTTTCATTAATCACACAGGATCCAGGCCACTGCAAAGCGCTCCATCTGCACCGCAGCCAACACAGGAAAAAAGCCTCACAGATTGGAGCAGCTAGCAGCAGACGACCACTCATTATACGGACACACGGCAGGATTGTAAAATGCTAATGCTCACCATCATTACCCAACTCGCTCCAATCTAAATGCTCAAAAGGCCCTTTTCATTGCCAGCGCTCTCACCTCCTAAATACTCCCACTATCACACCTCTGAAATGTGTTCTCCACTTTCAGCGCTCAATAATATAAGCAGACCATATAGCTCGTCATCACAGCTACACTGACGGTAGTGTTGTACAAAATCTGCTAGTTCTTTGAAAAAAGAAAAGCCAACACTGTGAGCCGTTAATAACAAAAAGACAGAGGCAGTAACCTTGTGAGAGGGTGCAACGAGTGTGAGTGTAGGAAGAAATAGAAACAGACGTGGGAAGGAGACGAACGCAGTTACTCAAGACCACTAATGCTGTTTTCTCAGCAGCATTAACAAAAGAGAATAGAAAGAAGGCTGACCATCTCAGTCTTCCATTGAGAACTGATGGGAGCACAAACAGTGTTAGTGCTCTCACACAAGCATCTGTGTGCTTCCTGCAACCTTTAAACCTCTTTCTAAGTGATGCTGACACTTTAGCTTTGTATTGTTACCTATGCCAAGAAGGGTATGATTTAGGCTCTTGATGGAAAGGTGTAGAATGGTTCATGGAAGAACCCATAACATTTTGGAGTGGATCCAAATCATGGGGCTCTGGCAATCATGGGGCGATAGGAAATCATGTTTTAGTATATCTGAATAATTGGAAAATAAGTTTCTTACTTGTCAAATATCATCTGAACACTCCCAAAACAACTCCTAAACAGATATCAACGTGCTCTTTAAGCACTTTAATCAAAAATTCACATCGCTATAGCCTTCATGTTGTTTCAACATTACAAATTAAAGCTCATGAACACACTGATGTTTGAAAACTGACCTTTCTAAATCATTTCTTAGGAAAGCAAACAGCTTAATGAAACACGTTAGGAATGGCACAAGTCATTCAATGATAGTTAAAGCAGGTATCGGTATTGCATTTCAGATTAGTGCATCCCTAGTCATGAAAGTGCCTTCAACGACTGCCTAGAATACCTCCCTTGCTACTGGTTTTAAG
Organism: Harpagifer antarcticus; assembly: GCA_902827135.1. Lineage (NCBI taxonomy): Eukaryota > Metazoa > Chordata > Actinopteri > Perciformes > Harpagiferidae > Harpagifer > Harpagifer antarcticus. The sequence goes on from CADEHL010000476.1 coordinate 2,511,265, forward strand.
GAAAACAAGTAAAACAAAATACCCTTTGAGTCTGATTATCAGGAGTCACCATGGTGCTGTTAATATTGACTACTAGATGAACAAATATGTGTTCATCCGCAGCTATAAATAGTCCCCGAAAAACACACAATTTCCTCCTGTGTGAGTTACATTCGATCAAAACTACAATGACCTGCTGTTATACTGAATACAAAACTATATATTATATACTATAAGTACTAATGGGCTTCAGCCAGAGTAGAAATGTCATAAAGCATTGAGGGAAGGACACACACATTGTTAGTCTTTGACCTTGTCCTTCAACTTTTCCACTCTTGTCATACTCATTAACCAATTTGTGATAAACTACCCAAGCTGCAGCAATGTAATCTGAGTGTCACATCATTTAGGAGTGAAAGCAACACTTAGTTTTATCTGCAGTGTAACAAACACAAACAGGTTGAGTGCAGCTGATTCCTCAGAGACGCTCTGACAAACAACCCTGCAGACGTAATGGAGTAGATGTGTGTTTCCGTGTGTGTGTATGTTTCACGTCTCTCCAGGAAAGGTGAGAAGAATAGAGTCTTTTTTCTCCCCCCACCATCCATTCATTGAAAGCAAGGAGCAGAGTCTAGACTGAGTCCCAGATGGGGGATTCATAAACTGCAACAAATGATGACAAAATGCTTCCAGCTGCCCTTGGTAGCCGGCTGGGAATGGATCCGCTTGGCTCCTATGTAAGGAGGGGGGGACATTTGACAGAGTCTTTACCAGGTCCTGCAGCCGTGTCCTCTCTGAGCTGCAGAGAAGACACTTTTTCCTGCAGTGTCATTTATCATCAGGAGCAGGCATTAGCACACAGCCTGAACTGATCCTGTCAAATTCTGCTAATCTCGAGAAAAAAATAATAAATGTTTAGATTTTCTATAATAATTAGTTTCGTCTGTTAATCGTCAGAAAATGTCCTTCTGTCAAATTAATGTTTGATTAACCAACTTTACTAGAGGAAGATAACCACAACATAATACGATTTGAGAAGCTGGAAACATTTTTGGCTTAGTAAAAACTCCTCAGTTTAATCAATTATCTAAATTGTCAGTTGACTAATTGGTTAATTTATTAATTGTTTCATTTTTGGATTTCATAACAAATTTAGAAAAGGTGGCAAAGTCTGTGTGTTTTGTTTTTAAATGTATTTGTCTTTATTTTAGTCTTGATTTAATATTTGATATGAAAAATGTCAGAAAATTATAAAAATACTTTTGGACATTTGACCAACTTTACTAAAGGAGTTAGATGACCATTAAAGCAGCTAAAACTATAGGAAATTATGCTTGAAAAACAATTACTGGATACTGCATTATTTTTGCAGATCAATGTATTCACTGACTGACTATTTAAGCCACTAATTGTTTTATCTTTACATTACATTTTTGTAAAATCTAGAAAAGTCTATGAATGGATTGTTAAGTTTGTGCTCGAACCAGTACATTTTGGCTTTCAAATAAATACTAAAATGATTGATCGCATACATAAATTGGTTGCAGATTAATTTTTTATCTATTGACAATTTGTTTAATCAACCTTTTATTTCAGAAAAAATGATAAAAAATGGATGGAAAATGGTGTGTGTTTGGTTGACCAATAAGCCAAATGCAATTACCTAAAAAACCAAAAACAATTTGCAGCTTTCATTCAACAACAAGAATCTCAATTTCTATATATTTTTGGATACTCATTGAAAAAAATAAAGACTGTCTGCATTCACCTGTGTGTTCCTCGTGTTCAACAGCAAGAAACTTATCTGAACCCTCCTCACGTACACACTCACCTTAAAGATAAAGATCTAGTGCCAACTTTTCCTGCCAAGGGCGAAACTTAGCAGAGCTCTGCGGGGCTGGATCTGCTGCCGTGAATGGCACGCACAGATGCGTCAATGACAGCGGTGTTTGGAGGAGTATGACCTTTTTCTGCATCCTACAGGTCCGGCTGATGCAGTGCACTCTCTCTCAGCAGTACTGTACGTGGCTCAACTTGTGCACTTCTATACAGCATGCATCTGAGGCAGCAACCACGCTGAAAACGCAACGAGCTGCTGGGAAAAAACGTCATTCCTAATTTTATATTTTCCAACACGAAGGCAGCTGGATACGGAAAGGTGTCTACTCACCAGAATATGTGATGTTATCTCTGCAGCAGCGCTTGTCTCGCACAGATGATGAGATGCTGCAAATGAGACACTGCGGTCCACATTTATCCGCTTCCCCAACGATCCGTGTGTGTGTATGTGTGTGTGTGTGAGAGAGAGTGTGTGTCGAGCCAAGGGTATGGAAAGCTGGAGGCGGTCTGCTTCACGTCAGGTGGAAACAGACGTGATTGTGTGAATCGGAGAGATCCTCGTCGGTGTTTTTCCTCAGCTCACAGACATCTCAACTCTTCCACTCTGCCTCTCTCCGTCTCTTCTCACCCTCCTCTCTCCTTCGCTACCTCCTCTCTCCTCTCCCTCCCCACCGGGCTGGGCATGCCCAGTCCTTGCATCCTCGTCACCAGCAAAGCAACACTTTATTTCTTGCTGGCCTACAAGTTACTCAGGTTCACCCAAGTAACTAAGAAGGTTACATTTACTCAAGCACTGCTGCTCTACTACTTAAATAACATGTGTACTCATGTATACTCTACTATAGTTTTTGCTAAATATAATTACATTTTAAAGATAAACATTGTGTGGTGGGGTAGGTAATTTTGGATAAACCACCTACAGTGCGCTAGAATTTGAAAATACACAGCCGGAACAAATCTGCCACTTCCTTACAGAGCCCCTCCTCCAACACATCATGAACGCCCACATGACCAATGAGGGCACCAGATAAGTTTGTGATGGAAGGCTGACAGGCAGGTAGGCCATCCAGTTATTTTAGCCGGGCCGGCTAAAATGATTGGTTGTGCTTTTTACAGTACTCCGGCTTCCACAGATGACATTTTTCTATGGATTTTTTGTCAAAGCACTTAAGATATTCATTGCTATCGGGATGTTAAGAGCATTCCATGGAATATAACAAAAGGTGTATCTCGAGCCGGTTTCTCAAACTTACCTACCCCACCTTAAAACAACATGCCCCACGGACCCGCCGAAGGGGCCGAAACCACAACATCTGCAAGCAACAGTGTCTGAGGGCTTCTTAAGATTTAATAAACTATGAATGTTTCATATCCATGTAACGGGAAGAAACTCAGCTAACTGATGATATGAACCATTTTCAGCTAAAAAAAACACAAGGCTAACGCTGAGCATTTGAATTAGCCCTGAGCGAAAAAATGCTAACGCGGTTAGCACAGAACTCACGGTATAAACACCCTTATTACTTATCGTAACTGCACATCCAACCCATCGATTAGCATTGTGAGATTACACAGATTTTTATAGGTATCAGTATCATCGCGACATGATCAAAACTCGCGACATGAGAAACAAAAACAGACATCACAACACGTGGCATTAGGTAGCAAAAACGGCACATTTCTTACCTTAGCTGTTATTCTGATCAAAAGTTGTCTTCCATGGTATTACAACGATAAAAACGCTGCTGAAGGTTAATCCATAGGTTAATCCAATGTGTCTGACTCTGTGTTACTTTGAAATGATTTCTGATAATCCATCAGCAATAAAGCTAGCTTTCAGTTTTCAGATTTCAGAGCGTAAGATAGGTTTCACTTTGGGCAAATTGCCTGCGCATAGCCCCCACTTCTCAATGGTAACGTGTGTGTGTATGTGGATCTTCTCCTTCGATTCTATTGGCTCTAACGGTTCAAAAGAGATGTCAATCATCAAAATCGACCAATGGGTTCCAGAGAAACGGCAAATACGACCAGATCAGCCCAAATGACCCCAAATGACCCCAGAGGTGTTTTTTTGTGGGCTAAATCTCTCTAAAAATGTCAAATGTCACTTGTTTTGCATCAATCTTGATACAGGGTACTTATTATATGTATGTGTATAAAAACAAATCTATATTGATTCTGACTTTTCTACATCCAACTCACAGGTTTATCATTACTTTGAGAAAAAAGATTATTAATTTACCTACCCCTTTTAGAAGTGAAGTTATTGTCATTTATTGTGGAATTTTCTAGCCTGAGACCTGAGAAACAGGCTTGGGGCTTAACAGGTTAAAGGACATTAAACAACATTTCCAGGTTCATATTTGTATTCTGTGTATTGTGTCCTGTTTCCATGCTTTAATGTTCCAAACTGTCTTTATTTTTCTCGTACTGCCTGTGCTGCAGCACCTCTTTTCACCCTCTGTCTGAAACCAGAGACCAGTCTGCTCTGATTGGTTAGCTGGCCGGCTCTGTTGTGATTGGTCAACTGCTTAGAGATGTTCTGCCCCTTAGCCTATCACATACAATGTGTTGGAGCGCTAGCCAATAGAAGCACTAGTGCTACATGGTGATGTCACTGTGTTACGGCAGAGGACTACAATTGAGGCAAGTGTGAGAGAAACTCCCTCTGGAGGGAACTTTGGGTTTTTAGCCTTTGCAGACCAATACATGCACAGAAACCTATATAACACACTACAGGAAAGGGAAAACCCAAAAAAGCTAAATAGGGCCCTTTAAACTAAGTAACAGTTTACTAAAGAATACCTGCAGAAGATCCTTTACAAACATGTGCATCCTATCTCATTTGGTATTTATTTAGTTACAAAATCTTATGAAATCCAATCACCTTTAGGTATATTTAAAGTTCAAGGTCTATATGCAACAAAAATGTAGTATTAAGGTGGTGGTTCGATATCTGAAATTATTCTAGCGGCAAAGCACGAATAAAAATGTATTTAGGTGTTTCCTGGTAATAATGACACTAATGATTTCCACTGGGAAATAAATACTTTCACTGTGTGATTAAAGTAATGCTGAGACACCTTGAGATGTCCATGAGTTTCCTCACATTGTCCTCTGGAGTGTAATAGCCCGGCTGTTGTTTATGTGGGATTAATGAACTCATCTTCATATCAGTGTGACCTGAATATTAATAAATACAGGAAATACTCTGCCCTACAAACACAAAATGTACTAGCCTAACTGCAGTAATTAACCTTTTGGCATCAGTTTACCATAACAAGATTTTAAAGTATTAAAGATCCACAAAGACAGAGGTAAACCAACCAGCTAACTGATGCTAACTGGTTGAATAGCAGTAGCTGAAGCTAATTTACGCAATGTTTTGGTTGGTTTCTTGTAATTGAAAGTAAAACATTTTGGAAATGTAGTTTTCTTATACCAAATATACCTCAGCTAGTCTTAGCTTAAACTAATCATCATGGAGAAAAAGGACATTAGTTAGTCTGCATAAAAGCTAACTAGCATAGCTTAGCAAATTAGCAGTTAGTTAGCGTTGATCGGATGGTCAAAGCTGAAGAAGAAATAAAAACAATATTTTTGATAAGCAGTTGTTAGTAGAAAAATACATCTATATACATCCAGGCCTACTCACTCTAAACAGTATTTAAAGGTCTCCTATTATGCTATTTTTAGGCATATAGGCCTATTATGGGTCTCAGATATATACAAATATATAAAAAAACATGTCTATGATGTGTTTTACAGATCATGCATCAGACATCCCTCATATCCCTGTATTTCAGCCCTGTTAGAGAAATGCAGGTTCGGGGTCCTTAGCTTGAAAAAAAAAAAGAGGAGGGGGAGCTTATGCCTGCTCAGAATTACCCGGCAGATACAGTTACATTTTGCCGTGATTAAACACCATCATGTTCCAAACCACATCAAGGATTACTTCTGAAACAGTATGGAGCTCCAATGCTCTTTCTCTTGCGGGTTTATCACAAGGTGAGCTCCTTTTTTTATTTCCTGCTTTTTGACACATACTCTCTCCAGTACAGAGTGTTAGCGGTGCTTGCTAATGTAAACAAAGACCATATTAGGTCCAAAATACATCGGGCATTGTTTCTGATAGCAACCATGCGGGCGTAGGAAGCATCGTCAATGTGGGTGGGACAATTTGACGGGGGGTGTGGGTCCGGCATCGGTTCAGATATTAGCACTCCAACGCTATGGCAACACTCCGTGAACAAACATGCACGCTATGTGAGAATCTGCCAGTGAAAACATTTCATTGATTTGGGCGTTCTCTCAATAAGCAAGTGGAATGGATTTGATAATGAAGCACTGACACAGCGCTCTACAAAGAGCGACGAGAGGATAGACCGATGCACGGACTTTCCACATGGTAAAGGTCGGGGGGTCTAAACTAATCATTTTAAAAGGTGGGGGGGACTTGTCCCATATAATGGCTGCGACACCCATGATAGCATCGTTTCTGATAGTGCCGCGGGTCCACATTTTTCCGATATAACGTCATGTCGGACGCAAATCTGGATCAGCTCCGTGTTACCCCCGTTATAAGAGATTGGGGTATGGAGGAAAAGAGAGAGGGTTTTATTTTCTGACACTTTGTGAGTTCCCTGACACACGGGGGGGGGGGGGGGGGGGGGGGTCAATAACGTAACCAGATGAGTGATTACAGCGCCCGGTATCATTTTACACTAAGGGTGTAACGGTATCCATATTCGTCCCGTACCGTCACAGTTCGGACGTCACGGTTCTGTGCATGCAGTCACACGGCGAATACGCCTTTTTTTACGAGTGGGAAAAAAGTCTGTCCTTCAGGGCAGTATCCACTACACTATGTATAATCCAGGGGCGGTATTGCGCCCTAAAAGCTGTTTGCCAGCCGCCCTTAAACAACAAATGAAGAACAAGAACAAAACACAACAAAACGAACAAAATACAAAAAGAAGAAAAGTTAGTATGGCGATTTCAGATAACACACGGGAGCTAGAACCCACCTGCTTCTTTTAAATCAGCTGTGTGGGAACATTTCGGGTTCCCTGTGGACTACAATAACGATGGAGTGTGCGAGTGGTGGATCGGACGAGGACGGTGTGTCGGCGTTGTTAGACAGCGGTGCGGTATGCTAATGGAACACACGCCAAACATGCTAAATCATATCAGAAGATTTGACAATCACCGGAGCCCGGCAAAAGACAACAGCAGTTCAACAGCTGATCCCGCTGTTTTTAAGAAGCCAATAGGCATGAAAGCCGAGAGACCAATAACGGAAGCTTTTGGCTTATTATTTATGATGTAATATTTTCAAGAGATTCTTTTTAGTTTTACAGCTTGATGAAACCTTTTTGTTTGACATCAGCCATTATAGATAATCTGGCCATCTGAGTGTGTGTGGTTTGTTTTTAATAGTTTAATACAGTTAATTATCCAAAATGTCAGAGTTCCTTATTTTGAAACTGAAACTTGCACTACTGTTCAAACATAAATAAAAAACAAACCTGGAATTATGCCTTTGGGACTTTTTTTTGCTTTTTCTTGTTGTATCGAACCGTACCGAACCGTACCGAACCGTGACCCCCAAACCGAGGTACGAACCGAACCGTGACTTCTGTGAACCGTTACACCCCTATTTTACACACATTTGTATCATACAGATGCAGGACTTGCACACGCCTGTTATCTAACCGAAAGGTCCACACGCTGAAACTCTCTCCTTATTAATTTAAGCATTTTACTTATTAATGTATGCAGACAATCACACAATCTATGTGATTTTTGGATTTACCGTGCCTCTCAATTGCCCGTGACAGGTTGGCAAGGTCGATGAATCCTGAAGTTGCCCAAGGATTGTTCAGGGAGCACGAATCCTTGTCAAAAAAGAAGACATGGCCAGCAAAATAGACGCTGAAGTTTAGCGCTTCCAGTTAGCCACTCCGTGCGGACATAATTGTCCTCATTGAATGTCCGATTCTCTCCCTTTTTCCTCTGTGTACACACAGCTCGAGTGCGGGCATTGGCCTGTCATCTGATTTAATTTTTAGTTGCTGCTGTAGCGGAAGTTTAGTAAAGTTATGTTTGATACGCCAAATCTCCACCCTCCATAATGCTTAATTTGCTTGATAATTTCTAACGGGGGTGATGACATTTACAGTATTAAAACTGATGTTGATGTGATTTGATTGGATGGCAGTGTCCAATCAATCGCCAGCCGCCAGCCGCCTCTGAAGGGAAGCAAGAGGCGTCTGGCTTCCCTTGGCATGGCCCTGACCAATCACAGGTTGGCAGGGGCATCACGTGGGCCTCATCTGATTGGTCAATCCCTCAATTTTTTTTCACCAAGGGAAGCCAGATTCGGCTGGCCTCCTCTCGCAACAGTGAGTGCAATCTACTGTTTCACCATAACATATAAAGGGGCGCTGTTTGTTTCACTCTTTGTAAAATACTCAATGAGAATGGGGGAGACACGGGCCGGCAGCAACACACAGCAAAGGAGAATTATCGAAACAAAACAAAGTGTTTTTATTTATTTAAATTATAACTACAATCCGAAAAAACAGGGGAAGCCTGGCTTCCCTTGGCCTCCGGGAGAAAACGCCACTGGTTTACCCCACAACATACTGTCACTATATATATATGTTGATGTGTTATTAACTACCCAGCTATAAAGTGATTAAAATGTGGGATGCCTGTGGTTGTAAGGCATTTCAGAAATGTACTCTAATATGTATTATTCCTTATTAATTTGTTTCCCTTTACACCACCCTAATGGCTGTGAACTGAAACTCATGTTTATGCTTGTCTAAGCTGTCAACCTCATTTCCTGCCTGAGGCATCGGTGCCAATTTACTGTACACTGGTCTGAAATGCATTTAGATCACAGCAGTAATAATTCCTGCTGTAATCTCCTTTGGATGAGTCCCAGTGCTGCAATGACAGGAACACGGGTCATTATACGCTTCAGTAGTCCTTATAACTATCAGGAGTCAACTGAAGCACTTATACATCAGTCTATACATCACTTATTTATTTCACAACAGTTTTGATGGTGCTGTTAATTATGCTTACATATGCTCTTTATTTATATCTTGTTGTATTACTTAAGCAACAGACTGGATTAGATTATTATTATAATCTATGTTGATTTCGTTTTTTCTCTTATTTTCTTGCTATTAAAGGGGAAAGGAAACACCATTACAGCTATAATATTCCAGTAGTTTATTCATTTTACAATGGATATTGATCGTAATATTTATTGTATATGATATTACTCGCCAAAAGAAAATTTATTATCCGCCGGCCGGGTGGGGAATTCCGGGACCAGGCCGCTGCCATTAGGGGAGTCCCAAATGGTGACGTCACTGTGTGGGTCCTCGCTCCGGGTATCCATACCGGAAGTCAACACAACGTGGCAGATATGGCAGCGATGGAGGAATTTTGCAATGAGATCGACGTTTTGAACGATGCTACGGGCTCCGAAGAGTCCAGCTAGCTTAGCCGCTAGCTTAGCGATAAATACACACAGCGTTGTATTCTCCTCCCCCTGTCGGCCCTAAAAGCTTCAGAGGGCGGATACCTGAGCTCCATAGCGTCCCGCTAATGTGAAACACACACACACAGCGTTAGCGGGACATTCTCCTCCCCCTGACGGCCCTAAAAGCTTCCGAGGGCGGATAGCTGGGCTCCGTACCGTCCAGCTAGCTTAGCGATAAATACACACAGCGTTGTATTCTCCTCCCCCTGTCGACCCTAAAAGCTTCAGAGGGCGGATACCTGAGCTCCATAGCGTCCCGCTAATGTGAAACACACACACACACACAGCGTTAGCGGGACATTCTCCTCCCCCTGTCGGCCCTAAAAGCTTCAGAGGGTGGATAGCTGGACTCCGTAGCGTCCCACTAGCTTAGCCGCTAGCTAAAGGTAAACATAGATGGGTACATAGAATATGAATAAATCGTCACCGATGTAGAGGATATATTTTTTTATTCACTTTGAACTCGGCCAAATGGATTTTAATGCTCTGGGATTTAAGTTAGGCCACATAGTACGTGCATAGTTAGTGCTAACCCATGCTTTGAGCAGCTTCTCATCCTTTAGTGGCAGCCTATGGAAATGTACTTCTTCCTTCTTTGTATAAAAACCATTTGTGCGGCCTGGGGCAATACAATACGCTCCTGACGACGACCGTTTTCTTTTGTTGGAAACCACTGGTGCATTGCACGCCATGTTGTTTGCAGCTGTATTGAGCTTTGGCCCAGGAAGCCGTATCCACACAGTGACGTCACTGGGAAAGTCCCGGATCGATGGAAGCGCCCAAGGTCATTAGGCGCGTATTTCAAAAAATAAATTCGCGTATCTCGATCATTTACATTGGAAATAGACTAGATAAATACATTTCCTAATGGGAATATCGTCGCATGGAAAGCAGTTGGAAAAGTGTTTCCATTTCCCTTTAAAAATGTTGCCGCTAAACTTATAATGTTACAACTTGCATCACAAGTTTTTGTATTATACTTATCATTTAAAGGTGGGGTATGTAATTTATTTAGAAAACACTTTTTGTTATATTCCATGGAATGCTCTTAACATCCCGATAGCAATGAATATATTAAATACATTAAAAAAATGCATCTGTGGAAGCCGTGGTCCTGTAAAAAGCACGACCAATCTGTCCTGTCAGCCTTCCATCTCGTGCACAAATTTATCTGGTGCCCTCATTGGTCATGTGCGCGTTCGTGTGTGTTGGAGGAGGGGGGCTTTGTAAGGAAGTCTGAAGGAAGAGGCAGATTTTTTTCGGCTGCGTAGTTCCAAATTCTAGCGCACTCAAGCTGGTTTCTCCAAAATTACATACCCCACCTTTAATTTGAGGCAGGTTATCAGCTTTTGCCAATTATTTTCTTTTCATTTTATAGACTCAAACTATGTTTGCTGTATTTAGTAGTAAGAAATAAATGCCTTGTTTGCAAACAGTGCAACTCCTGCTCAGCTCTCTGTATTAGCAGTTGAAGAATGGGTGACATTCATAAACTGAGAATGTCGTTCATGCTTTGTCCAACAGATGGGACTAAAGTTCCATTCTTCTTATACTGTATATTTGACTTTATGTTCTCGGTTGATTAAAGGTGGGGTAGGTAATTTTGGAGAAACCACTCAAACCAGCTCGAGTGCGCGAGAATTTGAAAATACACAGCCGGAAAGAATCAGCCACTTCCTTACAGAGCCCCTCCTCCAACACGAACGCGCACATGACCAATGAGGGCACGAGATAAGTTTGTGCACAGATGGAAGGCTGACAGGCAGGTAGGCCATCCAGTTATTTTAGCCGGGCCGGCTAAAATGATTGGTCCTGCTTTTTACAGTACTACGGCTTCCACAGATGACATTCTTTTATGGATTTTTTGTCAAATCACTTAAGATATTCATTGCTATCGGGATGTTAAGAGCATTCCATGGAATATAACAAAAAGAGCTATGGTTATTTTTCAAATTAAAATAGTAGTAGAACTATAATAATAATGATGATAATAATATTACTCATAATTACAAAAATAATATGTGACAACATTAAAGTACAGCCTACATATCAATATTTCATTCTTTTTTTCTCGCAGTACTTCTACGTTTATAGAAGGGATCACCATGAAATACCTGATGATTATTAGACATTATTTTAGCATTACAGGTTTAAGTAAATGTTACATTAGAATATGCAAATCAACCATTGTGTTATATGTGCTTATTTGCATATTAATTGCATACTTTCAGAGGAGAAATCTGAACACAGAGCGAAATCAGGTTAAAAACCTAATTTCATTTTATTGACATATTAGAGTACATTTTTGGAAATCTCTTTATATCACTCCATACATAAAAAAAAATACTACCAAAAGACATAAAGTAAGCCATGAGATAGATTAGTTCAAAATCCAGACATTGTATAACATTACAAGTGAACAGGGTACTTTTATTTCAACACCTTCTTAGCTTACTGTATATACTTTTTAATTGATCTTTATATGACATTTGCCTTTTGAAATTTTTTTGACAGCTTTATTAAGTCTTAATCAATCATATGACATGTGGTATATGAGTAAACTTGACCTAAATCTGGAGTTTAAAACGTTGACATCCGGTGATACAGCAGCATGTGCCTTACAGTATGGGTGATATTTGAGTCTAGTCTTGCACAATCCAAAATTCTCTTTGAAGTTATACATTTCGCAAATCAATAACTAACAGATGTGCCAGCAGGAGTCTGATGCAACAGCACACGTATCTGTTGCAGATAATATTGTAAGTGACCTTCTTATGGGCTCAGAACAGTCTCATAATACACACATGCACACAGAAGGATTCACACTTGTATTTCATGATCTGCAAAAGGATTCACACTTGTATTTCCGGATCCACACTTGTGTTTTTCAATGCACACACAAATGTGTTCCGTTTCATATACATGTAAATAAAATCCAAATACAGAAAAAAGTTTTACATATGTATTTTTGATTCTCACATATTTGTTTTCCGTTTAAATCTCCTGAACCTGCAAACACAAACCGCTTTCTGTGCACGGATCGCTGTGCATTCATGTGTGGGTTTTTTGAGACTCCCCTGACACTCACCCGATTCGTACTTGTAATTTCTCTCGTCTATATCCAATCAGATGTCTCCTCCAGTCTAAGCCAATCACATGATCGCGCCCCCACGAGGATAGGATTTCTTGCGTTCATGACGTAGCGCTTCATTTACGCATTTTGCGCTGTCCGGACTCTGGATCTGATGTTCTTAATATACATCCATGGAGCTGACAGGTCAACTTCAACATGGCGTCTAGCACAAGTGTACTGTAAGTGATACGTGTCTCGGCGTGAATGATTAAATATGTTTTAGGTATGAATTATTGTTATGTTAGTGATGTGTTAGCATGGAAGTAATATGGGTGGCATGTAATATGCGTTTGCTGGCAAGTTAGCTATATAATGCTAATAGACTACCTAGGATTATAACCTTACATAGCTAACATTAGCCAAACATTTCTTTAACTTCTTTCATTCTCTTGCTTTCTTTTTTAGGGACAGCTTAGACAGAATGAATCCAAAGTTTGCTGCTAAATTATTATTCAAAATATATTCTATTGTGTTTAATGATGTGGTGGAATTGAACATTAAGAGCTGACGTTAAATAGGATTAACCGGTGTTGGTAAACAAACGGTCGAATGTTGAGCACTGTTGGTCATATTTTATCTATCTTTTCTATTCTTTTCCCCCCAGGAATCAGTAAAGCATGAAATCCTTCAGAGACTTCAAGATCGACTGATATACATCTTGGATAGGACACCTGTTGATCTTGAAGGGATACAGTTTGCGTGCCGTCAGGCTTTTGTTATATTGAGTGCACTGGGTGACATTGTTGATTTAGGGAATAATATACAGTCACTTGCAGACCTGAATAGCCTTATCCAGCAAGAGAGAGATAATCAACAGATATTTGTGACCCTTGAGTTGCAAAGATGTTGTGGACGTGGGCGTCCGCGATTGAATGTGTCAGTAGAGGCTCTGACAAATCTGGTTGAACTGGGACTGCCATCGAGTTGCATCGCCAGACTCCTGGGTGTGTCTAGAGCAGTGGTTCTCAAAGTGGGGTCCGCGACCCCCCGGGGGTCCGTGGCACTCTGCCAGGGGGTCCGTGAAAAGTTTTCAGATTCATTAGATTTTTTTTTGTGACGCAACACTTTTGGAGAGAGAGGACGCTGGCGTTGTCTGTTCGCCGCTTCTCTGTCCGAAAGTGTATCAGCCGAGTTTTGGACCAACGTTTCTACCTCAGTTTCTATACGTTCAGTGGCTTGCACACGCTGTTCTGGACACATTTGTAACACCCGATCGCAACTTTTTACGGATGCTCCGCTTCTGACCTGTCCACCCTCCTACACCTGCTAATGTTGCTCCTGCTTCAGGGCTAACGTTATCGCTAACGTTAGTGGCTCCATCTGACGACAAGCCCGATTCTCCGTCTCATTTTCCCGTTTTGAGTCCCGATCCTGCTTCACTGTATCACCTGCTTAGCTGCTGTTTGATTTTGTTCTGCCACAAAAGACACAACAACAGTCCTCTCCACCCAGCCAGTCTGACGGCGATCAGAAGCTAGCCTAGTTCTACCTGCTCAGGCTAGCCTGCTCTGGCCACCACCGGTGCTCCTCTGCGGCAAACTTCTTCAACTTCCACCATCTCTCCTCAGTGCTGTCCTGTCCTGGTTCATCTGTACTCTTGGCTGATAGCGCATTCTCCTGGCCGATCCACGACCACAGCTAACGCTGTGCTAACGTTAGCATCATACCATCGTGATGCTTCGTTACTCCGCCTCGCAACTTTTTAGGATCAACCACTTCACTACACCCCCTCTATGTCTGTCAGTCATTGAATACCTCGGGCTGTTACGAGTTGGCAGACCCAGGTATGTCCATAGAGGGTTTGTTTACACCGGCTCAGCTGACACTATCCAACTGTGTGGTCCCGGCGCCCCGTCACCGCCCACTTACGTCATCACAACAAACCACACGTGTGCAGTGTTAACCTAAAGCCCTTGGCCTGTGTTGATGGCATCACTGTTTTACCAGCCATTGCAACATATAACAACTCCTACACATTCATGTTGTTAAATACCCGCTCCCTTAACAACAAAGCATCACTTATTAATGAAATCATCATTGATAGGAAATTGGATTTTCTCTGCCTCACTGAGACATGGCAAAACCAACAGGACTTCCTCACACTCAACCTAGCCGCCCCCCCCCCCCCCAGGTTATGCTTATCTCCAACAGCCCCGCTCCATTGGTCGTGGTGGTGGGCTGGCAGTCATCCACAGAGCAGATATCCCTGTCAAACAGCTGCTTATGACGAATAAAATCTCACTTGAGTGCATTGCCTTCTCAGTGGCTGCCCCCTCAAAGCAGCAGGTCGTCCTCATTTACCGCCCCCCCCCCCCCCCCAAACCTTCCACCTCATTCATGTCTGAGTTGTCTGAGCTTCTCACCTCAATCTGCTCCATATCCCCATCCACACTACTGCTAGGTGATTTTAACATCCACGTGGACTCCATTGCAACATATAACAACTCCTACACATTCATGTTGTTAAATACCCGCTCCCTTAACACCGGTCACACACGTCCTACAAACCTGTCCTCAGCGGGTGGGGATCAATGTGAGAGTGCATGGGGAGACACAGCCCACACTAGAACCAGGAGGGCCCCCTGATGAGAACACTGCCGCAGAGAACCCTGACTCACAAGACCTTGGGCCGGGCATGTCAAGTGAGCCCTACAGGGAGGTGGGGACGGAATCCCTGCCTGCCATGACAAAACAGGAGATCCGTCTGGGGCAGAAGGAGGACAAATCCAGAGTTACGTGTTTCTGCACTTCCTCTAAGAAGAAAGGACAGTAACATAAGATCTCTGTGGCTTCAGGCTTGATCGCCGTTCAAATGACAGCGTTGGTTTCCCCAAAAGTGGGCGGGGCTGTAAAGTGAGTAGATTTTACTCTCATCTATTATCCAAAACCATTCTATTTATTCTAATGTAAATTACATGCCAGTGTTTTAAGTTTTTATTTTAAATCGTATAATGTCGGACTTTTTTTCCCGTCTGTGAGGAAAAGAAATGGGGCTTAGAGCCTCAAAATACTGAAATGTGTATTTTTGAAAATCTTTTTTTCCTTATTTACTCAACAATAACACACAATTAGCCTTGTTTTTATTTATTCGTTTAATTCTATAATCTTGGGCTTTTTAGCCATAAATAAAGTCACCGGAAACAGACGTAGGCCTATAAGGGACATTTTGAGGATACACACAAACCCGCTGAACAGATTACCCAAGATCCTTAGCTTGAAGCTCGTTGATTGGATGTTTAGCCGCAATGCGTGTTGGGATATGATGTTAATGCGATATGATATCCGAAAAAAATAATAATAAATAATAATACTTTATTCCGAGTGTTCTTGCTTTTCTCTTTGGAAGTCATCACATAACGGCATTGTAATACACAGTTCGGCTGCATTACATATTACACATCTGCTGTAGTTCTTTATTTATAGAGCTCTGATGAGAAGACTTCTGGACAAACATGAGAACTGCCGCCAAAACTGAATATGTGACGTGGATCATAAATATATCAACAATTAAAGAACACCTTGCATTTCTTTTCACACAATACGTCTCCTGGCAGTATCAATAGTAATTCGGCTGACTTTTATATTTGATCCAATTGGTAGATAGGTTACATTTACACCATAACGGTGCACAGCTGATAGAAAAGGACTTGTAGTTTTTAAAGATATTACTGATTTTCTTTGAATATAAGAATGTAAATACTTAGTTGAGAGAATAGTCAAGATTTAGAATAGGATTTGGGTGATGGGAGACACATCTAAAAAAAAACTCACCTCTTCAATCTGGCTTTTAATGTGTGATTTTTTACTATATATTTATTTGTTGTTCCTTCCTTTTCCCTTCACTATATCTGTAAAGCGTCTTTGAGCACCTGTAAAAGCGCTAACAAATTAAATCTATTATTATTATTATTATTATCTATGGAATCACAATTTCAATAGCTTACCATTAAATGACGGATATGGCTTTCTGTCTGTGATGTTTTACAAATCAGATATTAATGTGTAGAAGTAAAACATGAGAAATAGTATAGCAATATCCTGTAAAATTATGTAAAAACATGAATAAAACTACACATCTTCAGATGTTATACATACATAAGTGTCCTACACTAATAATACAAAGTTAATATTAGTATGCTGTGTGTACCTTGTGTGCACCGCCTAGTGGTTAAAGCACGATATTGAATTATTTTTGTTGAATCATGTTATTTTTGTTGAATAATGTTATTTTTGTTGAATAATGTTATTTGATGAAAAAAATATTAAGAGTACATACTTTCATAGGGGGAAAGTAGAAGGTCAATGATAGAAGTATAGAATATAAAAAAATCAAGAAGATACTGTAAGTGATCTCTACAATAAAACAGTTTAGTGCTGTATGTACAAAGATATTAATATGAGGATGTGCAAAACAGACAAACTAATGAACCTTTATTAACACATTAAAGAATACTTTAGGTTAAGGTCTTCTTTCAAATAAGAAAAAAGCTTTGGGGGTATCTATCTACAGATAAATATTAAGCCTGACAAAGTACTTAACATCTAATGTATTGCTTTCCTGCAATGTTAACTATGTTGAAGCACTTATTTTAACTGATATTATACACATTAATTATACTTTTATGTATGTAGATAGTATAAGAAATGTGCAGAATTTGACATTTTAATGGTGGAGGTATACACACATATTGATAGATGTCTTGTAATGCACTGTTGAGGAACCTGTGACCCAAGCTTTTCATTCATTGCATAACTACACCGTAGTTGTGTATATGATATGTCAATAAACCTTTGAAAATCTTGAAATCTTGAAAGGGATGTGCAAAATAGCAATTTTAATTAACTATTTGTAGAGAATAACGAGTAATTAATATACTTTATAGAGATCTGCAGATAAATGTTTAGTCTTCTCAAGCACCAACTATCAAATATCTCTCCTGATTGTTGGCACTTGACAATCACCTTCCCTGAATTTTACTCAGGTGTAACTAAAGTCTGCTTTAAGGGTTGTTTATATTTCACATCATTAATCAGAATCTGCAGAGTTACTAAAATAAATGTAGTGGAGTAAAAATACCAGGTTAACCTCTGAATTGTAGTGGAGTAGAATATATATTAATGCTGCCCATTATGGATACAAGTGATTTTCACCCATTTAGTAATTATATGTTTTAAATGTGTACACACCAATGTGTTTCCTATCGCCTAAACCTCCAGGGCTGTACACAGTTTAATACTGTCAGTGTCAACTTCTAATTTTGGGAAAAAACGAAAACGTCTTTTAAAACTACAATTCCCAGTAGAGACGTGCCATAGAGAACATGTTGCGAAACACAATAGCCAGCATGTGTAGTTCTGGGGGGGCGCTCGAGTCCAGTTTTGAATAGTCTGCCGTGGTATCGTTCCATTTCAAAGAGCTTGACGCTCCGCGTAACCTTGGCGCACTGCCACTCCAACATCCAATCCCAGAGCTTGAGGATTAATCACGGGGTTTGTCAACGGGACTGTAGTCCCAAACGATAGCTGGGGATTATGGGTAGTGTAGTGTCTTCGGGCCATCCTAAACTGAAATGTTTTTCAGATATCATATCGCATTAACAAAACCACATCTGGCGTCACAGAGATCATGTTACTGTCCTTTCTTCTTAGAGGAAGTACAGAAACACATAAGGGTAAAAAGCCACAGGCCCTCCGGGCCGGGGGAATTGTATTATCACTGGCCCCACCATTGTAACCACTGGCCCGGAGCATTCGTCCAAAAAAAAATCGACTAATAATGAAGAAAATTAACACATTTGTTGCAATAGTAATTTATGCACTAACTACATTACTACTTGTACTACAACATTTGAACAATCAGTTCTTCCTCAATTGTTCATTTGGTTTATTAAAATAATGATATTGTGGTCATTGTTAAAAAATGTCTGCTATTATTATTAGTATTATTATTTGTATAATGCACTTTCTGCCTTCCTGTCATTAGGAGTTAGAAATGTAATGGCTATGTAATTGATTAGATTAGAACCTTCATTATCCTAAACTGCTGGGACATTTCCCATTAGCCAATACCTTTATATTGTCTACTCTTCACTTACTTGTCAGCATAGGTCGGCATTGATGTATAGAGCCGACAGAAGACCTTGTTTATATTGAGAGGTGCAGCCAGTGATGCGTCCTAAAACCAGGAAGTAAGCTGTTGGTTCCCTCGACAAAAAGCAATGTGATTTCTCCACAGGGTTTTGGAAAATAGCTGGAAATAAGGTCTGTCGAAAACAAACCTGTTTGATAAATGCACGTTTTGTTCAGCCGGAACAGAAAGCAGACCCGACCCAGAAGACCTGAGACTCCTGGATGCTTCATAGTGATGGAGTAGGTCGTCTATATACCTCGGTCCTAAGCCATTTAGTGATTTAAAAACTAGCAGTAGTATTTTAAAATCAGTTATTTGGCAGACTGGAAGCCAGTGTAATGATCTCAGAACCGGAGTGATGTGATCCACTTTTCTAGTGTCAGTGCTACTATTATGAGCCACTTTTCTTTCTATATTGTAGCCTGATAGCACATCGACTGTCAACAAAAGTTTCTCAGTCCAATGCTAAGATAGTGGCAGGCCCTGTGTGACTGGAGACTATAAGGCTACACAAAACCCAAACATGTCCTTAATGTTACTCAAGGCAAATATATGTAATATAACCTTTAGACTGCAGCTAACTGGGGGGCTACAAACCCCTCATACTGTGAGTGAATAACTTGAGATGGTTATGTTGCCTAAAGGGGAGACAATCATTATGGTATTAGGCCATGCAAATACAGGGTCAACTTAGTGATAACATAAGTGTTGCATAATATATGTTCTTGAATAATGTTATAGGGTCCAGCACAAGGGAAATTGCAACTGAGTAGGGCAGCAACGTTGTAGATATTGACGATACATCCAGCAAAACGCTCCCAAAACAAACTGGTATGGCCTGGCTGGGTGTATAAATCCCGGCCTGACCTATGGTCCCAGTCCGGCCCTGCTGACACATCACACACCCATACTACACAGTACACACATTACTGATTAAACTGATATCACAATTTAGTTACTCTCTTTAAATAAATATACTGTAATTGGAAAAGAATCATGTGTGGTATCCTTGTTTTGTCCGTCCTTGATCCAGGGCTCCTTATTGTTGTATGTTGTTCTTGGTTTTAGAATGAATTCAGTAATGGTGTAACACAAACATAAAAAATCATTGGATAGTGTTTCTCAAATGAAGGGGGAAAATAATGAAATAAAGTAATGTATTAAGATTCAGTGCGAGTTATTACTTTCTTCAAAAATACACAGACTTTGCAGCACATCTCACCAGCAGAGTGCAATGTGTTGGTGAACCTTTGTTTCCTCATGACAGCTCACTTAAAGGTATACTCAATTCAATTAGCATGACCTCAGTTACATATAGTATTGCCAAAGCTCTGTATAGTTGCAATATCTATACAAAATATAAATATACAATACTCCCCCTTGTGGCCAAAGGCAGACACAACTCTTGTCTTCAGATGTACAGTATGCTTGAGTGCAGCAAAATGTAGCACAGTGACTATTTTTTTCAACTAAACATCATAAAACGATACATATTTTAGTAAATGGGACATTATAATCTCTGCACATTAACTCTATATTTGCCTTTACCATGGTGCCAAAATTAAACGAAATAAAATAAACAATATATAGGGGTTGCTTCTTCTCTGAACTTCTATGTATACTGCATCCCTCCATATCAAATAAACCATAAACAAATACATAAAGTCCTGTTCACTACAGCGATCTATGTCACACACAACTATAGAAACTTGGTGATATACAGTGGCGTTTTCTCCTGGAGACCAAGGGAAGACAGACTTCTCCTGTTTTTTCAGCCTTTGTTATCATTTTGATAATTACAAATATATATTCTTGTCTGTGGTTGCTTTTGCGTTCAGGGCATACAAGGGGTGTAACATTATTTTAATACCAAAACTATATTGAAATAGAGTCTCACTTGAACAGCAACTGCGTAGCTGTAACATTACTGGGTTAAAGGTGATAACTGAGTCATTCTACAGAGAAGGTGGAATCTGGGTGATACAAGTCTGCTGAAATATATTCCTTCTAAAAACATCTAAAACCTGTTGAATAGCAATAACTAACTCTTAACTTGATGAATCCACAACAAGTAGAGCTTAAAGTATTTTTTATTATTTTTATTATTTGTATACATTATACAATGTTTATTTACATAGGAATGTCACTGGTGTTATAGGTGTTACCAGGAAGAAGAGTAACACCAGTGACAATTTGGAGAAAACACCACCATTTTAACAAAATGGCTGCAATGTGTCAGACCAAATATGGCTTCAGTCAATATCAAAATCGTTTAACTCTTCAATACAATACATTTTCCCATTCAAATGTTCACCCCTAGGGCTATGCAATGAGTAACACTAATGACAGACTTGAAAGACACATGTAACATTTGAAGATAAAATGACACCTTTTAACAAACAAAGTAAGAAGTATCTGACTTTCCTTATGTCTTAGTCCACTGCACTGTCTCAAATGATCTCTTGTTACAGGAGGCACTTCAGAGACAGTACATTACTTCAAAATAAAAGCGTTTTGTGTAGCAGTAACCAATGACGTAATTTTGGGTGACTGACATTTATTGGATATTATTAATAATAATTTGCGTTTTTTTGTTAGCATTTCAGTGTTATATTTAATGTATGTAATGTTATGTAATTATGAATGAGATTTATTTATTGAAAAACTTTTTTTTTAAATGAAAACTATAGGCTCCACTTCCATGTATGGTCAAAGTGACAAGGCAGTTCCTTGAACTTGACATTTTAAATAAATAGCAATTTATGTATACATTAAAAAATATATATATATTTATTTAGTGCCATTGCAAAGACACTCTCTATGTATTCAACATATATAATGAATGTGAGTATTAGGTCAACGTCATGTATTTTGGTTTCTACAAAAATAAGTGACAGTACTTCCACCTTCTCTGTAGAATGACCCAACTACCAAAGTAAAGTAACTTCAGACGCAGACGTCACGTAGCTTCTCAGACGAGAGGGGTGGCGACGAGAGTGTCACGTTACTTCTCTCGCGGCATAGTTCACGGCATGGTAGGCGACGATCGACATGCTAGTGAGCTCAGTGAGTTCGTTCATTGGCACAAATCACACCTCATACCGGACAGCGCAAAACGCGTAAATGAAGCGCTACGTCACGAACGCAAGAAATCCTACCCTCGTGGGGGCGCGCTCATGTGATTTGCTTAGACTGGAGGAGACATCTGATTGGCTATAGATGAGAGAAATTACAAGTACGAATCGGGTGACCGTCAGGTTCTTATTATACATCCATGCGTCAGGGGAGTCTCAAAAAACCCACACACGAATGCACAGCGATCCGTGCACAGAAAGCGGTTTGTGTTTGTAGGTGCAGCGGTTTTAAACGGAAAACAAATATGTGAGGATCAACAATACATATGTAAAAAAAAAATCTGTATTTGGAATTTATTTACATGTATTTGAAACGGAACACATTTGTGTGTGCATTGAAAAACACAAGTGTGGATCTGGAAATACAAGTGTGAATCATTGTGTGTGCATGTGTGTATTATGAGACTGTTCTGAGCCCATACCTTCTCCCCTTTGGCACAGAAAGTTTAGAGAACATCATTGAGAACATTCAGTTAGGTAATAACTACATATAGCATGAATGCAGGCAAATATAAAAACAATTCACCGTACATGTGTGTGAAATTAGTGTGTGGATTTATATATTAATACTTAAGCTAATATTTAACTCCTTTTTAATGCATTTTAATCCCTTTATATCCTTCTCTCTGCCAAATATACATCGCAGTTTTGCAATGTCAAAGTTCAACGTCCACGTATTTGTCTGATAAAAAGTCCAAAAGATAGAAGATTAAGAAATCCAGCCAATGTTAACATTTGGAACCGGAACAAAAGCTAGTGAATGTTTGACATATTATTTTGTTTTTTAAGGAATAATCAAATATCAAAATAGTTTGTGATTAATATTGTGTTGAGTTATCTATACGCAGTGGTGAAAAAGTATTTCAAAGCTTTTGTGTCATTGTAAAGTGCTTTGAGTGCCATGAAAAGCGCTCTAAATAAAAATGTAATTAATTATTATTATTATTTTACATAAGTAATTGTTACAATACAGTCAGTGTCACATTTTTCTGTAACAACAAGCGAGTAAAAGTCCTGCATTAAAAAGTGAAAATGTACTAGCATCAAAAGATACTTAAAATACTCAACATTATGTTCTCATTATGCAGAATGTAGGGATAATCGTTAGAGTGGAGTTCTCGGTGTCTGGGTGAAACTGGTGACCAGACTGAACTCCACGTCACAGTAATGCCCCCTCCACCTCCATCACTTCACGCTCAAGGAACAGAGCGTGCTCTCACTGCGTCAAACCCGTCAAACCGCTAAGTGACTGCAAGAACAACCGGAAACGAACTCGTTTACCTACACAATAAAACTTAGGACTGCAATTTTGGATCTTTTGTATTGGTTGATGAATTTATTTAGCAAGGTATGGATCATTTTATCTGTTAATATGCCAAAAATAGATACAACAAATTTGATAGAGCCAAAAATGTTATCTTCAAACATCTGAATTTGGACTAATAAATTCTCATTTAAGCAGCTGTTGGCCCTCCGCATGTTTAGTGTTTTTTAGCCAACATTAATCAATTTCCAGCTAGTATTTGATTAACATAATCCATTATAATTGGTGAGGATTATTTGTTGCATTTTCCAAAGTGAAATGATTGCACTTCACAGTTTTTGAGGATATCTGTAAGCCAACATGAACAAATTGTTACATATTACCACGAACAAGACGACAACATTGAATTTGATAGGTTTTCTGTATATTCTCAGTACAGGTTATTTTAATATGAACAAAGTAGTTTGGGTTTACAAATGACGATATATATGGAGATGATTTAAGCCACATTGTCCAACATCAATTCAAAAGCTCAAATGTATTTCATATACGTTTAACTGTCATTTACACGTAGGGGAATAGTTGTGGAGCAGTTGAGTAGAAAAGGTGTACAAAAAAAAAAAAAAAAATCATAAGGCCTGCCATGAAGCATCTGTGGCTGCTAAAATAAAGGGCCAAACAATTGCAAACTCAGGTGCTGCGTCATTTTTTCATTGGCTTTTATTTTGAAAGTCCAAACCGGAAAACATTGTTTCATTCAAGCTGCCTTGACTAACTGAGAGGAAAGTGAAAGGCGGTGGGGAAGTGGATCTGGTAGTACAGCATCCTCCTGTCGACTCCAACCGGTGATAATCCAGCTAATATCAGCTGGATAAGATAAAGGAGCAGCAGTCAGGCTGTAGTCCTCCAGAAGGCCGGTTCGGCGCGGTTCAATATTATTCCCTCCTTCGAAAATCCTACTCAAACGGAGATTTTAAGCGGGAAAAAAGGTTAATAATAACCATGAACGCGACTGAGCATTCCCCGCTGGCTGAGTACGATTTCGAGCGGCGCTTCGACGAAATAAGAGCCCTGGAATGGATGCAGGAAAACTGGTATGTATAAAGGGGAAAATAGCTTTGAAAAAGACATGATAAAATGTCTGCTAGGCCCTTCCCCTCCCCTGCGGTGGGTGGTGGGGTCTGTTTGTACCCCATGTCCTGACCATAGGTCCTGACAGGGTACGGTCGCCATGCGGACCCGGTGTCTTACATGTATACCCCCTCCCTCCATTAATGTGATTGATTTACTAGGTTAAAGTGTCGCATATTTCACAAAAAATCACCAGAATTAGCCAATCTTAGTTTAAGAATCATGGGAATCACATTATACCCGCTTTAATTCAAATGTCCTTGAGGATGCAAGACATGACTTCATCCGTGCTCCCATAGGACAGCCCGGGTTTCAATTACAGCTATTTGCATACAGGAAAAATAGACATTGCTATGTCTGTTATGCACTGTTTTCACGGAAGTTTACAAAATGGAAACCTAGAAGACCATGTGTTTTTTCCTTTGCTCTTATGAGGCTATTCAGTAATGAATATAAATGCATCTGTCTGTCTGTGACAGGCAAGTGAGCTGTCAAATGATGAGTGACTGGAGACTCATTTTTAAAGAGGAGCAAGTGCATTAACAGGGAAGCTTTGTTTAATACTTGGACGTGCTTCAGCATTCATTTGGCAGAGTCGTAATGTAACTTTGCTTTTAAGGAACACAATTATAGGCCTACTGCCAGAGAGCTGTCTTTTATTTTTTGGATCAATTTCATTTAAAGGTCCCATGTCATGGCCATTTCTACTGATCATAATTCCATTGTTGAGGTCTACTAGAATAGATTTACATTGTTCAATGTTCCAAAATGACATTGGTTTCTCATACAGCATCTCTGTATAGTATGTGTATTCACTCTCTGTCCTAAACGGCTTGTTGGAGCTCCTCCCCCCAATGACAAGAACTCTCAATGAAGAAATTCCAAAGATATGTTTTTATTAAGTGTCACTATTTTCGTGGTTGCAGTAGTTTCTTTTTTTATGAACCTTATCAAAAAAGTGCCTTTGGGTGCCTTTACATTGAAACTTGGCCTGCATATCACATTTCTTAACATGATGAGTAGAGCTGCAAAATGTACTCAACTAATCCATTAATTAATTAATTCAAAACAAAAATAAATCGTCTTTATTGATGAATGAGTTGTAGTTACATTTAGGCAGAAAAACTGTTTTCAGCCTTTTTCCTCTTTTATATCATATTAAAATCAATATTTGGGGTGAAAAAATCCAGACATTTACAGACAACATCCCTCAATTAGTAGGATATTATATCGGGTGCCTTATCCGACAAAATCCCAAGCAAAAATAGATACAAGAAGTTTAAATCAATTGTACAACTTCTTTGATTGATGATGATTAGTGATTTATTCATTTATCAAATACAAATCGAATCATTCGGTGGCCTTAGCAGGGCCGTTAGCTAACCCTCTCAGAAAGTACACACATAGTATTCTATTCAAAGCACATGTAAAACTGTCTGCTGGAAAATACTCTGAGGCTAAGTGAGTGTCAACCTGGTTGTTGTCGCTTTGTTCTAGTTTTGGTGAATTGAAGAGATTGATGAAAATATGAGGCTATTAGTGGAGAATGTGAGAATTTTTCTTAATCTTTGGCCTTATGCAAGTTTTTTTTCTGCACTCAACATGGACGCACTGGAAGGGCTATCGGAAGCCCCCATGGCATTAACTGGGTCAAGCAGCATCCACTCGGACTAATATGTATTGTGCCAATCTGGATTAGTCATCTGGTCTATTCCCAAACCACCACACACACACACTCACACTCCCACTCCCTCCTGGATTAAATAAATACATATTTTATCAGGTATGGCTGTTCTTTTTTGTACAGCCTCACAGTTTACACCTATTTTTTTCACCTCCATTAGTTAACCTTTTCTGCTCTGTCACCATTTTTGCCCACCGGTGGTTAATTGAAATAATATTGGTGAGTGTCTGTTGATAAGCCAGGCGGAGCAGTGCCCAGTTAAAATTGCCTCATCACTCAGAGCTGGCAGTGTAAACAGTCAGTGTGTCAGCAACTAACCTCTTAATCCTCTGCTGTGATTATAAATCAGGATAAGGCTGAAGGATTGGGTTATAAGACTGTTTTTGAATTTTTTTATATAGCTTTTAAAATCGTTACGTACAAGTCATGTGTTCGAGTCATGGCCTTGGTGCGTTCACCCTAATTGTGTAATGTCCTTATGTAACAGCAGTACAGCTGTGTAATCATGTCCAGTCCAGGGTCTGACTGAGGTGATTTAGGGTTTAGCAAGGATGTTTGTCAGATGTTTATCCTACTTCCTCTTTTTTAACATGATAGGGGTCAAAGTACATTTAGGGTATGTTATGTCAGGTAATTCATTTCAATAATGGTTGTAAAATACTGGTTTCTGTTCATTTATGTTGAAGGAAAGGCTTCTTGCATTTATTGTCTGTACTTTTATGTGGGATTACACAAATAAATGGTATGATTCCCATGAAGTAGCAGCTGTACCAGATGTTTTATGAATTTCTAGATAGAGATGGATGTTTATTATCTGTAAACACTTGCATGACTTCACGTCACCACTGCTAAGATTTAGGCGGTGATGTTTGGCATGATGTTTAGTTTTCACACATTAGCTTGGACATTAACTGACGTATATTTTACGTCGTAGAACAAATTGTAAAAGTCCAGTAAGCTTGTTAAACTTCTAAACAAAATCACATTCAAAAAACCATTGAGACAAGCGAAGCAGAAGTGCTAACAACTCAATCCCGGGTTTTAGGACTCATTCTGGCTGCACTCAATGTCATAATGTTTAGTTTTTGGTACAAATGTAACCATATTTTAATTTTGAGAATTTTTTATTGCATTAGATCTACAGGTGTGTCTAGTATTTTGTCCACTTTGGTTGCATCAATGGGACTAGGATAAATACAATAATGTCTGCTCTTACTCCTCAGTATGGTTGATTATTGTATCGATATGCTGTGTTTTGCCCTCCACAGGAACAAGGCCTTCATGTTCTGTGGCCTGTACGCCGCGCTCGTATTTGGCGGTCAGCACTTCATGAGGGAGAGGCCGAAGCTGAACCTGCGACGGCCGTTAGTGCTGTGGTCTCTCAGCCTGGCCATCTTCAGGTGAGTCACCATGCTGCAGAGCTGAAATTACTGGTTTTTGCTTCAGTGGATTGACATTTAAATGTACTGTACTTTAGTTACCTAAATCTGTTCTACTACACTAGTAGAACAGTGGTTTTAATACTTCATTAACTCTACAGATTCTGATTACAAAATATAATCGACTTATAAATGATGAGGCATTTTAGATTAAGCTCCTGCACTAGCACAATGCAACACGCGGGTTACATAGAAACCAGGTTATGAATGGTAAAGAATAATACATTGTGGTAAAATACATAATCTCTTGTTCCGCAGTATTGGTGCAGTCTGCTTTAAATGGAAGCACAATGTTGTCTAAAATGTCTTAGTGCCCCATTGTATCATTTGGTTTCTCTGTGCAAGTTCAACTGTCTTCCAAGTTCCGCTCTAAGCAGGTTATTCAAGTTCTATTTGATATACAAAAGATGAAGATGTTCCAGTGTAGTACCATATTTTCCATAGCGATCAACGCCAGAATGCTCTTTTATACTCCCACTGTCGGGTCCTATATTGGTCTTTTTTTTCCTTCTGATTTACGATCGCGATTCGATATGCGATATCTGTTTTTTTAAGCGACCCAACAGAGGTTTATTGTAAAATGCGGCCATATCTCCGGCTAGGAAGGTCGTATCGACGTTCTCCCATCTCTAGCACCCCCGCAGCCCGAGCTATAGGGATGGGTATCGTTTGAAATGTATCGATTCCGATTCCTAGTGTGAAGTCAAAGAAAGAGGATATCAGCATCATTGCTTCATTACCTGCAGTAGGCATGTGTCGATGTCTAACCAGTTAGATGGCACAACTGTCACCTACAACACATTTCTCTCTTGGTTTGAATCTGAGAGTTGTGAACTTAAAGGAAAAGGCCAAACCTATGGACATAGATATGTCTCATAATTATTTGTGTGAACATAAAAATTATTTGTGTGTAAATATGTGATTTGGAAATGTAAAACACCATCCACAAATGCATTTAAAAGATTTGCAAACTCACAAATAAATGTGCAAGTGTAAAACGGATCTGCAAATACGCTAAATATTTTCACAAATAAAAAAAAGATCTGTGATTATCTCTTTAACATTGACAACTTTCGATCAGGCATTTGTGAATCCATTTTGTATTTGCTGACCAAAAATGCGCTTGCGGATCTCACATTTGTGCTTGTGGATCGTCTTTTTACACACACGGAATTTTGAGACATATTTTCCGCCGGGCTCGGCTGAAATCTACTCGGTGATTTTCGGAAACCATGTGATGGCCTGCTGATGACGACATTTTCGCATGATTTCAAAGTAAGAGCATGATGGTTTTTTTAATGCTCTGTTTTTTTATTATAATGAACAGCGGAACGTTAGATGCATTCTTTATCATCATCATCATCATCATCATCATCATCATCATCATCATCATGTTATAGTGATACAGTTAGTTTGTGTTAGTTTATTGGATCAATATAGCATATATCGAGCACATGCATTGATGTTGAAGTACAGGCTATACGCCAGTTTCGGGTCCCGGGGAGCAGCTGGCAGCGAAGCAGCCCAGATAAAACTCTTTCTTCATTGTTTGTTGTGTATTCAGTCAAGCGGGTCAAAGTTACAAAGCACTTCACATAAATCCGCCTAATTTTACTTTACCAGTGCAGTAATAAAGTAATCCGTAGAAAAGCACCGTATTTAGGTCAGCCGAATAGCAGTGGTAGTCGAAGTGATACGCTGGTATACGCCGTATACCCACTAGAAAATGCCAGTGATTTCCATATACCCTCTTAAAAATGAGCGATGATACGTAACATCATTTTTTGACTGCGCTTTCACGCTTTCGCCTCTTCTGTGTTAATACTTTTGGACGTCTGGGGCTTCCGTTGCCTGTGGCCTGTTGCTAAGCAACAGCAACAAATTGTGTTCGGCTCTGACAAACCCCACGTTTCTCTAACTTTATCAGAATTTGATCCTTCCACCATTCAAGTTCGCGGGGCGCTAAACAGGAAGCAAACATGAAACGAAAACAGACGACAATATTTCAATGTTTTCCGAAGTTTTCCCCTATTAACACTACAGAAGAAGAGCCAGGTCAGGCGGCTGTCCTAAAGGTGACAGAGAATGAGCCCGACGCTACCGCACATTTACCCGGTAAGTGAAATTAGCATGGTTATCATTAGCGTAACTGTAGCTAACTTGCTAGCTAACTTGCTAGCTAACTTGCTAGCTGTGTGTGTGTGTGTGTGTGTGTGTGTGTGTGTGTGTGTGTGTGTGTGTGTGTGTGTGTGTGTGTGTGTGTGTGGTGTGTGTGTGTGTGTGTGTGTGTGTGTGTGTGTGTGTGGTGTGTGTGTGTGTGTGGTGTGTGTGTGATGTGTGTGTGTGTGTGTGTGTGTGTGTGTGTGTGTGTGTGTGTGTGTGTGATGTGTGTGTGTGTGTGGTGTGTGTGTGTGTGTGTGTGTGTGTGTGTGTGTGTGTGTGTGTGTGTGTGTGTGTGTGTGTGTGTGTGTGTGTGTGTGTGTGTGTGTGTGTGTGTGTGGTGTGTTTGTGTGTGTGTTGTGTGAGTGTGTGTGTGTGTGTGTTGTGTGCTGTGTGTGTGTGTGTGCTGTGTGTGGTGTGTGTGTGTGTGTGTGTGTGTGTGTGCTGGTGGTGTGTGTGTGTGTGTGTGTGGAAAGTCAGGCTATGACATTTAAGAACAGGCATCCTTGGTGGAGGGACAGAAAGTTAGGTAAATGTAAGCGCACACATGCAAAGGAAAGCTGATCTAAACAACAGAAATTCATAAAGTCAATGACTATGCAAATGAGAGTTAATTCATGGTCATGTTAAAAGAGCATTTGCACCATTACATTACTATATGTTAGTTATCAGTAGTTGTCAAATAATTAGCTATTGAAAAGTGGAACTTTTTCTCCTTTTATCTGATTTTCATGCATTTGTTAGCCATGATCTAAATATTGTAAGCAGTTTATTAAATACTTTTGAGTAAATCTTGGCTCTTTTCTGCAGATGTTATTGGTAAAAATGTGTATATGCTAATTAGTCATGGTTTTGTTTATTTCCAGGTTGTGCTCTTTGCAGCGCTACAAAATCAACCGGTGTCCTCACAGAACAACGAGTGTCTATGTCTGAGGAGTGGGAGCACTTTAAGATCCAGTCCTCAGATTCAAGCAGATCAACATCTCTGGCCTCTTTGAGAAACAAGATTAGACGACATGAGATGTCCAGAGCACACAAAATAGCCCAGGAGCTCACGGAGAAGGGTGGACAGGATTTAGTTGGACATTTGGTGAGAGCTGTGTCAGAGACTGTGTTTGCAGAGACAGATTCTGTATTCAGAACAGCATACTATCTTGCAAAGATGAACCAACCTTTTACTGACCATGATAGTCTCATTGAGCTTCAGGAAAAAAATGGTGCCAACATGGGCACTAGTCTGCACTCAAGGTACAGTTCCACAAAAATTGTAGAACACATAGCAAAAGAGATGCAGAAGAAAATAGTTCACAGTATTGTGACGTCTTCAAGCAAGTTGTCTGTTCTCATTGACGAGGCTACATCTGCAGGGCTTGTGGACTAACACAGTGAACCCAGTATGCTTTTTCAACCCTCATTTATTGAGGTGAAGCTTATTTGTTTCTTGTTTGAAGCTCATTTGTCTTGTAGCACTTCAAGGATGTTTGCTTGTTCATTTAAGCTGATACAGTACATAGTTTGACAATGATTTATGGAAGATAATAGGGCTGAACAAGTTTGAATAAATATCTAATGCATTGAAAAATATGTTTTAAAATGATTATTGTGTGATATTTGTGCAGATCTATGCGAAACAAAGATGTTTTTTTAAGTGTAGAATATGATTTGTGGGCCAGGACATCTGTAGCATGACCATATTTATTGTATATTACTTGAAAATTGCAGTAGGCCATATTGAGATTGTTAAAAATGTCGATTAATTGTTCAACCCTAGAAGATAAGTGGGCTTTTTCCATCATTGTTCATTCTTTTATTTTTTTATTGTTAATGTCACTGGCAGTTAAAAGTCACATAAAAATGCTTATAATACATTGACATGTTGATAACACATAACCAGTCTCAAGACTAGTTATGCATTAGTGAGTGTGATGGTGTTCATGAGGTGTTGCTTCGAGACAGGTGTCGCTCCGCGATGCGTCGCTCTAGGATGGATGAATACAATTATTACAGTATACCCACTACAAAAATCAGACTACACCACTGCTTCATAGTAAGGCTACATTAAATGTTAT
This sequence comes from Harpagifer antarcticus, assembly GCA_902827135.1. Classification (NCBI taxonomy): domain Eukaryota; kingdom Metazoa; phylum Chordata; class Actinopteri; order Perciformes; family Harpagiferidae; genus Harpagifer; species Harpagifer antarcticus. The sequence goes on from CADEHL010000476.1 coordinate 2,542,788, forward strand.
AATATTCATCGTGTCCTTTCTACTATATATGCATATATTCCTGTCTATTGCTTTCATTTGTATTTAATGTTATTGTGTTTATACTTGTTTCCACACATTTGACAATTTGGGATGAATGAAGTATCTATCTGTCTGTCTGTCTGTCTACCTATACCTGCCCGCCTACCTACCTACTAGTGGTTTTGTTTGGAAAGGTTTTCTCATTGTATTGCTCTTTACCGGCACCTGCAGAGTACAGGACTTTACATTGTACTTACAATTTTACATTGTAACTTTGACCCGCTTGACTGAATACACAACAAACAATGAAGAAATAGTTTTATCTGGGCTGCTTCGCTGCCAGCTGCTCCGAAAGTTGCGTATAGCCTGTACTTCAACATCAACGAAAGTGCTCGATATATGCTGTATTGAACCAATAAACTAACACAAACTAACTGTATCACTATAACATGATGATGATGATGATGGTGATAAAGAATGCATCTAACGTTCCGCTGTTCATTATAAAAAAAAAAACCAGAGCATTAAACAAACCATCATGCTCTTACTTTGAAATCATGCGGAAATGTCGTCATCAGCAGGCCATCACGTGGTTTCCGAACACGAGTACATTTTAGCCGAGACCGGCGGAAAATATGTCTCAAAATTCCGTGTGTGCGTGTAAAAAGACGATCCACAAGCAGAAATGTGAGTTCCGCGAGCAGAGATTTGAGATCCGCAAGCTCATTTTTGGTCGGCAAATACAAAATGGATTCACAAATGCCTGATCGAAAGTTGTCAATGTTAAAGAGATAATCACATATCTTTTTTTTAATTTGTGAAAATATTTAGCGTATTTGCAGATCCGTTTTACACTTGCACATTTATTTGTGAGTTTGCAAATCTTTTAAATGCATTTGTGGATGGTGTTTTACATTTCCAAATCACATATTTATACACAAATTATTTTTATGTTCACACAAATAATTATGAGACATATCTATGCCCATACAAACCCTTGACTTTATGTTGTTCTGTGGAAAATGAACTTCACCCACACAAGCTAACACCGCCATTCTGTGTCTACACAGTATATTATGCATACAACAGAGTGATACACAGTGATAACAGGTGTACAATATGGATTTTATTCAGCCAATTACTGCTTAGTAATTGTCAAAGGTTTTTATGGCCTCTGACAATAAGATACTTGAACATTTCACATTTAATGATATTAAAATAAGTTCATAACCTGTATTTTATGCACACCTAATTTAAAAAAAGGCTAAGATTTTGTGAGCAAGCAGGTTGTCCTTCACTGAAACTGATAAAAGCCCACAACGTTAGCATTATGCACCTGTTCTTCTTCTAATCTGTTTTTAGTGTAGAATTACAAACCAACTGTTAAGCAGCAAACACTCTCACAGGAAAAGGCTAGTCACTGTGACCTTTTTACCTGTGCTGGACTATGGTGATTTGTTGTATATGAATGCACCTGCCAATTACCTGAGCAAATTGGATGCTGCGTATCACAGCGCTCTGAGATTTGTCACAAATTGTAAAACGCTTACACATCACTGTACACTGTATACCAAGTAGGGCTGTACCCGAATATTCGACTATTCGAATATTCGTTCGTTGGCCAACTATTCGGGTTTCAATTTCATTATTCGGATATTCGTTTTTTTTATTTTTTTTCCCAAATTTTTTTTTTTCCCCTAAATGTATGCTATCAATAAAGGCGAATTTCCATATTCTTATACTATATTTATACTTTTGAATTGCACTGTTAAAATGCGGAAATATATACAATCTCAGCCTGTGCTCCTGACATCGCGTTCACTCACAGTCACGAACGCAAACGGCACGCTTCTCCTTGCTTCACCTCGCTTCACACACCTGCACACAAAATGCCGAAGACTCCAGCTGTGTGGGACCATTTTAAATTGGACGACGGTATGAAGAAGGCAGTGTGCCAAATATGCGACAAGAAACTGGCCGGTGGCACAACAACTCTGAAAAGTCACCGGATGCTGTAAGTAGTAGCCTAGCTTAGCTTAGCTGTTGTCAAGTTGCCATGATGAAGCTGCTTTATCCGCCGTTTAAACAGTAACGTTACACATGATAAAATCGGGGGGAGGCTCGCTGCGGGGAAGCAGTGTGTAGACCTGTCAGCGCAACTTACATTATAGGGATGCTCCGATCGGATCGAGTGGGCGGGGCCTATGGGGATCTTCCATTTAAAGTTATGTTTAAAACTCAGTTAATGGGGCTCATTCACTGGAGCTTCCACAAACAACAACCAACATAATTATTACATTCAAATTAAGTACATTATTCAAGTTTACATTAACTTTGGATAATAGCACGGGAGAAATGAGCGGAAGCGCTCTCTTTTCCTCTCTCCCCCTCTCTCTCTCTCCTGACAGCCCGTCGGTATCTCATGCAGCTCACTGATCCAGTAATGAATGACCCGACAGTGAAGAATACATATATTTATAACTAGTTTAGCTAGTTCCAGAGGTAGATAACATAGCTAAGTGTGTTAGGTCTAACTCTTGTGTGTTGCTCCGCTCACCGGTCCGTCACAGCGGGTGGAGCTGCAGGATTTCTGCTTCACACACGTTGCATACCGCTATTTTATTGTCATATTCGGACACTTTAAAATACTGCCAGACCGGTGAAGCCATTTTGGAGAGCTTGTTTTGCCGTGCACAGAGAAAAGTGTCATGTATTTTACGTCATGCGATCGGCTCTCGCGATCGGCATTTTTAGAGAGCACCGGCCGATCGATCGGAGCATCACTAACTTACATGATGCCGAATTTAACACATTTAAATAATTGGTTATAACAGCATAATAATAATAATAATAAGGACGATCGTCCGTTCTGTGATTCTCCAGAGCACACGTGGCCAGTCCCTTTGTAGCATATTATTTTGATGAGAGATGAGCAGATCGCCACTGGGCTTTCAACTAAAGACACAGCCACGCAAAAACTGCAGCATTTGTACAGCTCCTTATGGGAACTGCAATGTGTGAAGTGCTTTCCTCCGTGGTGAAACGATCAGCACCACGGAGGCAAGCGGCAGAAAGTCACCTGGAGTTAAAGATCGGGGCTGCGCTGCGTGCATGGCTTCCTTCTGCAGGTAACGGGAGAAGAGCTCTGGCGGCGGTCTCGTTCAGGATCCGAATATACAATTAAAATATTTTCCACACTTATTCCTAGTGTGCCACTGGTTACGGTGCCGCGTGCCAGTGGTGGCACGCGTGCCAGGGGTTGCTGACCCCTGGTATGCTCTTTCTGCGCTTCTGCTTAACAGTGTGTTGTCAGGTGTCTCGGAGCGTGTTATGAAAAAAAATCTCCGCACCGAATATTCGAATATTCGCTGCTGATTACTACCGAATATCCGGAGCCCGAGAAATGGTATTCGGGACAGCCCTAATACCAAGGCAGGTTTACCATCACTCTCTGTACGGAGACTCAGTCACTGGTACACTTTTATTTATAAAGCTATGTTGGGCAAACTCCCGTATTACATCTGTTCTCTGGTAAAGCAGAAAGTTGCAAGCAGCTATTGTCTGAGATCGCAGGATGTAGTCTTATTAGATGTACCAAGAGTGAGGACTGTCTTAGGTAAAACAGCTTTTATGTGCACATCTCCACTTGCTTGGAACAGCCTACAGTCCAACTTGAAATTGTTCACTTTTGTTTCTCTGAATGTTTTTAAGGCACGTCTGCACGAAATGCTTTATGACACTATGGGTGTTTGTAAGTGTTGGTGAATATGTAAATATGATGTCCTCTATTGTTTGTTTTTTATGTTTCATGTGGAACTAATTGATGCAGGTCTCCCTTGTAAAAGAGATCCATGATCTCAAGGGGCCTATCTGTCTAAATAAAGGTTTGAAATGAAATGAAATTACTCTATTGGATTTTGTAGATTCTGGCATTGTCAAGTAAATACAAACATGCTGGTTTCAACTTCAAACACTCAAAGTTGTGCTCAGTGGGAATTATTTTCAAAGTCGGATTTCAACTGATTTTTGAAGTAAATACCGGCTAACTGCTGCATGGATGCAGGGACTGGCCATGTTTGGTAAATCTGGTTTAGTGCATCCAGCGTCAGAGTAATACCCAGAGAGGAAGCAGGACCTTCAGTATAAATGGTATGTACATCACTGTAATTCACTTTTACTGCTCCTCGTCTGCTGTCCTTGGCCGAGCTCCAATAATCCTTTAGCAGTCGTGTCCTGAAGCGTCCTTGGTATCCAGTACTCTGCTCATAAATATTTCCTTCCTATTACAATGATTTTCACTTGCACTGATATAATCACACCTGTACCGATGGAAGTCTGGTGTTCATCCATCCCACCCTCATGAATGTGATATCTCAGGAATGTCTGAAGGAAATGTCTTCAAATGTGCGCTTGGACTCGTTGGATGAACAGGGTAGACATTGGTGGTCAAAGGTCAGGGTCACAGTGACCTTACATTTTTCCCATTCTCATGAATGCCAAGATTTCTACAACTGTTAGAAGATATGTATTCAACATGGCTGAGACAAACCAGTTGGATCAGGAAGTAATTTCATTTATTGTTTTATGCAAATTCAGCAGTAGAGTGATTTCTCTTGTGATATTTTTCTCTTATGACAAGGATGATTGTGCTTGTGCAATAGAACAGTTCAGACAACTCACATGTTTCTTTGATATGTTTTATTAGAAGCAGCATATAGTTTGAGTTTGGCGTCTAGGCTCGGGCCTCATCACTCCACAGATTTACAAAGAACATTGAGTGATGGTTAAATAACTATCCCCGAGCCTACAGGTGGAAGATGAGATGGTGGTGAGGCAGGTGAGCAGCAGCATCGTGGAAGCAGCAGCATTATTGAGGCAGAGACCGCAGATCTGGCAGCTTAAATAGAGCAGCAAGTTTAGCAGAATGTGTTTGGTTGGTTGTAAGAGGGACGAGGCGTGACATGTGTAAATGTGTCATTGGTGCTCGAGTTGACTGCCTGAACAAGCTCGCAGGCTTCGCCCCATTGTACAGCTTATAGGGTTTGGTACTGTATGGAGAATCGGCTCCAAATTTGAACCAGTTGCAAAATTCAGATTTACAAAGGTTCCATAAAGTGTAAACAATAATGATGGCGCCCGAAGGTTGTCTTTGTGTTATTTAAGCATGTGACCTGTTCTGACCCTCACAAAGAATCAAGGTCTAGAAATGTTAAGAACTGGTTCGATAAGCAGAACAGGAAGCCAACCAAAGCTATCGGTTCATCTCTGCATGTTGTGTTGGTTTTTTCTTTATTGTTTGGCACAGGAATTCCTAAGAGGGTTTTTATGGACATTACAGGGATGAGTAATGTTATGTCTTTATCGCTGATGGAACAATGGAGGTCGCATTCAATTCTGGTTCAGTGATGTTTTTATGGGAAACAATACCATGGGTTGTAAAAATTGTGCTTTTAAGGTTCAAGTTTGTGATGAATGAAATGGTGAGACCTTTGAAATAGGGCTGCTCCATTAATCATATTTTAATCGAGATTATGATTTTTGCCATAATCGAGCAGCTCTACTTTGAAATGCTTTTTGATGATTGCACTTTTACACATCATGGCTCCAAACTGAGACCCTCCTATAGGGCAATGAAAGGACTAGAATGATATGAACTGTTTCAGGATGTCTTAATGATACTATTGTGTGCTTTACCTCAGCCTCCGTTATGTGTACACTACAACAAGGTAACCTGAAAATGGCTGTTGAATAGTAGTACGAAAAATGATTTGACTAATACTGTAGGAGTGGATATTTGATCTGGTCCCTTTTTTGATTGTATTAAAGGCCAGATTTGATTTGTTTTGATCAAATTATATGCAGTTCTTGATGATTTCATTGCATCAGATGGATAATAAATATGAAGCACTCTTTTAGATAAAAATTGCTTTAACTTCTAATAAAGAAAAATTAAAAAACCTACAGCTTTATATTCACCCAATTAGAGAGGTGATGTTCATGCACTTTCATATTTGCCGTTTCCTTTTTTTTTACATATGTAAATTTTTTGTTTTACATTTCAATCTTTTATAAAAATGTTCAAATGATGTATTCAAGCACAACCCTTAAAGCATGCCACACTGTCATTACTTGCGGTGTTTAACTACTATAATTTAATTATAGACACTTATTCCACTATGAGCATGGATTCAAACCAATACAGAACAATCAGATTAAGACCATCTGATATAAATGTAAGTCAGTTTGTGCTTGATAATTTAGATGACGTAACTGTATCACAATATGTTGATTTCATCACCCCATTTAAAATAATGCTTTTCTTAATGGTTTTGCCTGTTTTGGATTCCCTCTGCAGCATCATAGGAGCGGTGAGGACAGGACTGTACATGGTGCACGTCCTCACAACCAACGGCTTCAGACAGTCTGTGTGTGACATCAGCTTCTACAGCGCCCCCGTCAGCAAATTCTGGGCCTACGCCTTTGTTCTTAGCAAGGCACCAGAGCTGGGTAAGACGTCTGTCATCTCTTTTTTCATAGTCCAAAACTTCAGAAGCCACTAAAATATCTGGTGGTGTAAAATTAGGCTACATTTGGAAAAATGCTCTCACGGTAATTTCCTGACATTTCCCAGCCAACCTTAAAAGCTGCTTCTTTAGAAGATAGTGCTGTCTCCGTGTGTGCACACTGATCTCTTCATGCCCTCTATTGAACCAGAGACCTGAGTGCTGTTAGAAAGGGAGGCATATGCTGAGTTGGCAATAAAATCCCATTAGTGGATGATTAATAGAGAAAGTGTTTCCTCAGCCGCAGACAGGAAGACAGTCTTCATCTTTAATACAGGGTGTAAACTGTTCAAGACCAGTACAATTTTTGCAAATAAATCTGATATATAGGCTAATTATGGTTTATAGAAACAAAGCAATATCACCACAACAACTCATACATATGTATTAAGCATTCAGATCCAAAAACTGGTTATAAACATGCCAATAGTTTAAGCACTTTATGTACAGTAGATGTCACAGTTCTGTCTAAGTTTGGGTGTTTTCACTGTTCTCTGTCATGTTTTCCTCCTGTCGTTAGTGTCCCTGTGTGTTCTCCTCCCTCCTCACCTGTGTCTCGTTTAGCTAATTGTGTTCACCTGTGGCTCTTGTGTTTTTCTCCTCCCTCCTCACCTGTGTCTCGTTTGCCGATTGTGTTCACCTGTGTCTGGTAATTAGCCCTCCCTGTATTTAGTCTTGTCTCGTGCTGTGTTCAGTGTCGGTGCTTCTTTTGTTGGTGACGGACTTCACCGGTGAGTGTTCTGTGTTTGTCTATATTCGTTCCATTTTAGCCTTGAAATAAAGGTTTATCGAAGTTATCTGCGCTTGGGTCCTGCTTCCTTCACTCAACCGTGACAGAAAGCACCGACCAGAGATGGACCCAGCGGATGACCCATTTGAAGTGGAATTACAGCATTTTTCATTTGCTTTGGCTTGCTGCTATGATTGGTGGAGGGGAGCGTCCAGTGTTCGGCAGAAGGAGGCCGCTCTGGTAGAGGCGCACCGGTTGGCTATGGAGAAACCGGACTTGGTGAAGTTCTTACCTGACTGGATGTTGAACTTCATCTGGGCGTGTGATTTCCAGCCTGCGGACTATAAACGTCTCGGTGTGTTCCGTCTGGAGTCAACCAGTGCTTCCGCCCCAGTTCCTGCTCCTGTCCAAGAGGCGTTTTCTGGAACTCGGCTGGCTTTTGGAGGTCCACGGAGCCTTCAGGCGGCTTCTAGGAGAAGGAGTCGCAAGTCCAGGCTAGCAATCCGAGCCCCAAGAGTCATGGTTCCGGCTACAGAACCGGCCCACACAGCCATAGTTCCGGCCCCAGTACAGGCCCCAGCAGCCATGGTTCCAGCCCCAGTTCTGGCCCCAGCAGCCATGGTTCCAGCCTTAGCTCTGGCCCCAGCTGTCCTAGTCCCTTCTCTAGTCCCTTCTCCAGTTCCACCTCTAGTCACTTCTCAAGTCCCTCCTCGAGTCACTTCTCTAGTCCCTTCCCTCATCCCATCTCAAGTTCCCTCTCGAGTCTTTTCTCAAGTCCCCTCTCAGGTCCCCTCTCGAGTTCCCTCTCGAGTCTTTTCTCGAGTCCCCTCTCAAGTCAACTCCCCAGTGTCCTCTCGAGTTCCCTCTCAAGTCCCCTCTCAGGTCCCCTCTCAAGTCCCCTCTCAGGTCCCCTCTCGAGTTACCTCTCAAGTTCCTTCTCGAGTCCACTCTCCAGTTTCCTCTCAAGTTCCCTCTCAAGCCCTCTCTCGAGTCCCCACTCAAGCCCCTACTCATGTCCAGTTGGAGGTCCCGCAGACTAGTCTTCTGCCGGGGGTCCTGCCAACCCCATGTCCTGTACCGTTGGAGGTTCCGCTGGGGGTCCTGCCAACCTCATGTCCTGTCCAGTTGGAGGTCCCGCAGACTAGTCTTCTGCCGGGGGTCCTGCCAACCCCATGTCCCGTCCAGTTGGAGGTCCCGCAGACTAGCCCTCTGCCGGGGGTCCTGCCAACCCCATGTCTTGTCCAGTTGGAGGTCCCGCAGACTAGCCCTCTGCCGGGGGTCCTGCCAACCCCATGTCCTGTCCAGTTGGAGGTCCCGCAGACTAGCCCTCTGCCGGGGGTCCTGCCAACCCCATGTCTTGTCCCGTTGGAGGCCCCGCCGACTACTCTCCTGCCGGGGGTCCTGCCAACCCTATGTCCTGTTCCGTTGGAGGCCCCGCCGACTACTCTCCTGCCGGGGGTCCTGCCAACCCTGTGTCCTGTCCCGTTGGAGGCCCCGCCGACTACTCTCCTGCCGGGGGTCCTGCCAACCCTGTGTCCTGTCCCGTTGGAGGCCCCGCCGACTACTCTCCTGCCGGGGGTCCTGCCAACCCTATGTCCTGTTCCGTTGGAGGCCCCGCCGACTACTCTCCTGCCGGGGGTCCTGCCAACCCTGTGTCCTGTCCCGTTGGAGGCCCCGCCGACTACTCTCCTGCCGGGGGTCCTGCCAACCCTGTGTCCTGTCCCGTTGGAGGCCCCGCCGACTACTCTCCTGCCGGGGGTCCTGCCAACCCTATGTCCTGTCCCGTTGGAGGCCCCGCCGACTACTCTCCTGCCGGGGGTCCTGCCAACCCCATGTCCTGTCCCGTTGGAGGTCCCGCCGTCTACTCACCTGCCGGGGGTACTGCCAACCCTGTGTCCTGTGCCGTTGGAGGTCCCGCCGTCTACTCTCCTGCCGGGGGTACTGCCAACCTTTTGTCCTGTCTCGTCGGAGGTCCCGCCAACCGCTCTCCTGCTGGGGGTCCTGCCAACTCCTGGTCCTCTTCCGTGGGGGATCCTGCCGAAGCCTGTCCCGCCGGCTCCGGTTCCTGTCCGGCCGACACCGGGTCCTGCCCGGCCTCCGGAGCTGTCTGGTCTTCGCCCTCGATCCCGACCCTCTGTGAGCCGCGGTCTTCGTCCGCGGGCCCGGCCTCCTGACTCTTCCTGCCGCTGCCTTCGCCCTCATGCTCGGCCCCCTGAGTTCGCCCGCTGTGGCCTACGCCCCACCATGGACTCTGCCTTGCCCCCAGGCCGTCCGCCCGAGTCCCCCTTCTCGGCTTCTGCCGTGCCCCCGGGCCGTCCGCCCGAGATCCCTTCCTGGTCCCCTACTGGGCTCCTGGGCGGTCAGCTTAGTCCCGTCCTCCGGACCCCCTCCACCCACCCTGGTGGCCTAGGGATACGTCCCTCCTCCGGACCCCCTCCACCCACCCTGCTGGATTTTTTTTGGATTTTGTGTTGGGGTTTAGGGACGTCTGGAATCCGTCCCTTGAGGGGGGGGTTCTGTCACAGTTCTGTCTAAGTTTGGGTGTTTTCACTGTTCTCTGTCATGTTTTCCTCCTGTCGTTAGTGTCCCTGTGTGTTCTCCTCCCTCCTCACCTGTGTCTCGTTTAGCTAATTGTGTTCACCTGTGGCTCTTGTGTTTTTCTCCTCCCTCCTCACCTGTGTCTCGTTTGCCGATTGTGTTCACCTGTGTCTGGTAATTAGCCCTCCCTGTATTTAGTCTTGTCTCGTGCTGTGTTCAGTGTCGGTGCTTCTTTTGTTGGTGACGGACTTCACCGGTGAGTGTTCTGTGTTTGTCTATATTCGTTCCATTTTAGCCTTGAAATAAAGGTTTATCGAAGTTATCTGCGCTTGGGTCCTGCTTCCTTCACTCAACCGTGACAGTAGATAAAGTTAGTGCATACAAAATGTTGGTTCTCATTGCATAGGAATGGTAAACTATGCTAAGTGCATTAGGTCAAAGCTAAAGCTAACAGTCAGCCCTGAAACTTTGATCGATGTATACAACTTATCTGGTCATGTGACAAAGATTAAATGAAAGATTCCTTTATGAATGCATTTGATGTCTTCCTCTCCCAGGGGACACGATGTTCATCATCCTGCGGAAGCAGCGCCTCATCTTCCTGCACTGGTACCACCACATCACTGTGCTGCTCTACTCCTGGTACTCCTACAAGGACCAGGTGGCGGGCGGCGGCTGGTTCATGACCATGAACTTCGTGGTCCACTCCTTCATGTACACGTACTACGCTGCCCGGGCCGCCGGCTGGAGGGTGCCCCGCCCCTGCGCCATGATCATCACCACCACCCAGATCCTGCAGATGGTGATGGGCCTCACCGTGCTGGGCCTGGTGTACAACTGGAAGCACGAGGTGCGCTGTCCCTCCAACATGGACAACATCACCTGGGGCTTCCTCATGTACCTCAGCTACTTGGTCCTCTTCGCCTTTTTCTTCTACGACACCTACCTCAGAGGCTCCTCCGGGCACAAGGGATCCAAGGCGGAGTAGCAGGTCTGTGCGGGGCGTGCCATGCGCAGAAATGACCCTCAGCGAGGGGCCATGAATGTGTGAGTCACAACTAGTTTCCTGGTTGCTCGGTCCTCCTCTTTTTATGACGTTTTCACTTGACTTTTTATAGGCACTGCTTGTAACATCCATGGATTTAGAGCGGTAGGAAAGAGGAGACCAGTTCAGACTGAGCACCGCTTTTACATTATGGAAATTAATTTAAAGGGTGAAAGAATAACATGTTGTCTTTGACTAACATAGTTTTTACTTCATTAGTTATTGCCTCTGATGGTTAGACTCTTGACCCTTATCAAAACAGAACAGCCATACAGTATGAGGGCCAAATATTTGTATGTTGTAATGAAAAAGTGATCATACTTGATGTATATGTAAAAACTCCGAAGTGGAAAAAAAACTTTTAAATTGTTAAAGGGAAAGCTCAACATTTTGGGAAATACAGGTATGTGCTTGATTTCTGAGAGTGAGATAGCTTAGCTGTTTCCCCCTGCCTAGCGTCCTTATGCTAAGCTAACTGCCTCAGACAGAAAGCAAGTAAATGTTATAACCCAAAATGTTTAACTTCTGTTTTAGCCCTAGCAAACTGTGTGTGATAGTGAGTTTAGGATTACCAAAAGGGAACAAAGACTTCACAATGCACTGAATGAAAGAAGGGTGTTTTTCTCATACTTATTTTTAGCACTCACCACACATGCATTACACACAGCATTTTAACCCTTGTGCCTCTCTAGGGACATTTTTAGCTTTTACTTTTAATTAATTTAGGCTATTTTAATGCGTATGGCATAAATGTTAGGTGTTTTTTTTTAAATAATATTTTGAAGCTCCACAACACAGGTAAATAATAGAGACCCTTAAGGTACAAAATATCCCCATTGAAACGTATTAAAGCCCCAATGTTTAACTATTTTCCCCCAGATTGAACCATTATCTAATTTTAACTACTTGTGGCAAATTCTTGCTTTTTGTCTGATGACCTCCAAAGGCATTGCGGCCGTTTTATGTCATTATATTAAGTAAATGTTGTTACTAATAATTGGTATCTGCACTGTCATGGGGAGGTGTCAGAGCCAACAGCAGTGCCTTGATCAAGAGCACCTTGGCAGTACTGGTGAACTAGCACCTCTCCAGCTACATATTATGCGTATAATTTGGTCAGATGGAGACTTGAAACGGCGACCATTCAGTTCCCGAGCCAAATCCCTACAGACTGAGCTACTGTCACCCATACACAAGAAATAAGGCATAACAAGGGCTTTATCGAAACAAACGTGTGGCACTTAAAGGTTTAAAATTCAGAAAGTTAATCAATATTTAGTAGTCACATTCAGTACTGGTGTTGGTGAAATGTAACTCAGTGGAATATATATATATATATATTTAAATGTATGGCCATTTTGTGTAGGTCTGAGAAACATTGAGTTGAGTTCAAAATCTCGCCTCTCCCACAGTGCTGCCCATAAACCCTTCTTCTTCTTCTTCTTCTTCTTTAGGTCCCCCCCACTTTTCAAATGTGTTTATTATTTTTTTACGCAAGCAGTCATCGTCACGGAGGAGTGTCTGTGGCACGAGCGCATTTTGTGAGAGAGACAGAGAGAGTTACAGGGGTTGTTGTTGTTAGCATCTGGTGCTAGCTCGGACTGAGAGGCTGAGATAACGTCAGTTTAGGTAAAGGACTCGCTGAGTGATTAGATTGTAAACTTTAATCGAAGTTATCTCAGTGGGTCTCAAACGGTTTGGTCATCTATGTAAACAAATATTTCCATCTATTTAATATAGTTGTTCAAAATAAGTTAAGAAATCATTCCAATGTCAGTAAACAATAAAAAACACAGTTTAAAAGGCGTGTGATTAGTCAAACGCATAAATAAAAAGAATGCAGACTAGGTAAGATAAAGATAGGAGAGAGGAGTATATCGATGATGTGTTATTGGTTGTGAGAATATTCTAATGGTTTTTGGAGTATTGAAATATATACAGTTCTATTTCATGAGTGTTGAGAGCTGTATCCATAAATCTCTTAATTTGTGCACCAGATTCATGCCTTTAACTTCAATTTAAAGAAAAAAATCGTCCCTATATATTTGTAAAAAGGCAAGAAATGGAATTATATCGAGAACAATGTTTCATTGCGGAGGACCCCCTGTTTCGTGTCCCCCCCACTTCTCAAACCAAAGTTACACCCTTGTGTGTGGTGACATGCTAACACACCATGATCAATCTACAGCCCATACTTGATGTGTGCTCACAAAGCACTTTGTCTGCTGATAAGATCTGAACACATTCCTCCGCTCACAGCCGTCCCAGAGCAAATAACTTCCAGGAAGTGGGTTATGTAATATGTTGTTTAAAGCTAACGTCCCCCCGTCCTCTCTGTTCCTTTCTTATTATCCTGTATACACTGCACATCTTGCCTTCTCCACCTCACTTGAGATCTTACACAAAGCCCATTCTGCTCCCCCTTCATGGGTTTTTGGTTGGTGTTATCAGATGTATAAAACTCATGCTAGAGGACACACCTGCTGTATGTATTGCACTGTTAATATCAGATGTGTGTAAGCATGGATCTTTTAAATCTCAGTTGTTGAGAAACTGGGAGCATGTGCACACAAGCCTGACTTCCACTCCCACTGGCGGCCATAAATAGATCTACAACCAAACCCAATCTCTTATCTGCATCTGCTGTAGTATTTCTGCTTGCTTGACAAGACTTTAGACCCGTCTGTTGAAAAAAAGAAGGCGTATAGGTTCTCTAACTTCCTCATTCAGACTTATCTCATGGACATGTAAACCGTCCCCTGCAATAATGTCTTAGCCTTTGTCAAACATCTCAAATTTAGCCAGAGATTTTGCTTACAGCACTTAAATTGAAATGGACATTGAGGTAATAAATATGGATAAAATAAAAACACAATGGACATTAAACATTTGAAAAAGGAAATTGTTGTACACCCGCAATTTAAAGAGCTACTTAGGATAAACTTCATGTAAAATAACTCGTGTTTTACTTATAAATGTTTTGTTTCTGGTCCCAGTCTATAACGCTCATTGTGTCGGTAGTTTACACTTAAAAAAAACACTGCCTAATCTGATGTTGCCTTAGTTTCCACTCCCCCAAACTACAAGACAACGTTATTTAGAGGCTTTAAAGAGGTTCAAATATCTAGAGTTTACCAGGAAAATAAAACGGCCAGTTGGAAACCACTGATATTAAGAATTATGATATGTTCATGTTTTGGAATTCAAGCAAACACATTGTCGTACATCTGGCCTCTGGGATTTCTCCTACTTGTACACGGTGTTTGTCCTCTTTCTAATTCTGCTTGTGTGTTGCAATCCAGATTATTAGAATCCACCCAACCCCACCTACTGTAGATCCCCATGGGGTGCAGCACGTGACTTGATCACTACTGAACGGTTATTACATTTAAATTGTACTCAAATTGTAAACAAAGTGAAGCTTCTGCATTAACACTCTTGTGCGGCTGCTAAGAAAGGCCATACAGAACGACGTGTCCATTGTGAATAACACCCTATATATTTATTCTTAAAGGTCCCATGTCATGCTTTTCCGGTTGTTACCCCTCCCCTTGTGTGTTATGAAGGTTTTTCTGCATGTAAACGGTCTGCAGAGCAGGAGCAGGGGCTCCATCAAGCCGTTTAGGACAGAGTGAATACACATGCTATACAGAGATGCTGTATGAGAAACCAATGTGAGTTTGGAACATTGAACAATGTAAATCTATTCTAGTAGACCTCAACAATGGAATTCTGATCAGTAGAAATGGCCATGACATGGAACCTTTAATATATATTCCTCTCCATCAGATCTGAAGTGTGTATTTGTATCAGGATGTGCAGTTAGCCGTTTTTTTCTTCCTCTTCCATCCAAATGTGTGTTTTCCTCATTCCTTACTTCTGCTGACAAACATGATGACGCCCTTTCTGCCTCTTTAATGTAAAGTAGACTAAAGGCCAGTACAAATGGAAGGTTACATTTGTGATTTGTGTAATTTCAGGCTGTTCTCTTTTCTCCGTCCTGTGTTTTATGCCCTTTTAGGTAAAGCCAATCTGTGTGTAGTAGCAGTTTACAAATGTACATGGAGGGGGGGATTTGGCTGGAACATATGAAGTAAAGACTGTTCTGCCATCATGTTTAACCACTAATACTGTATTTCTGTTATGGAGGAGCTGATGTTTACATGATGCAAGAGTGGATTTAAAAAAGTCTGTTTGTACTATTTCCGCTTTCACCTCAAATGTCCCAACAGAGCCATTTGTGACCTGAGCACCTTGTACCTAAATGCTTAATTTGTTGTCCATCTGCCTTATTTTACCTTTTCTTTCAACAGCGTTCAAGTTGGATCATTCAAGGTCATTTTTACAGATGAGCTCCGTCTGCTAGGAGAAATCCAAAGTTTGAAAAGTGTAAATAAGGGGCGCACGATAAACTATTTTAGCATTAACATTGTGATCTTCGCATCATCCTGCTACATATTTTTACTGCATGGTGTAAACGGAAAAGTTGCACGGTTGTTGTTATCTGTGACTGATCTACTAGAAAAGTTTGCATTTATTACTATTGAAGGCTTCATGGATAAGCAGTTTCATGCTAACCACCAATCACATTCATTCTTCAATTTATTAAAAAAAACATTCCCTGCTTGTGAGTATGGAAATAATTTGGTGACAAAGGATGATGTTGAACGGAAAACAGCTCTTCTGGTTGAGATTCCTGTATTTGTTCATAATGCAACATATATATACACCGCAGAAGAAGAACACATATTTCTGTCAGTTTGTTCCAACATCGTGCAGCCCTAGTTTAAATCTGTGAGGGATTTCATTATTCAGGGCAGAAAGAGTAACCCCTGTATTCACAAAAACACTTCATAAGAAGAAACCTGCACATAGATAAAGACAAATATTCTAACTTTTAAACTAATGTTGATGCATTATAACAGAATCCCAATGGATTGAGTGCTGAGGCCACAAATGGAGCTCTGAATGACCTGTCCCTAGTGTTACAGTACTAAACATGTGGTTTACTATGAAACATCATTCAGTTAATGTTGAGAAGGCCCCAGGTGAAGACTGGCTGAGGTGTTCTGTAACGTCAGTAATGATTCCTGCTCACAACTTGTAACCCTTTTAAACTTGAAATTATTTTGTGTGCCAAACATTGCTTCTGTTATTTTTCTATCATGGATCAGAGTGAATTGCTCTGTGCATTCCAGTACAGTGGAGTACAGTGTGCAGTGGAGTACAATGTACAGTATGTGCACCTTTACCCCGGTGGATTCTACTGACAAACGAAGGAGATACAAAAAAAACAGTTCAAGGGCTTTTGGTGTTCAAATGTTGTAACAATAAATAAATTACAATAATGGTTTTAAAACATATCTGTTCGTTATTTCAGATGGGACGGAAACCCCTCTATGCAGGGGCAGGTGGTGGGGGGGGGGACCACCACACTGTGAGAGGCCTCTGGTGATACATCTCATAAAGGATTAGGGTCACCACTGCAGCGCTGCTCTGTCACTACATGTCTTATCTGTGTAACCAAATCACATAATAATCTGCTGATGGAATGTAACTACAACACATTTTTAAACTACAACTCAAGAACACTTTTTGAAGTACTTGTACTTTTATGGTACTTTATACTCTATACCACTACACTTTTGGGACATTTTAAATTGATTTGCAGATTTAGATTTTTCATCCAAAATATAAATCAACTTTTTGGAGGTTAAGCTACTAGCAGTATATCTACTTTTATTAAAGCAATAATTATAATCCAACAATTCTGAATTTAGCCATTCTCTATAATGAGTCATTTTACTTCTGGTCCTTTAAGCATATTTGGATCATAATACTTGTATGTACGTAAGAATAATACTAATCCAAATGCAGGACTTTTGCTTGGTACAAAGCATTTCTACTTTCTACATCTTTACTCTGGTAGTATCGATACTTCTACCTAAGTAAATCTGAATAGCCTATTTACTCCACCAATGATGTGATTTATAGCCCACTGTTGCATTATTGATGGAAGAAGTTATCTGATCCTTCACTTAAGTAAAAGTATATAAAACTACATTACAAGTCAAAGTTTCCTAAGGAAGAAGAGTACCAGGAAATCTGAGGAATATTGTTGATTTTACGCATGTAGTTGATGACATTGACAAGCAATTTTGTAGAAACAGAATATAAAACTACTTATACATTATACTGTGTACTGCTATAATTAACATCAGTATATAAAGCATTTGACATTAGCCCCACCTTTACCATCTGCAACATTAAAGTGATCTGCACATTAAGGCATCAAAAACTACCCAATAATATACTATACATCGTTTTGAAATTGGCCATTGTAGAGATAAATACTTTTACTTTGGTATTGTAGGTCAATTGTAATGTTTATACTCTTGTACATTCACTTAGCTAAGATTTAAATGCAGGACTTTTACATGTTTTTTTTCTACCCTGTAGTACTGCTCCCAGGTGTTGGGCCTGTGGCGCCCTCGCGCGGCACGATTCAGTTGCCATGGTTTCCTTTGTTGCTTCATGAGTAACTCTGGGGCTGCGTTCCAATAGTCCATTTAGCTTAGGAACCTTCCTAACCAAGTGAAATGACCCGGAAGTCCCTCAGTGGCAGCCATGATAAGTGCCGTTCCAATTCTCTAAATGAAAGGAAAGGAGGTTTCAAACTTCCTTTATAACCTCCTTTAGCTTAGGAACCACTGGACCTCCCTTACCGAAAGGAGAGGAGAAAATGCTGCCCCACAATGCATTGCAGCCGCAGCATTTGCCGTCACTCAACAGTGCTTTTTTCTGAACGTTCATTAGTATTATAATCAAAGAGAAACATGAACGTTAGTTTTTACTGAAATGATCAAATAAAGTCAACATTTCACTGTCTTTACTGAGCTGTGTGTTTGTTCAACTTTTAAAAGATGTTTGAATGGTAATATACACAGTCAATCAATCAATGTTTATTTATATAGCCCAATATCACAAATGTTACATTTGTCTCAGTGGTCTTCACAGTTTGTACAGAATATCAGTATGACAATAAGACACCCTCTGTCCTTAGACCCTCACATCGTACAAGGAAAAACGTCTACATCTTAGACTGCACTGTAACTTTTATCCATGTCTTTTTTCTTTTAATGTTTATCCATGTATTTTTTCTTTTAATGTTTATTTTATTAGCTTTTCTTTTTAATGACTGATTTTAAATGCCATTTTTTGTAAAGCACTTTGAATTGCCTTGTGTTGAAAAGTGCTATATAAATAAACTTGCCTTGCCTTGCCTTACAGTGATAGATGTTAAGGACTAACGTGTATAATAAAAACATTTGTATTGATTTTAAGATATTTTCACAATCATACGTATTGGGATCATTTGTATTAATGTAGACTGGAGGAAGAGGGTGACGAGCATAAGTTTAACTTTCCTTTTTTATTTCAATTCCAACTTTGGTCATGAAGAATATGTTTCTCTGTTGTCCACGTTCATAAAGCATAAAGCAACAGAGCACGGTGCAGAGTCTCTAGATGAGTTTACAGTAGTCCCTTGTTCTTATTAAACATCCATGTTGTAGTCCGCTGTATAGAAAACTGTAGTTTCCATAGTTTCCCCATAGCAGCAGACGCACAAAATGACGTCCGCTGGCGCATCATAAACACGTTGGATAGTGAAAGTGCAGTCGGATTCTCTAAAGTACCGCAGTCTCTTCTCCTAAGTCCTTTTGAATTCTCCTATCCACTATCCCTTAACCCCGTGACGTTTCACTCAGAGGTCAAGGAATAGGAGATAGGGTTCGAATTTAGGAGCTGATTTTTTGGATTATCGGAACGCAACCAGACTCTGTAAACTAGCACCATTTGTTTCCGATTTAAAATCACGTTAATTGAAAGCAGCTGTGTGAATCTCTGCACTGTGACGCACGGGAGGAGCCACGTGAAGTTGCCTTCAAATCCTGTAGGAAGACATTATATTTGAACGGAATATAAATAACAAGTCAATAACAACGGTGATCCAATCAATGATACGTTGTTGTGTTATTTTACAGTTGTAAGTATTTTGGTGAGGACCTAGGCTGTACTGAACCTGTAACAGAGTAGTAGTACAGTACACATATTTGCCCTTTCCTGGGAGGAAAACATATATTTCACAACAACATTTTGGAGAAAATTCCACATAATAATAAAGAAATGTCTGTAGCAGAACTCTTAGTGTATGCCCCATTACTCATCTTACAGCTCTTAGAACACGTTTATCCAACTGATATCAATTTGATGATGTCATATGATATATTATTATCACTCACACAGACAGTTTGTTTTTGTAGGATCCTTATTTTTACTTGTGATACTTATATGTAGGTTGCGTTTGGCTTACTTTGGATGGTGGACTTTAACTTGAAAGGGAGTTTTTTTTAAAGGTTGTAGCCTATTCCTCCATGGCCTTGTGTAAACAGAAATAAAAGCAAAAGTGTGAAAGACAAACATTAAGTCATAGAAAAGTGCAGCAGAATACACTTCATAAGGATGGAACTGGTACAAATAATAGAAAAAAGGATGGCATTAAACAAGCAATTAATAAATATGAGTGCAAAATATAAAGTATAGACATTTAATTCCAAATAAATCATTTACGTTTCAGAAATAATAATAATAATAAAAAAATCTGACCATTAAAACGTTCCCATACTACATTAAACCTTTAGTCAAACATCCTCAAACATTTCCATCTGTCAGCTCAAAAACACGAGCTTTTTAAGGGGCACATGAATGCACCATATCCCGCTTTCCTGGAAAACATTTGGAGCTTCTTTGGCCAGGAATAGAAAAACACGAGCACATCCAAAAGTGATGTGTGATTAATCTGCGAAACGGGCGTGAAATGTGATTCCAAGAACTAGAAAAGGAACAAAATATTCCAAAACAAGAAAAGAAACACCATAACACACCTGCAGCTGAACGCACACTTCCAAGCACTCAGTAAAGTATACAAAAGCCAAACATCTCTCCACAGACACGTAAATAAACTCAGATAAAGTTGTACTAAAAGACAAATGTTTATTTTCCAACCCTGAAATAAAAAAATTCTTAAAAGGAGTTTATACTGTCAGATTTGGATTTAAAATGGTAGAACATGTGAGTGTGTGTTACTGGGAGGAGCCTGGAGTTCCTGTATCCAGCTGCTGTGTGTTTGGAGGATCACTGCCATCAGGCTGATCTCCGAGCAGCCTCAGAGTGAGATGAAGGGGATCAATCGGCATCAGATCTGTCACACCTTTTACAATGAAACCAGTTGGATCAGCTGATGCAGAGGAGCTCAGACTAGCAGTACAATTTGAGATGAAGAGGAGGAGAGCCTGAAGACTTTTTCCACGGAACAAACCGAAGGTAGGAAAAGCCCCCTTCACTACACCTCTGTATGCAGATGTTCCTGAAGTAATGACAGTAATTGGGAAGTACTTGGAGAAACAAGCAGCTTCTGTACAGTAAAACCAGAGGAGACAAAAGTAATGGAAAAATATACTTCCCTGTTTTTTGTTGTTAGTTGTGATAATAGTTTCAAGCAAGTTGAATGAATGGTGGTCAACATTTCTTGTGTGTTTAAATAAACCCACAGGAAGGAACAGGCAACCTCTTGAGTTATGATTTTCTATTTACTGAGTGCGTTTTTGTAAGAAAGATCAAAAAAGTGCTTAAACTTCATTATATGAGTACATTTAGATGATCAATTTAAATAATTTCCCAACCTTTCTTCAAGTGGAATATGCAGTCGTTCTTGGATGCTTTGTTTTATAAATATTATTTGTATTAATATATCTTCTAAAACTGACAGATGAATGGATTTGCAAGCAGCACTTTTATTTCCAGGCTTTTATGGATCAATAACTGAATCCACAAACAATTAAATTATTAAATTAGACAGTGACAGCTTCTCAAATCAAAGTGTTTCTTACTGTGATTTAAAAAAAGGTATGTCTCATTTTTTGAATGTTGATAAAAGTTCCATCTTAAAGAGAAATAAGTTAAGAGTAGATTAGTAGTAACTTTGTCTCAACAATGAACATAAACCCTATTAATTGTACTAAACTGTGCTCAGTTTCTTATGGTCGGTTTGATGACTTGTTTTTTTCTCTTTATGAGGTCTTAAATCAAACTATTTATTGATTAATCAAGACAATTATTGATAACTCCATAATGAAAATAATCATTGGTTGTGGCAGTGCTTCTTACCTCTTCTTCAATCTCAAAACCCTCTTTAAGAGCTCTATAGCTTCTGTGCTGTCACTATCACAACGTCACATATGTCAGTTGGCCAAGACCCCTTGGTGTTAATTGTAATGTCTGGGTATTTAGCATAGACTTTTCAACATTCAGGTTACTCCTATAGACATTAAGGCGACATGAGAGATGCCGTTTATAAGTCAAACCTCAAATGATTTGTTTTTAATGACTGCTACACAGCTAACCTGAGCCCAGGGAATAGCTTGTAAAAGAGGGACAGAAACAGGGGACTAAGAGGGGCCCAACAGCTCCCCTGGGTCCCCGGGCAGATTAATCCGGTCATGGGGAACAACATGTTTAGGTGTTTCCATGGCTGCATTGTCTGCAGGTTAATTCACTCTGAGTAGATCAATCAGTAATAGTAAACAGTGAGCCTGCTGCAGCCCATTGTCAGTGTATTTATCTGGTTCATACAGTACTCAACCACATTTGTTTTAACCTTCTTAAGGTCTGCAACTGACTGTTATTATCACTGTCAATCAACCTTTTGTAACCTTATTTTCATTACTCAATCAGTGTATTAAATGTCAGAAATGGTTGGAATTCCAACCAACAGTTTATAACTCAAAGACATTTAAATTACAGTGATGAGTGGTGCTAAATATAACATAGTATATTACTCAAGTACTGTTCCTATTTACAATTCTGAGGTTCTGGTTCTTCACAAATTCATTCTACTTTGTACCTCTACTCCACTCCTCCACAGGATTGAGTTTGACAAATGATGATGTTTTTAATATAGTTCAACTATTATATAAAGTAGTAATACAATTTGCTCCAATTCACCGGCTGCTTTTGAATTATATTTTAGAGTGCAGCACTTGTACTTGTAACAGAGTATTTTGTACACTATCCAACAACAGAAATCGATAAAAAACACAGAAACACAGCAACATTTTACCTTATATCTTATTTAATGAGTAAATGATTGTTGGCTGTCCAAATGTGTGCATATGAATCAATGGATCAAGTAGTCTAATAATATGATGTCCTAAAAGTGCATAACCAGATTATTAATGTTTTTTAAACTGATTAATTTGGTTTTAATGTTGTTTGTTGCTCTCTGCAGGTGGTCATCATGTCTCTGTGGATGATCCTTCCCGTCAGCCTGCCTGTCTTCACCATCACTGGGATATGGGTCGTGTGAGTATACCTCAGAATTGGTGAAAATAAACATCAACAGTTGCTCCTAAAAAGTCTTTCTGTAGACAAACTTCAACCTCGGTTATCTTTACATAAGCCTTGTTAGAGAGGCTACCTATTATCCCCGCTGCGGTCATGATGACCTAAACTGTCTGTACAAAGTTCATGCATTTAAAACAGTCGCTTCTTTGGAAAGAGACAGTATAACGTCCTTCTGTTTATACTACGATTGTGCCTGAGAAGAGTCACCCTTGAAATTCCTCTCGGCCTCGGAGTTCTGGTCTGCATGTCCTGTCATCTGCATCTGCTTTACTCCCACAGCAGTCACATCTGTAGCTCTGCACGACAGCAGCATACATTAGGGCTGCTTTCCATGCTGCCAATAAACTGCTCTTGTGAGTGTGCACCACAAATGTGTTTTTGACAGCACACAATCAACTATGGTCAAAGATTTAATAGAGTATAGTTTTAAACACCCCTAAAGATAAGAATGACAATTTAAAAAACACATTTAGTTGCACTGTTGTTAAGATGAGGAGAAGGTTACAGCTCTTACCGTATGCTAAATACAGTGTGTAGCTAAAGCTTGCTGGTGTTAGCTTAGCAGATTGACTTGAAACAGGTCAACCCAGTCTCACGGCATTTCATGTTATAGTCACGACATTTAATCTATTGATTCGTGTTCACCAATATAATTTTCCCCTTTTTTTCGTGTCACACACATGGTCACACACAACGATTTTAAAAGCAATGTATATCTATAGAGAGGCGAAATCCCGCCCATCTACATCCGAGCCATGGGACCTTATTTCGGAAAAATTATGTATGGAAGTCAATGGGGAGAGAAAGATTATCTTTCGATCCCGTTTGAATTGTGCCACGAATTACACATATGATCTTTGTCAATTTAAAAGATAATTTAGCAAGTAAAAAAAAAAAAGTGTGTCGTAAAACTGTGAAGTAACACATTTTTTTGTGTGAAACGCTCAATGAACTGCATCTCTGGTCTCGCAGAACAACACACGCCACCAAGATGGCCGTCACTACTGTCTTGTCAACAAAACGATTGACTACCCTCACTATCACCACAATGAAACGCGTCCAGAAGAATGTCATGCAAAGCTGCCTGCCTTCCTTTGATTCTCTCTGAACTGCCTGGTCTTTTTAATGTTTAATGTCAACCATTTGTGCAGATAGCATGAAGTAGAAAAGATTGGCGATCGCCGATGCTAGCATTAGCATTTCTCCCCCGGGCTTAAATTGGGTATTATAGAATGATCACACCGGTGACAGTACTCTTCAAAGGGTTCACGAAATATGACTACTGCTCTTACTGTTTAACATTTTGGGTTACTTAATATTACTTCATATTAAGGCTAATAAAAATGACAAGGCTGTAATGCTAACTAACGTGCTAGCTAGGTAGCTAACTTGATCCAGCCACTCCTGGTCCTTTCATCAGACGGGAAGCGAAAGAACGAGCAAGACCCATTGCTGGTATGATTACAGCCTGGTACTAAGCACACAGGCATCTTGTTAAAGTTATCTTATCTTAGCTATCTCTTATATTTAGCGGAGGAAAACAATTGTGACATCAGTTATGACATCACTTATGCGACTCTGGGATTTGTAGTCTTTCTAGTTGCGTATTTTTCATAGTCTTATATTTCAACAGTTCCCATCAGCAAAAACACGTGGGTTTGCTATCCTGGCTCCAAAATGGTGGAATGAGCTCCCCATTGACATCAGGACAGCAGAAAGCCTGCACATCTTCCGGCGCAGACTGAAAACTCATCTCTTTCGACTCCACTTCGAGCGATAGAATTACTAACAAAGCACTTATATACTAATAAAGGACTGGCTTATCTATAGCCAGTTGAGTAGCACTTGAAATGTTTGGCTCTATGATACCTGATGTACTTATATGATTCTGTTTTCTTCAAGGTTGTGTCTCCCTGGTCGAATGTACTTATTGTAAGTCGCTTTGGATAAAAGCGTCAGCTAAATGCAATGTACTGTAATGTAATCTAACAGTTTTACGAAAAACTGTGACTTTTTTGACATGGAAATTATTTTTTAAGATTGACAAACATCATATGTGTAATTCGTGGCACAATTCAAACGGGATCGAAAGATACGTTTTCTCTCTCCATTGACTACACATAATTTTTTGGAAGCTTAGCGAATTAGTGCATGAGAAGCGAAACGGAAGTGAGGGACCCAAACAAACTATTAAGAAGGCAAATCTGAGATTTAACTTAACTCCAGCTCTCGACACAGGTTCGGGAAAGCCCCATGAGCTTCTCGCTGTCGAGTGAAAATGGAATGCACACGCTATTTGTTGTTTGTTTATATCATGCAGTCTGTTCTTCTTCTCTCAGTTATCACGCAGTCTGTCTTCTGGTTGTTGCCTCTTTGGAATGACAAATACACATTACCGCCGCTTGCTGGTAAGGAGAGTTATTGCCACTCACGCATGCGCAGTTCGTACGTGCAACTTGGCCGTCGGCTCAAGTCTTTGCAGTGTGTTCCAGTGCGAAACATGGCCAAGACGCAGGAGATGTGAGGCGATGTGAGGCGACGTGAAGCGACGTTCCGTCGGGACGTGTTCTTTGGTGTCAGTTTGGTGTGTAGTGTAAAGGCCGCTACACACCAACCTGAGACCAAAGAACGCGTACCGAAGGTGTCCCGACTTTTACGTCCGGTATGTCGCCTTTACGTACGAACACACCGCAAAGACTTCAGCCGACGAGTGGCAATAACTCCTTACCAGCAGGCAGCGGTAGTGTGTATTTGTCATTCAAAAGAGGCAACAGCCAATCAGAGTGATTTCTTTGGCCAACATTCTTTGGCCGATTCAACATGTTGAATCGGCCGCGGGAGGTGTGAAAATGTGCCGTGTGGTGTAGTGGGCGTTGGACGCGGGGGTACGCCGTACCCCCACTTATTTGGAGCATGATCATTTTTAGTCTAATAAATATAAAATCATTGCCAGTGTTATCAGTTGCAAGTGTGTATTTGCTGTAATAATGACAAAAACAATACATTTCACAGTAATTATAATAAAAAATCAAAACGATTTCCTTAAAAAATTATGATTCGTCATCACGCTCGTGACCCCGCGGCGAGCTGGTGGTGTGCGGTCAGTGACACACCCACACCGATTTTGCGGCAGCTCTTTCCCTCAAGAACGCTAACGAAAAAGCTCTATAATGGCAGGTAAAAATGTTTTACTTGACTTAAATTCTAAAAAGAATATCATTCACAAGAAGAAAGAGGCTAGCAGCACCGAAGCTACAAGTGAAGCTGCTACTAGTACAACATCATCAGAAGAGCCGCCTAAAGACGTGGATAATGCTAGCACTAACGTTAACGTTAGCTGCGCTAGCAACGTTCCCCTGGCTAGCTCAAGCTCACCTTTCCCAGAGGTATGGACGGAGGAGATGTGGCGGAGGAAACAAGAGGCATACCCGTGGATAGACTGCAAAGCTGGGAAACTGGGCTGCAAAGTTTGTTCATCCATTTCGGATTTATCAGTCTTCAAAACGCGAGGTGTGTGTGTGTTGTGTGTGTGTTGTGTGTGTGTTGTGTGTGTGTGAAAAGCAGCACTGTCTGCTTATTTGCAATGTAGGCTAGGCCTAATCAGAATAATTTCAAGTCCAGATTCAATGTTGTTTGCATAAGTAGGCTATATTTTTTGTTTCGTTTATTTAATAAGTTCATTTCAGGACAACTTTGGTGTTAGAGAATAATTCTCTCTTACTCCTAAGATATTTAACCTTTTTGCCTGTTGACGTTTATGACCAACCCTGACTCTGTTATCTCCTTTAAGGAATGTGTTGCTGCAGCTATAATGTTGATATTCTCAGTTTATGACCGGGCAACTCTCGGTCACACATGATTTATGATTGTGCGAATGCTGGCTTCGAGCTTAAGGGTTAGACAAGTGATTCAGTGTCTCCAGATGTTGGGGCTATCTCCAGTGTTCCTAGATGTTTACGTTATCTCCCCCAATATGTTGATTAACTCTCTGAAATCTAGTTAAAAGGTCTATCGAGAGAGAGGCTGTTCAGAATTGATGTGGCAACCCACCCATGCAGTCAGAACCTCTGGCTGCTGTGACTTGTGATATGAATCCTCCGGCCGATACTTGTAATAAACCATCAGTGTTTGACATCAAAGCTCCAACTCTCTTCGTGTCTCTCTGAGTCCTGACTCTCCATTGCTGCAGAAGTTTCCCTTACATTTGGGAATTTTGTTTGTTTGTTATGAGTTTTAAATAGATTTTGAAAGTGGAGATAGAGAGAGAGAAGCAACGCTGTCTGCTTAGTTGCAATACTGTAGCGTATGCAATTTAGGCCTATAAATTGTTTATGTAACTTATGTGCCAGTGTGTCCATGGTTTTGAGTCTGTGTGTGTGTTGAGCGTTGACCGTCTGCTTTTTGCAGTACAGTAACTAAAGTAGGACTAAGCATACCGGTAGTTTCTGTGGACCTGTCTGCCCGTTTTGTGAGTGCACTGAGCGCGTGCGCACTTGTGTGGCATTGTTGGGATAACCTAATTAAAATAGCGTCCCCCCAGTAAATAAATCCCCACTACACCACTGGCAACAACGGTGCGGGACACACCAACCTGAGTAGGGCGCCGCGAATGCCCGACTGCCTCTGACGGCCTCTGACTCCCAAAATGGGGTAGGTGTGTCAGGGCCTCAGGAGGCTTAAGATGCATGCCATGGAAGTTAAAACCATTGTAAACACATCCAGTTTCATCTTTACATTTGGAAGTATGCAGAACACTGGGTATGCATCATGGGATACAGAGTGAGAGTTCAGAGTGATCTGTGTGTTTAACATTGAAGGTGTTAAATGGAGATTTAAGGGAGTTTACCAGCCTTTGAAAAGCTCACACATTAACACTGGTTTGTTTAATCTGTACACATACCAAAGTGTAACAAAAACAACTTGTGGTTTAACAGTCTCTGCTGGTTGCCTGGCAGCCTCTCAGTGACGACAACACACAGCCATGCTTGCTGTTGTTAGTATTAATGTTAAACTAGGCTAAACTGCAGGTTCATTTTTACTGTATGAGAGTGGTGTTCATCTTTCTTCTTACTCTCTGCAGTAAAGCAAACAAGTGGATTTGTAAAATATTGCACTATTATTCTTAACTCAGCCTTGGGATTAAAGATTTGTTGTCTCTTCTGTATCAAATAATATATGTTTTTCAAAGCTATCCTTTTTTAGTCCTTCAGATTTATACAATTTAAAGCAATCTTTTTAATGAAAAATTATCTGAAGTTGCAGTGAAATGTTTGTCTCCTATCTCTTACACCTTATTATTGTTTAGTGTTACTTTGTGCTCAGAATAATAATTGAATCATAAAACGGAATAAATGCTTACATTACCCCAAAGCTTTCCAAGAATTGTAGATACCTTTGAACAATCTGTATTTTTTTATTAATATAAAGGTTATAGTTGTCTGCCAGAAGCTGTCATACATTGATATTTTATCCAGCTTTCAGCAACATCAAGAAAATTCAAATGTATTTGAATTACACATAAATCCGAAATAAATACTCAGATGTCAGAGAGAAGGGGCAGCCAATGGTTAGGCCGCTCAGCACTTGGGGGTTTTGTGCCTTTCTTAAGGTCAGAATCAGAATGAGAATATTATCCAGCGGGATTGTGGGTTTCATGACCATCTTGGCAGTACCCTATAATTCAGCCCCTGAATGTTTTGAGCTTAAGTTATTTGAGAAACAAGCTGAGGACATTTCTTACTTTTAAGTGCATTATTGACTGTTTTTTTACCTACTTTAATCACTGGGTATGTTTGCTTTGGAGTGAAGGAGACCTCAATTCAGCTGATTGCAATAACATACTCCTGTGATCAACCACTACTTTACAATGCCACCAGAATTCGTCTTTGCCAATGTTTTTGATGAATAAACCCCTAGTGGCAGAAAATGACATATTGTGACATATAATGCCATTCCACAGAAGACCTAGACACCACAAATCTTTGGTAAATAGTTTTGCCCTGCAGCTGTTCTTGTTAAAGACACACTGACAGGCTGCGCGGTACATAACAGTTACACCATCATACACACTACTACTGCAGATTTAAGGATGTTGAGACGTTAAGTTTATTTTCTGCTCTATGTGAATGTGTCTTTTGTCTCTCCTCTTCTTCTTCCTTTCTCTCCTCGGTGTGAATTCATTGACACAGTCTCCTTTTGTGAGAAGCCATCACACCTTGACAAAGTGGGGGCGAGAATTTTTCACACCAGGTCTCCAAAGCTTTCCCCTGTAGGAGAGGAGTCTGTAATCCCCCACACGTTGACACCTGTCTGCTGGTGCCTTTGAAAGCTCTGTTGATCCAGAAACACAAATGAAGCATGAACTGCAACTAGTGAGGTTTTCATAACAGGAAACTATCAAGGAAAATCACTGTTTCTACATTTGAACCAAAACCAAGTGAATTATTTCAGACCAAAAGCTGTGATCTCCTTTCAACAAAGTTCATCACTCTTAAGTCAAGGGAAATCAATTCTTCAGGTGTGTGTTCACTCAGTGTGTGTCTTATCTGTGGCACAATGTGATTGTTTCATGACTTGATCTCATACAGTTTGTCTTGATATATTTAAGCCTCAGATAACGTTGATGACATCCGTGAAACAAGTCCACAGCCATGCTAGCGGCCTTGAATTTATCAAAGCTTACGTGTTGAAAATCATGTGTCAACTTTTCAAATGGCCATTTTTAAGAAAGGTTTACTTTTAGTAAAACAAATGTAACTTTTAAGTTGCTCTAAGTCTTATGGTGGGTTGTTGTTGTAGAGTGAACACGTTGAAAGGATTTGAGAATCAACAGCAGCTCCTATAACGTCAGAGTGCAGGTTAAAATGGTTAAATAACAGCCAGCTGCTTCTGCATGCACACGTATGACGAACACAAGTGGCCTCATTCTGTAAATGCTAAATTATGGTAATTCATGTGACATATGTTTTGATGGTACAAAAGTATGTTGTACTTAAATGCCCTGAAAAGCATGAATACTGCTCTATATTTTAGGTGCTTCATTTACGTGAGTGAAACAGAACTTTTTCCCAAGTGGAAGATATTTATTATTTTCTAAAGATTAATAAAGTACTGACAGTGATGTTTTAGGACTGGAGATCTTGTTTGATCAATTGTATCTATATCAAAATTCTTCATTTTGTGTCTTCCTGTTCAGTTCTTTGACCAAAGATTCGTATCTTCTTTTATTTTTACAGATATGCAATGTCCCTGTACAACCAGCATGTCTGTCCTGTCCATAACTGGTACGTAAGGCACACACACGCACACACTCACACACACACACGCACGCACACACACACGCACACACACTGCTTCATGATATCAGTACTGGCAGTAGTGGACTTAGTGTCATGGACATTATTACTCACTAATGTGTACTGTAAGGACATTCCAGCAGAGAGCCAGACAAAGCCAAGAATCAGATGTAATGCTTGGAGAAGATAGAGAACAATTCCATCTTGAGAGAAAAAGTATTACACAACTGTTTTGATATTCGATTGATTTTCAAAGTCATTTTCTTTTATCGAAACATTTTCAAAAATGCTGTTTTCAACTTCTCATATTTGGAGATTTCCTTAAAATCACATTAAAGTCTATATCTTTAGGTTATTGACTGACAAACAAACATTTAAAGACATCACATTGGATACCCTTGGAGGAACTGGATTGACATGATTTACTATTTTCCAACTAAACAGTTAAAAGATATCAATAATTAAAGTATTTAGTTGCAGTCCTTTCGTAAACAAACTGATGCAGTGTTGTTGCTGTTCATTATTTTTGCATCAACAATTCCGAAACCGGTAAAGTTCTGACAGATATTTTTCCAAGGAGTTGGTTGAGACTAAAACAGGGCTGAAAGAGGGAGAATATCGGATTTACAATGATCAGCTAACCAGAAACATAACTGAAAATGATCATGTTGCTCTTTAACTGCTAAATGTGGACATGTTTGCTGACAAGTTCAATATCAACTTTAAAGATGACAATATGTCAGAAGCTGCCAACTAGATGTGAAAACATCTAGTTTGGTAGGCAAATAACTCACTTTACGTATCTTTCTGTTTCTGTGGTCAGATCAATCATAAAACACTGATTCACATCCTTGTTTCTAACACTTTTTCCCCTCATCTACACAAAAACGAGATGCTAGCGTTTTGTGTTGATTGAAGTTGGAGAAAGGTCTGAAACACATCAGCTCAGTTTGGGTGAAGGGTCAAAACCAAGAGGGAAAAAAAGCTTTTTATAGAGTAGTGGGGACTTATTCTCATTTCCTGTTAATGCGCCACAAACACACAAAAAGCAGTCACTGATTGTGAATAAGTACTTGCAGATGCCCGCTGGGAAAACGGTGAAAAGGGTGGAAGGAAAATGTTTCTCAGCTGGCGAGTGTGCGCAGCATTCAGGAATAAGGTCATTTATGGCGGGCTTGTATTTGCGCAATGCAACTTTTTCTATATTTACATCCGTGAGGCCTCACTCCCCACTTCCTGTCAGTCTTCATTTGAACATACTGAGGCATGAGATGGAGATGTGAGGACTTTGGGGTGATAATGAAGAAGATAAAGTGCTGCAGGGGCAAAGGTTGACATGAGGGGAGAGACAGACTG
Organism: Harpagifer antarcticus; assembly: GCA_902827135.1. Lineage (NCBI taxonomy): Eukaryota > Metazoa > Chordata > Actinopteri > Perciformes > Harpagiferidae > Harpagifer > Harpagifer antarcticus. The sequence goes on from CADEHL010000476.1 coordinate 2,573,778, forward strand.
TGGGGTGTATGAGGGGAGTTACAGTAAACTGAAGCTTCAGAATGCAAACACATCAAAATGGGAGGAATCCAAACTCGAGTCAAGACAGATGAATTTAACTCCTAATAATCTGTGGAATGTGAAACTTAAACATGGATTAAATGTACCTGTGTGTAATAAAAGTACCTTCCCTGCTGGTACAAAAAACACATAAATATTCCAAATGAAAATATGTAAGGAATCGAATTAGTTATCACATGTCAAGATGTTTTCAAAAACCTTATCAGCAAAGATGTTTAAGTCAATATCTACCAGCCTGTTTGCAGTGCAGCTACCAAAACATTGACTTTCATATATTGATATATATATACGGTAGCCGACAAGTGCAAACGCGCTAAAACTTCCATTAGGAGAAAAGCGTTGCAGCTTCAAAAGTGAGTCAAATATAAAAGCACAAATGTGCTCTGATATATCGGTAAGCGTGATTGAAGGCAAAACAACATGGACAGCTAAGCATTTCCCTGTTATTCAAGATACCTTTCACCTAACATATTTTGGGTTAATTTTCTACAGTTGTTTGCGTAGATCCTGAGTCATGAAGCTCCAAAAGTGCGTCTTAAGGCTCAAACATTAACAGACTTTACACACATTTGCTTACATTAGATCCATTATGCACCTTTGAAACTTGAAATCGGGATTTGTTTTTAGTTGAGTAAACTAAAAAGATTCTAGCTTGGCTCATCATGAGTTTTTGAAAATTCATGCAACGTTCTGGCTTTGATCCTTTAATATTTTACTTTTAAATCTCGTTATCTGTCAATATCTACAGATTAAAAGTATTTGCATGTCCCCGTGTGTGTTTGCAGGCTTTACAATGAGTCATGTGCGGAGCAGCTCCCACTACAGAGGGGTCCAGTCCTGTGCTGCACCCTGGACAACATACCACTCATCAGGTCAGTGAACCCACCTCTGCATACGTATGTTAGTCATTCTGCTTTTGTATAACTCCTATTATATAGTACATGTCAGTGTCCTGTATGTGATCCTCAATGAACCAAACAATAGAACAGTGTTGACGTCGAGACGGCGGTTTCTTGAAGCCACAATGACGAAACGAACCGAGGAGGATCCTTTTTCCTCTCTCAGCATAACAATAATAATACAACAATACACATGTTGTGTGCATCATGTAGTGGTGGGTATCCACTGATGGTGAAATAGCAGCTTGCCTCACTCTGGTCTGTGGTTTTCAACCAGTTATATTTATATGGTCTGGGCTTCTTTATTCTACCCGTGCTTAACTTTTGCATTTGTTTTTACTCTTTTTTTTGTTGAAACCCAAATAGGAAATCAAGAACATTGTGTTCTACTTGGCACACAGGCCTGTGATTATGAAACAAAGTCATGGACAGCATGTGAAATAAAAGACATTTAAGTGGTTGCAACAGAACATTCATCAATCTTAATCTGTTGAATATTGTGCACTGATGTAATGCTATTTTTCCAGAATGAATACAGTAAGCACCATGGTTATGCTCAGGTGAAGTCTATAAAGTCAAATGTCTTCCCGGTCGCGGCTATGCTCGTGCACATGACGAGTATGGATCTGCTAGGCACGGTTAGGAGTCGTAACTTACGGCTCCTCTGAGTCCCCACGAGTCTGCAGGAAGTTTCACTGATCCCCGTCCCCTCCCCTGATCCCCGTCCCCTCCCCTGATCCCCGTCCCCTCCCCTGATCCCCGTCCCCTCCCCTGATCCCCGTCCCCTCCCCTGATCCCCGTCCCCTCCCCTGAGCCAAACGATAACTTCTGGAAGCTATTCTACTTGCTAAAGGGTAGGCAGATGGACTGGGCTACGTTGTAATGTTATTTTACATGTTATAAGGAAAGTAGCGAGTGACGATTAATAGCCTGGTCTGCGGTGTGGCCGCCGCTGCTTGCCGTGGGGGGATCACGCCGCATGGCACTTTCTCTTTGGATCGATTTCATTGGTCACATGGTCGTGGATGAGGAGTAGTCGCCGCTTGCCGTATGCTGCTTCTTGCTCATCCTCAGAGGACAGAACACTGTCCCACACTTGCCGCCCCGCTGTAACTCCAGTAAAGGAAGCAGCAGGTGGGCGCGCACACGTGAGTGGAATAAACCGCAGAAAGTGCTGTCAAAGCACTATGCCGGTTCAAAGACGCTATTGCCAGCGTGCTGTTGTCAGAAAACACACCTTGCCTGGTATAATAGCTCCGATTAATGTATTTCATTAATGAGAATGGCGCGCGCATTCAGGTAGGCTTACCCTGATTAGCCGGCTACATTTATGCAAACTCAGTGTATGAATGCTCGCATAGCATGGTTGAGAGTAGTACCCATAGAGTCCAGTAGAGGGCTCCGCCTGTGCTTATATAACTAGGGTTACAATACGTAACCCCCCGTTTTTTCCCCTTTGAGCTTTGACTTGGGCATACAAAGTTAAAACTGTACACCAAAGTGTTAATCTAAGCAACAGTATTTCCCTTTATCTTGATGCATAAATGATTGAGTTAATGTCCAGGAAAAAGATTTGCATGCACTGCAACAGGATATCTGGACCTAATGTTATCAGATAAACAAGCTAAGCAACGTTAGCATTTAGCTTGTAGCCCCTTCATCTGCCAGTAAAACATTTATTTTAAACATGAAACTGCTTTATTGAGTGTTTCTACCAGCCTTTTTCAGGTTTGTTTTGAAGAGAAGACTTTGAGGATAATTCCTTCTAGTAAAATCCTCTTTCATGATACACTCTGAAGGAATAATTAGCATATGAAGGCAACTAAAATGACAAATTCCCACAATCCTATGTCACTATGTCAGTAAACTCGGTAAAGCTAGCCAAGTTATATTACTTCAGATTAAGCTGACCCTTTTATCCAAAGACTTGCAATAATTGCATTCAAACCAAAAAGACTCAAATGCTAAAAAAGCATCCTGCAAGTTCATTAGCTTTCAATTAGCCAAACCATTGTAATTGCTCAGTACAGAATGATCACTTTTTAGGCCAAGGTGCAGTTAAAATAGCAAGGTTTTCAGTCTGTGACGGAAAATGTTAAGACTTTCTGCGGTCCTAATATTAATGGGGAGCTTGTTCCACTGTTTTGGAGACAGTAAAGCAAACCGGTGTGTTTCTGTTAAAGGGCACCTTGGTCCTACTCAAGCACATGCTGGAGTGTAGGGTTGAACCATTTCCTGGATCAGGAAAGGCCTTATCCATTCATAGCATGGTAGGCCAGTAGGACACAGCTGGGACCGGAGCGCTTGTTGACGTCCAGTGGAAATGTACTTCTAATGTTTCTAAAGTTTTATTGGCTCATTTGAACAATGTTATCACTTACTTCTGATATTATTGCAGGTCTGCTGTAAGCTAGCTACATGTAGCTAACCATGTCATTTCAAAGATACTGACAAAACACAGCCTGACTGCAAACAGGGACAGTTGGCCAACTTTAGAATCCTGAACGACAACAAGCGCTCCTGTCCCCGTTTCTGGTGCAATTTGAGCCTCTTACAGCGTTTTTAATTTGCAGCGTTTTTAATATGTGTTTGTAGCGTTATGTTTATGCAGTGCTTTTAGTAAACCATGTGCATGGTTCATCAAATATGTAAATGTTTTCCTATTGCTGTTCATGTGTTGTCAAGTTGGTGAAGATGTTTCTTCATTTGCATGTGTTTTGGAACATTTGTGTTTTTAATATTTGCTTTGCTTCTGAAGCTGCAGCACCTTTCTCCGAATGGAAACATTTTGAAACGTTGTATCACGTTTGCACCTGTCAGCCACCGTAGAATGGCTGATTATACATATAACGCTATGCAAGCGATCATGATCCTACTGGTTAAATTCATATCACACAGAATACAGTGAAGTTTGTACTCATGTTAACAGAAAAGATAACCAGTAGGTAGTGCAGTGTTTTCTCTCTAACAGAGCTGTGTTTGGTGCTCTGGTGTCTTGTAGCAGCTGCAGGGCAGAGTTTGGGAGATAAGCCCACACTTGCCCGCCTGAGGCCTGCAGTCTTTAACCTCCTCACCTCGACAGGAAGAAGAGCTTTTTGTTGTGTGTAGTGGATCCTGCACCGCTCTTTGAAATGTCGCCACACTGAGACACAAAATGTAAACAAGAGATTGTTTTGCTCCCTCCCAGTCTACAGTGACTCCCAGATGAATGAACAGCAGGTTTAAGATTCCCACTGTTACACACATGTTCAGCATGTCTCCAATAGTTTAATGGTGCTTTTTATCTGTAGAGATCTCAGTGTCATTCTTTCCTCAACCTCCCAGCATGTTTTCCATGTATAGACATATTTTCCCTGTTTAATCTCACAAGAAAAAATTCACAAGAAAACATGCCACAGACGAACACACACAAGGCCACGTTGCTTTTTCAGGAGTATTTCTAAGGCATTCCTGCAGCACTGTAAAAAAACACAAGTTCAAAAAATAATTGGAGGAACATGGAGGTCACAGCTAATTTGAACTCAGCAGGAACTTGATTGAACTTGCACTTTAGCCTACTGAGTGTGCAAGCTAGCCCACACTAACAACCCCCCCCTTCTCCTCTGTGTTTTCATTGCAGTAAATGTGGAACCCTGCCACCTGAAAGCTGCTTTTTCAGCCTCATATGCAGCACTGGATCCTTTATGGGTAAGTATCAACACACGTTTGTGCTCAGAGAAATGTAGTTTATTTTTTTGCCTCAACACACACGTTTACCCAACTTGCACTCTCGGTTAAACGGGGCTCTGTGCGCTCGGGCTTGTTTTCTCAGCTGCGACGGCTCCAGCTAAGTCTCAGTTCCCCACAATCCACTGCCAGGTCCCGCCTCACCCCCCCCCCCCATGATTTTTATGAGCTACAAGCATTCACCCACTGACTATGAGGGCAACTGCTCTGCTTTGTGCCAAAACTACTTTAAAGCATCTATTTGGGTCATTTACTTCAGGGGGGTGCATGCAGTTTCTTTTTTTATGTGCTTTCCTACATTTTCTGGCAATATACCCTCTGTGAACTTTGTTCCACTGAGATTTTATAACATTGAGGTTGACAACATGGAATTTTACATTACACAGAGCAAGAATGTTGTTTTCAATGGAGCGAGGGGCTTCTCTCGACCATGACTCTGATTTTCTGCCAAGTCTTGTATAGCCGCAGATCAGACAGAACTAGTTTGTACGATGTGTTGACTGACCGCAATGGAAAACAGAGTTTGTTTTCGGGGCCACACTCGAAGATCTGATGTTAGAGAGAATCTCTCCTGGAAAACATTCATAGTGTTTCACTCAGTTGTTTAGGAAATAGTTCTAAAAAAGATGGCTGAGAGAAGTTCAAACCCTGTCTGAGATATAAGACCAATAGATATATTGGAGTTTGAAAGTCCAAATGCACTTCTGCACCTTTAAACAAAGCTTCCAATTCTGGCATTTGTCGTAAGCAGAAGTTACAACATTTTATACAGTGTATGCCATTCTGCTATCTGAAACAACTGGGAGCCGAAATAAAAGAGAACATATATTAGTGGGTGTTGATACCTAGTTACAAAGTGAATAATTATTTTGGTTATTTGGTGTTGTCTGTACAGTAGAATCCCTGTAAACATGCTCATGGCAGGATGACACATTCTTTAAACTATGCTCTTCTGTTGGCTCTAATAAAACGGTGACTGTTGTTGTTATACTTAATGCTGATAACAAAGCCTAATACAAATGGTGCCGCAGTAGTATCTACAAACATTTCTCAACCAAGGTTTGATAGCACAAACTTTCACAAGCCTGTACTCACAGTATTAGGGTGACACACTCGGTCCAAATACATTTGATTGTCTTGATTTTGCTAAAAAATACAGTTTAATACTTGTAAGTCTTGAGCCTGATCTCTGCTCACACACTTTGTTGAGCAGCCATTATGGGGTGTTTGCACTCAGTTTAATATGCCTAGACCCTTAAATAACTTTTAAGGTCTTGTATTTGTACCTTGACATGTAGTTAAATGTATCAGATAATGGACAGGCATTGCTTTGCCTTGAAAAGGAAGACGTTTAAGTGATCATTAGATAACACGTTCTTGTCTTACTCAGTGTTTGTTTTAAAAGTGCTGGCCTTGCTTTTTGATGTTGTATTACAGAGGAACTGGGTTTGGTGGATGTTGTGTGGGGTGCTGCTGATCACGTAGGCTTGTTACAGCACAATACACCGCTCTGTAAACTTCCATCAATACAACACAAGGGAAACACCGCACAATAAACCTGAGAAACAAAATTACAATTTGCAAAAAAGTTATGAGCTTGGTCTTAAAAATATCAGTGAAAGCTGTGTGCTTGTCTTTAGCCATATTAGAAGCATGAGTGAAAACAGGAAAACTATTGGATAGATTACTTTAAAAAGAGATAATCATGAACCCCATTGACTTTGGTGGGTGTTTCTCTTAAGACTGTTAACTTAGCATGTTAACACTCTAAACTAAAATGGTGAACATGGTAAACATTACACCTGCTAACATCAAAATGTTTCCATGTGACATGTTGCAACGCTAGCATTAGCATTCCAAGCTGGGGTCTGCCCAGTTATATTTTACACAGGCTCCGCCCTCTACTGGACTCTATGGGTACTACCTCTCAACCATACCATGCAAGCATTCACCTACTGAGATATCTATAAACGTAGCCGGCCCCCGGGTCGGGCCTACCTGAATGCGCGCGCAAGCTCACCGTATAGAAGGCGGCCTCGCCTCCTGACTGTCATCCTTTTCTCTTCAGCGAGCAGGATAACAACTGAGACGTAAACGGAGAAAAGAAATAAAGAATTTGAATCAAGATGGTCCACGTCAGGCCCCTTCTTAAAGTGTTATCTTTTGGACATGTCTGGCTCATCGTCTGTGCTTGCTGGGGCAACACAGGACTGGTGAGGGGGGGGGGGCTGTGGGTCAGTAGGTATCTGACCCCCCCCTGGACATAATACACTTGTGTGTTTTCCCATGCTCCTTTGGGACCCAGGGAACATGGTGCGCAGTAAGCCCCAGGCAGGGCTGGAAGACTCTCCCCGCCTGAGCCTTCCTCACTATTTTTCATGCACACTATTCACGAGGTAAGTGTGTCTGAGTGTGCTCTACCAGTCAAGTAAACTGCGGCCCGTCTTCTCCACGGTCACAACCGGAGGAGAAGGAGTTGCGGTGCAGTGGCTGTTAACCAAAAGCCGATCAGGGGCAGTATGATGGGCCGATGTTGTTGGACAACAGCGCGTTTATGCATCAGGGCTCCAGCCACTGTACCCATAGAGTCCAGTAGAGGGCGGAGCCTGTGCAAGATATAACGAGGCGTTACGTATTGTAACCCTAGTTCTATAAGCACAGGCGGAGCCCTCTACTCAGGGCCCTGTCTGTCCTATGCCGCTCGCTGAAGAAGGTGTAGGATAACAGTCAGGAGGCGAGGCCGCCTTTTATACGGTGTGCTTGCAGGCGCATTCAGGTAGGCCCGCCCCGGGGGCCAGCTACGTTTATAGATATCTCAGTAGGTGAATGCTTGCATGGTATGGTTGAGAGAGAGGTAGTACCCATAGAGTCCAGTAGAGGACTCCGTCTGTGCTTATATAACTAGGGTTACAATACGTAACCCCTCGTTTTCACTCTGGAAATGTACCTAACATCAAAAGCTTCCCTCCATTTTTTTGATTGTGTTTCATAAACAATACTGAGTTTATGTTAGTGAGGCAGCTTGTTTTAACTCTGAGGTGTGGTGTGAGCGTACATGAGAAGATCAGAAAGCAGATCTTTCTATCTGCCGATTGGTTCCCTGCTTGCTGGAGTAACAATATGGACATCATAACAGTTGCTGTCTGTACTGTGCTGCGTGATGTGTACCAGATGTGAGCGGTATGAGCATCAGGTGGTCATGTGGTACAGTGAAGCTGCTGTGAAGCTTTGATGGAGCAGATTAATAAACACTGACCAGGAATCTGCTCACACCGAGATCTGTAGCATTGATACTTAAAGTAACAGATGCAACACTAACCTTGTTCCTTTTTGTGCTGCATCCTGATGCTGTTAGCAAATTTGTCATTTATTTATTTTATTTTACGTTTACAGTAAAGCAATTGTAGAGATAGATCCTACACACATACAGTATACCACACTAGGTCGGATCAGACTGCAATTATCAAAATTGCCATGGGTTTGAATCAAGTTGAGTTTCAACCAGCTTTTTAAAAATATATATATTTTTTTTAATGTAGACCTAATAGTCACTAAACATTCAGTTGAACTACATTTCTACGCTGAGGAAAAATATAAAATTAGTAGGCAAAGACAATGCATGGTGGACAGTGTAAACATCTGTAATCCAGTTTGTAGATTGGCAAAGTTGCTGGAAGATTGAAGCCAGATGTGGTCACCAGACGGCATGATGAGATGTCTCTTTCTTATTGCTTCCTCTCTCCACCTGCCCCTGCAGTGATGCTGATTGCTCTGCTGCGTTACGCTCATGTGATCGAGAAGCACCAGAACTGCATCCTCAACACGGCCGGCCTCTCCAGCGCCTGGATCTGTGCTGCAGGGCTCATCATGGTGGGAAACTTCCAGGTAAGATACCAATGTAGATAACCAATGTGTCTTAGCCCCCCACCCCTCTGGCGCACAATGGCTCCAGGTTCACCAAATAAATTATAAAAAAATGAAGGTTTTAAAAGGCAGGTTCTTGATTGTTTTAAGCCTCATTAGCGACGTAGCTCGATAGAAGATATAGAAAAAGAAGAATATGGTCTACATTTTCCAAAGTTATAGCAACATAAGTAACAGCATGCAATAGAAGAGCTAAATGAAAAAGATTAAGAATCAATATTATAAAGACAATCAGGTGAACGTATAATTAAATCTCCTTTCTGCAGTGCTGCATTTTCCAAAATGAGTTTCTTTCAGAATTTCGATAGTGTTTGTTCAAACAAATGGGAAAGATCGAGGTGGTTCCTTGATATTTTAGAGTAGACGAGGAGTTGTCTAGTTACAGTCAGCGGGGCATTCTGAAATAGTATTAATGGTCTTTATACTGTGAAAATACTAGGGTACTTATTTATTCTCCATGCAATGCTTATATTGAGACTTTATACACTTTGATATGACCTTGCTGCTGAGATAAGTCTTGACATGATGTATGGGTCAGTGCCATGGCAACTGAGAGCAGAGGGACTCAGTGGCCTCTGTGTAACAAACATTGTGGAGTTAATAACAGTGCATGGCTCTCTGCTTCTCTTTAGCAAACACACAGGTACTCGGCGCTAATGGACAGACCCTGTGGTGCAGGGCTGAGCAAATCCTGGCTCCTTATTAAAAGAACTCACACATGAAATATCTCTCGGCACCTCTCACTGTCCGCCTGCTGCTGTGTGAACTCTCTGTGGCACCAACCGGTAATTTACAGATATAGGCCTACATGCTTTTCAACAGATTACTGGTTAAAAATGGTTTGAACAGGATTTATCCCAACAAAGTAGAGGATTCAGAACATTTAATACCAAGAAACACTAGGGATAATTGATTTAATATAAATATTTGATATGATTATGTACCATTTCATGACTTAAATGCATTAAGATGTTTCTTATATTGCCACTGAAAAATGTTCCCCAATGCTCACATTAGGCATTTATTCTTTTACTGATTTCTGTTCATATCTTTATTCCATGCATGTTAAATACATGATCAAAGCAATAACACTTTATTGAATATTTATATGAATTCTTTGAGCTGTCAGTGCATGCAAACAATGGCAGCAAAGAAGCAGAAAATGCACTAAAAAAAGCTTTTAATTTGCATAAAACATAATGTATGATGAAATCAATCCTATTGATGCCAGTATCAAGACTGAAAACAAGTCTTAATATTTGAATGAAAGCGTTTCCTAAGGTTTGGATCCAGTAACTAGCAGGCTGTTGAGTGCACAGTGTATGTTTTAAAGGCTGCTCTGATGTGTGTCTCCTCCTGCAGTTTCTCAGCATGTTGTAGACCTTCCAACACGTCTCTTTTGATGTTCTCTTTGTTTCGGAAGAAGCTCAGTGTCAGGGTCGCCTTTTGTGCTGACTTGTTTCTGCTGGTTTTAACTGTTGAGATAAGAAAGAGATTTACTGTAGAGGAGAACTAGAGCACATGTACATGCTGCAACACACCTGCACACATATCTTCCCATAATGAGAGTTGTCCTAGCCTCAGGTGTACTTTGTGTTAAATCTGCTGCTCAACATGTGGGGTTTCTGCCAGGAAGGCATGCATGTGTTTAGCATTTGATCACAGGAATTGTGTACGTCCAGTGGTGGGGAGAAACAAAGTACATTTACTCAAGTAATGTAATTAATACTTGTCTTGTAGTGTATTGTCTTTCCACTACGTTGATTTGACAGCTTTACAGGTGTTGTTTGTTATAATGCAGACTCAGAGTTGAACATTTTGTTTAATGTATATATCTGTGGATCGACAAAATAAATTGGCAACTATTATCAATTTACTCGTTTTTAGTTTAACTTTTTGTGGAGGAATGTTAGAAAATGTTCTTTTAAGACTCTTAACTATGGGGATTTCTCTTTTTTCTTGCAAAGGAAGAACTTATCAGGTCTCAATCAATGGATACCTGCATTATTCTTTGCTTACAGCAGACGCTCCATCAGAAATCTGCCCTTTCAAAATTCGCTCCTATTTTAGCCAGGTTTTTGGTATCCACCATCTCCTTAGGGAAACACTGTATGTATAAAGTCAAGGGCTTACCAAACCAGTAAGCTAAGTATATGGATATGGTAATACTCAGACATGTGAATCAGTGTGTGTCGTCAGAGGTCTGTGCAATTCGAGGCCCTCTCAGATTCCCCCCTGCACACGTCTGGGCCCCTCTAATTACGTTCTGGGGCGCACACATCACAGTTCCACCTACAGGTCCAACATCCAGTTCACCCTCTTGTGGTAAAAGGTGGTCCTCCTCCTCCACGATTGGTTGCAAGGGCCCTCTATCTTACATAATAAACCTTCCTGTTTCACTACAAAGTAAACATGGCAGGAATCCTTGAGGAGTTATTTACTGTATGCTCTCCATCCATCTGCAGAGCCATAAACACACACAAACGAGGGCCGATGTTTACATCAGGATGAAGTGTTGTTGAAGTCTTATGATATCTTGAATGAGATTTGCCTTAAAGAGGCTGAAGAGAAGCATTAGCTTTTCTTAAGTGGTCCTTTGTCCACATTTTTAACATCCTTTTTATTTCCCTTGGTAGTTTTAAGGCTAGATAAAGTGTCTTGTATCACTGCCTGACAGTAATAATAATAATAATAATAATAATAATAATGGGTTCCATTTATAAAGCACTTCATATCTGATCTCAGATCCCAAAGTGCTACAAGTAGTCAGCATGAACAGTATAAATAAACATTACACAACACGGTAGAATTAATAAAAAGCAATACAAAAATAAATAATAAATAAAAGGGATATAAAAAGGTCTAGGCAAAGGCTCTTTTGAAGAGATGGGTTTTGAGGCCTTTTTTAAAAGCCTCCACGGTCTGTGGTGCTCTCATTTGGTCGGGGAGAGCATTCCACAGACTGGGAGCAGCCGAGCAGAAGGCCCGGTCTCCCATAGTACGGAGCTTAGTCCTGGGGGGTTTGAGGAAGTTGGAGTTGCTGGAGCGGGTGGTCCGTAAGGAGGTATGGGGGGTGAGGAGTTCCTTGAGGTAGGGAGGGGCAGTTCCATGGACACACTGGTGGGTGAGGACGGAGACCTTGAATTCGATCCTTAGTTTCACGGGTAGCCAGTGTAGTGCTTTAAGGATGTGGGTGATGTGATCATATTTGCGCACTCTCATCAGGATCCTAGCAGCGCTGTTCTGAATGTATTGGAGCTTCTGGATGCTTTTGTTAGGGATCCCGATGAGGAGTGCATTGCAGTAGTCCAGCCTGGAGGAGACAAAGGCATGGACCAGCTTTTCGGCGTCAGACAGAGTGAGTGTGGGGCGGAGTTTGGCGATGTTCCTGAGGTGATAAAAGGAGTTCTTGCACAGCTGTTTAATGTGGGCCTCAAAGGTCAGATGGGCGTCCATTTTAACACCCAGGTTGGTGACTATTGAGGAGAGGGTAATGTCCTGGCCGGAGAAGGTGATGGTGGTGATGGTGGATGACCGAACCTGGTGTGGGGTGCCAACTATAATTGCTTCGGTCTTGGTGCTGTTGAGTTTCAGGAAGTTTTGCTTCATCCACGCCTGTATCTCCTCCAGGCAGGCAGTGAGTGTGGGTGAAGGCAGGGCTGCAGAGGAGGTAGGGTTGATCCTGAGGTACAGTTGGGTGTCATCAGCGTAGCAATGGAATGATACTCCATGTCGGCTGATGATAGAGCCAAGGGGGAGCATGTAGAGTGTGAAGAGGGTGGGGCCGAGAACTGATCCTTGAGGGACACCACAGGTGACGTTGTGGGTACCCGACTCTGCCTCGCCCAACGAGACATACTCTGTTCTCCCGGTGAGGTATGATCTGAACCAGTCAAGGGGAGAGTCAGAGAGTCCGATGGTGGAGTGCAGACGATGGAGGAGGATGCCGTGATCGACGGTGTCGAAAGCTGCAGTGAGATCGAGGAGGATGAGGAGAGAGGGAGAGCCAGCATCAGCCGTCATCAGCAGGTCGTTGGTGACCCTGACCAGGGCAGTTTCTGTGCTGTGGCCTGAGCGGAAACCAGACTGGAACTTCTCAAATAGATTGTTGGAGTTTCGGTGGTCATGGAGCTGAGCAGCAACTATTTTTTCCAGCACCTTTGATAGAAAAGGAAGGTTGGAAATGGGTCTGTAGTTGGCCAGGACTCCCGGGTCAAGGGAGGGTTTTTTGAGGCGAGGTTTGATGACAGCGGTTTTTAGGGCAGAGGGGACATGGCCAGCCTGGAGTGAGAGGTTTACGATCTTAGTGATCATGGGGCTCAGTAGCATATATACATTCTGGATCATCCTCTGTACTTTATTACCTACCCCAAGGAGGCCGTGTTTTTCAACCCATTTCATTTTAGAGCGAATACAAATCAAGGGGGGATACATCCAGTTCGTTAAGAGACGGCGCGTTTGTAATGCATTCATGGGCTTTCGAAATAATTGGAACAAATATTCATTGAACATTTTGGTGGAAGATTTGTTCATATTAGGCAGAAAAACGAGTTCAAACGCACACATTTTCAATAAACCATTGGTTGAGGCCTGGGCTCTCCAAGTGCAATCTAGTTATATTTGTTTGTCAAATGAGTCAGAATTCCCAGAAACCAGTTCTGGTTTCTTTGGATCTATTCATCGACCTAAAATTCCATCTAAAGTCCAGCCAAGACCCAATGTATTTAAAAACTACCAGAGGCCTAGTTTTGCCCTTCACAATGGACAGTGCCCATTTTTGTGAAAAGTATAAGGCCTCTTACTACAAATATTATGGTTTTGGCATTTTAATGTATCTTATATTAAAGGGACCACATCATGCTTTTGGGGGTTTTCTCTTTCCTGTGTGTTGAATAGGTTTTTGTGAATAGTCCGTAAAGACACCTCCATTGGACTTTTTGTTTACTTCCATTACATGATGGCATCACTACAAGACACTTCTATTGGCTAGCGCTCCGTCACATTGTACCTGATAAGGCTAAAGGGTGGGACAGTTAACCAATCACTACAGAGCCGGCCATCCATCCAATCAGAGCAGACTGGGCTCTGGTTTAAGACAGAGGGTGAATGTATGAGAAAAATAAAGAGCTTCTTGAACATTATAGCATGGAGACATGTCACAGTAGAGGCACTACATACAGATATAAACCTGAACATGGGGACCCTTTAATGACGCAGTGATTGTTATATATTATTTTTATTAGACTATACCCCTCAATTTTATAGTATGATGTAAATAATACATCATAGTACAACTTATTTTTTATGAATTTGTAAACAGATATGTTATAGGAAATGGCATACATCATCCACACAATTACATTTTTTATTCTGAACCAATCCTACGCCTGCTTTGAGTCCTGAGCGCTTCCAGTCAGATGTTCCTGGAAGCAGCATGTGTAACTAGCAGAAGGTACATGTGCCTGCTCTTCCCTGTAATTACACAGCTTCAACAGCTGTGATTCCTCCCACAATCCACCTCTATCGTCCACTAAACCTGCAGTTCATTCCGTATCATCATCCTACCAGCTGCTGCATATAAAAAGAAATGTGTGCACTCCAGAATTATTTAAAAAAGGATGACAGGAGGAGAGATTACTCGGTCTCTGTGATGCTGGATGAGAACATCAAAGTCACAAGTTTCTTATCAGCTCAAATTAACTCTAATTTTCTATTTGTGTCATGCATGACAAGGAAGATAATCCTGTTGGCTTTGTAAATGGCTCTTACAGTTGTTCCTTATCTTATGGAGAAAATGGACCCCTCTTGCTCTGTGACTTTCTTGGTCACATGGTATTGTTGTCAAGCCCTTGGGTATATTTGCAGTTTCCCCACTTGAAAGGGATGGTACAGTCCATAGGAGGTTTTAACTGGGTTTCACTCGTACAATGACCACAACTTTGTTTCTTTTGAGTTCTTCTTTACTTTCGTTTTTGCTTATGTAGTAAGGTTGTAAGGTAAAAAAACCTTAAATGAAAAATAATTACAGTAAATACAATGCACATCAAATAATAAATGCAAAAATACATGCTTTACATATACTTTTTAACACTTGTTAATATTGTTTTACTTTAATGTATTTTTATGAATAATGTTTTTAAACAGTTTTTAACTTATGCAGTCTCATTAAAAATGCAAATATAATAGACTGCATTTTTAGCAGTATGCAAACCGTTTTTATCAATCTACATCTCTCAATAAACAAATCACATTCGTTTTTAAATCAACAACCATGTTGCTTTAGCTTGAGGACATCAAACAAACAAATGACACTGAACTAGAACGCATGCACGTTCTAACGTGCGCCACGAACGGCAAGTTGTATGACTCTTAACTAAACACACAGTTCATCTCTCACCGGCCGCTTCTCCATCTTTTTATGGCTGTACCAGTGCTGCTTCTTTGACGTTTCTTCTGCTGGTTCCGTTGCTGCTGGTTCCGTTGCTGCTGGTTCCGTTGCTGCTGGTTCGTTGCTGCTGGACGCGCACGCTTTTTAGTGTGTCCCTCTCCAGCTTTGATTACTGCCCTTCTTTCAGGTGCGGTGGTTTTAAAGGTGCAGCGACGCTGAGTAGCAATTAGGGAATGATTTCAGACAGCTGCCACTCTGTCAATCAGCCCGACTTTTTAACCCCTTGATCTCCTGTGAGGATTTTCCAAGTTGACTTCACAATTGTACCATTGATTACCCAGAGTGCCGTTCTTGGGTCACAGTGACCCTTTGTGTGTGTTTTTGTCATTTGTTTTTTCCCATGAGAAAGCCACAAGAAAAACTATTCAGTTCATGTTTACATTTTAAGGTTGAGGGTTAACCTTTTACAGATTTGTAAGGTTAGAAAACAAGTGTAATTTTTTTTGTAAACACAAATGTTTTGTTAAAGAGATAAGCTCATAACAGATATGTATTATGTTACAATGCACATAAGGCGTTTATGTCGAATAAAGAAGAAATACATTACTTTATATCAAAAAGAGAACAAGACCAAGAGTACAGCGGTCCTTTCAGCTCAAAGCTAACGTTGTCCTCCCTCTGTTCCCATTGTAAACGATTGCTAATGGGTATCTTGTCAGTTCAGATTGCAAAAGAACAAACAGAAATGGTTGTTTTAAATGCAGTAGCTGAATGATTCAAAAGTCATTCAGCTACTGTAGAGATATCAACGTCCGATCATCAACGTCCTGCCATCACTGTGATTGGATGTGAAGCAAAGAACTATACTTTTTTTTTGTGCCATTTACAGGAGATTAAGATTCAGCCTCTGGGCACCATGCATTTGTGTTCATGACTTAAGAATGGAATTGAAACATTTTAAAGTTGTAGTGATATTTCACAAAAAACAAACATTTGAAACACATGGCGCTAGAGGAAACCAGTGGATTAATACGCTCATTTAGATTCATCATGGGGATCAGGAATGTCTGAACAGAATTACATAGAATGTCAAAAAAGCTAGAAATTACCAATGGTGTAGCTCAGCTGACGAGAGAAAACAAAAGTAAGGGACAGAAACCAAAATAAATATGTATAAATATGTAATATGACTGATGAAAGGCCGGGTAATGTTTGTATGTTGAGTTTTTTCTCTCATTTCCCTTAAGAATATGAAGTAAAGTTGAATGATAAGACCTAAATTATAACACAAAATCTCATCATTCTTCCCCATATTAAGACTTCTAATACTAAAACAGTTCCCTGGAGGTTAATAAGTATCTGTGGAGGAACTTAACTGTTTCTTTGTGTCTATCTCTCAGGTGGATTTTGCCAAAGTCCTCCATTACGTTGGCGCTGGAGTGACCTTCCCCTCCAGCATGCTGTTTGTGTGTCTGCAGTCGGCTCTGACCTACAGACTGGCTAAGACCCAGGAGGAGTATCGGATAGGTCACCTGCGGGTGGGGATGGCCCTGCTGGCCCTCGTCGCTCTGGTGCTCAGTATCCTGCCAACATGAAGCTCATTCTGTGTGTCCACTAACTTTGTCTTTTAGGTATTGTTAAATGTAGATTAGGTATTTTTCTTCTCTTGCTTGGTGAGTTTTGAGGTGTGACATCAGTTCAACTATCCCCTAACAAAAAGAAGACAAGATTATCCAAAGACGAGTTTCAGAGATCATTTCCCCCCTGTTGTTTCTTGAAAATGTCTCTAGATACAGATATAGCAATCACACAGTGCTTTTCAAACAAAAGCAGGACACAGAATACAGGACATTTAATCTACTGGGGTTAAATCACCATGCGGAGAAGAATGTTCCAATCCGTCCTGGGACTATTTGCCCGCTTTCAATACTGGCACTTCAATAAATGCACTAGTGAAGACATCTTTAAAAAAAACTAAAGTCAACCACTCAACTAAAGCATTCATGAAATTTAAAATGAAATTAAAACTAGACAAAGGAAGCATAGAAAAAGTAGAGAGAAAAACGAATTCTGATTCAAATCTAATTTCTAATTTCAATAAAAGAAATACAAAGAAATACAAAAAAAGAATGAAAAAGTACAACATTTCCTGAAAAACATATTGACGTAGAAATATAAAGTAACAAAGTGTTAATATTCACCTCAAAATTGTACTTCAGTATATGGTGGATAGGTAAATTGTGTGACGTGGCCCCCTGCTGGAGAACACAACACTTACACCCCTTCCCTAAATCAAACTGTCAACCCTCAGTGTAATATGTTTTATGTATAAAAAATATGAAAATAGATGCCTTAAATGAACACATCCATAAATCCTGTGTGAGGATGTTTATATTCCTGTGAGAGAGAGATGTACAGATGGTCTCCTTCCTGCTGTGCAGCCATTGTTCTCCTTAACCCTTGACTCTCCAGGTGGAGTTTTCTTTTGCCAGGAGAGCTTCGCCCTGCAACATGCCTCCGCCATCTTTGAGTGGATCTACTGCATGCTCATCATGCTCTTCTACGGGACTTTTGCCTTTGAGTTCGGGGACATGTCGGGAGACACACTGATGGTGCTGTCCGGAGGAGGAGGAGGAGGAGGAGGAGGAGGAGGAGGAGGAGGAGGAGGAGGAGGAGGAGGAGGGGGGGGGTAAACGGCTTCTCCACATCTGGACACAAGACAGAGGTGAGCAGCGGCTCCAACCACCATCAGCCGGAGAGTTTATCGATGCTGTAACCACAGTGTGAACAAGCTTCAGGATCCCTGGAGGTCAAAGGGCGACACATACTGTATGGAGGACCTGATTATGGATGCTCTTGCACACAGCAGTGACCAAATACTTTTACCCTGCTTTGCTTAATTTATGTGCAGGTCGCAGCTGCAGAACATTGCACAATAATGCAAGTGCCTTTTGAACCCTGACAGAGATCCACACACACACACACACACACACACACACACGCACACACACACACACACACACACACGTGTTTGTTTTAATTCTCTCAATGTAACAATGCCTCTCTGCATTCTTGGCCAAAGTGGCCTTTCATCAGACCGAACCTCCTGAACTCGCCTCAGATGTAGCGGCGTCAGTTTGTTTGAATGTTTAGACGTTCAGAACACCGAGCTCCGTGTTTTTTACTCAGGAAGTTTTTGTTACATAAACCGCTTTTGCCTAATGTAAGGGAAAGTTTTCCAAAAGACAATGGATGGACTAAAGGTAACCATGTGCCAAAAATAATCATTTTTATAGCAGGTTTATCTGCCCTATGTTGAACAGTTTATTTTATAGTTTTTTATGATATCCAAAGAAACATTTTGTGTGATCTTTGATGGGGATATTGCCAGAGCAGCTGTCTCATATTAAAGCTCTTTTGTATATGTTGTTGTATCAGCTGTTTTCCAAAGATATGTATCATTGCTCTCAGTAACAATGACAGGTGTACAGTTTGAATGGGACCAAACTATCCGTATTGTGATAATACGCAGACATACTTTTACAAGAATAATGTATGCAGAGAACAAAATAATTAAAGCAAGAAAGATGTAATGCCTCTTGTTCAAATGTTTTATTGTTCAAAAATTATATTTACATCATTTTCCACGACAAATGACACAGCATTTGTTATAGGAGTGAGACTTTGAATTGGAGACGTGCCGCACAAGGTGGCAGATTCACAGCATTTCCTCTGATTTTATAACTTTTTAAAACAAGTATAGATAACATCTAATCTAATCTTTGCAGATGTTTGCAGGCATTAGAGAAATTCACAGTTTGGATTGTCAATTCATATAAAACTAAAGAATCAGCTGTTCATTTCAAACAATGAGTTTAAAGGAAATATGGTATTGTGTTCAGAATGCAGGTTTGTGCATTTATTTCCTACTAACATTACAACAAAATGGTACCACTTTACAATAGGACTACCCTTTTTTACGAATAGTTTGTAATTAATTAGTTTGTGAACACTTAATAAGCATTTATGAGACATGAGATAAACAGGGCAACTGTGACCGGTTGCTTGCCAAATAGTGAGCCCACATTTATCTGTACGGCTAAGCCTTATTAGAAATGGTAGTAACTCGTAACTAAATGGTCATAAGGAGATGCCAAGAAACATCAAGATGGAAGGGGGGGGGGGGAATCAACTCAGTGAACAACAGATACCAAGGATGCTGGCTGATGACGAAGTAAGCTAGTGCCAATATAAGGCTTAGTCATCTTGCCAAATAGTGAGCCTGTGTTGATGTATGAAAACTATGTTAGAACTGGTTTATAAATGGTTCTTAATGATGATGATGATGGTTCTTAGTGTTTACAACCTAATTAATAACCTAATTATAAACCCTTTATGAATCCTTTATAAGGCTAGTCTTATTGTAAAGTGTTACCAAAAAAACGATTAAGACTTTAGACTGAATGTTGTTATTCTGATTATCAACTTAAACTTGCAGCTTTCTTTAAAAATGTATAGGAAGCAGTCAGGATTTGTAAAACTGTAAAGTGATACATCTCTGACACTTGAATCTTCATCTAATTCATCTCGGGATCTTTTACAGTGTCAGACTTTATGATGGCTTAGTACCAAAAGACATGAAACCATACATACCTTGGAAAATAAATATAATAGCATGTTAGGGATACAGGTTTGTGCGTTGATTCCTAAATAGAAAAAAAAAACAAGCATTGAAAACTATAAATGAAGACCTTTAGAGGCTTAAGTTCATCCAGTCTGGCAATACAACCTGCAGACATGTACCAGCAAGCTTCTTACCGAAAAGGAAGAATAAGCAACACAAATATCTAATATCTCCAACATTTGAAGTGTCTTTGGGACATGTATTGTTTGATTAGATTCAGTGTCTGCATGTCATTTGGTTTATTACCAATAATGTACAACTTAGAAATAGATATAAAGAAAATGTAATTATCTATTCAGAAGAGTTGAAGTTTGTGAATTCACTTCTTAAAGCTCTAAAGACTGTAGCGTTTAAGGCTTTAGAACAGAGGTGTCCAAACTACGGCGCGGGGGCCAACTGCAGCCCGTGTTCCATTTTAAATTGGAATGCAGCAAATTCTAAAAGTATAGTAGAATATAGCCCATACACACAATTTCTGGTTGTCTTATATTGTACTTCTTAAATATGTAAAATGTAAGAGGTACATTTTCTTAAAGCATATTCAATAATCAAGAATAATTTAACTTAACTTATCAGGCAATATTCCTCACCTTTAATGAGCGGCCCATGTGTTTGGACACCCCTGCTTTAGCCTATCCAACTAACACCTGCAGACACTCTGCTTAAAGCCAGCAAACACACTTAAAACTGCTGACAACTATAATCAAAATATCTAAAGTAAATGTTAAGATGCAGCAAATAAATCGTTCTGATTTACAACTTTTAACAGACTAACATTTTTAAGTTCTCTGGGACATTGCTGTATGACCTCTTTGATCTCGTCTTTGTTTGGTAGGGAGTGTACGGAAGCCCTGAGATGCAAGTGAGAGAAAACAATTCTGTTGATCAATTTTTTTTTTATCTCAAACATTTTCTCTCCTGTGTTTATGACAAAACATCTCAGGAAAAAAAATATTTTGGAAGAATATATTTAAAAGATTCTTTCATTTCAGTTTCATCTATGAAACGGATGAGGAAAAAAGTTTTCCTAGGATACGTTTTACATAACTTGCTAACACACACTATATTTATCTGTGTTGCAAAAGAGCATGGAGAAATAAAACTCAGCTGGAAGAAAACATTCATTCTTACAGTCCTTTTTAAAACATGGGGGTGCACTTCCGCCTCCTGAGGGCCGGAATATGTATTACAATAACAAACACTTAAAGAATGACCCAGATAAAAATAAAACAATAATAATATTATTTCAGCAAATCTTCTTGTCACCTGTTTTTATGTTATATTCATAGAAAAGAAAACTATTTAGATCAGATTTGAAAATTGGGTCACCGGAATTTTTTTCTTTCTCACTTGCCTCTGAGGGGTCCCATACATATGTCTGCGTGAATACGTTCTTGATTTAAAGGAAATTAATATAACATTAAAGTCACATCTTTTTTTATCTTGAACATGGGCCAACACAGTATGTTCAGGGTACAGATTTGATTTCAGGCTGAAATGTATGTAATGACTTTAAGATCTTCCAGAAGGCTTTAGATCATACGGAGTAATACTAAAACTAGCATCGTACAGTATACATCAATACTGAAAAAATAACAAATGTTATTTTTCTTAAGACATTAGAAGTGTTTAAAAACCTTTGCATTGCTGCTCTCCCTTCAAATTTGGTCATTCACTTATTCTAGGGCAGAAACAGATGCAAGCAACCATTTTATGTGTGAAACAAACTGCAGGCATGTGACTGACACTGAACCTATGAGACACAAATACCAAATAGCCTGCTCTTATTTCAGGTTATTATTGAAGGGTCATAAAGTACCTCTTCAGCTCGGCCAATCACGGGGGATCGTCTGCACCCACCCTGACCCATCCCTCTGATTTTCTCTTACTGGGTTACAGGGTCACATGGACAGCTATCTATACACCACTGACACACTCACACACACACACACACACACACACACACACACACACACACACACACACACACACACAGACACACATATACTCTAGAGGTTGAGGGTCTTTGGGAGCTCCCAGGGGAACTCCTTCCTGCCAAAATGTCCGTAGCAGGCCGTCTTCTGGTAGATGGGTCTCTTCAGGTCCAGATCTCTGCATGACAATAAAGATCAAATCAGATGTTAACAGGTTAAACATGACCCATCTGAATAACAGTCAGAGGTGGAAAGTAAGTACAATCATATATAAGTACCGTGTGGAACAGGGGAACAATGCACTGGCTGTAAAAAGGAGTCTAGGAAAAAATGACCCCACTTCTCTCTTGATTTATTAGTTTAGTAAACATTTCCTGACAAGTTAACTTGAATACTATTTGTATGTCTTCTTCAATACAACATGCAACATACAACATCTTTCCTCTGCCTTTAAAGATCTCATTACCTCTCAGGTTTATATGTGACCCTTTGAATCCTTCTAATAAAATACTTCTACACTTTGGTATTGCTATTGGTACTTCTATCACCATTGAGTATAGTTACATTTTAAACAACTATCACTCTGCATATTACAACAAATAAGATGTTATCAGTTGCAATGCTGACCTGACGATGACGCCGGGTCTGAGGTCAAAGTTTTTGTTGACAACCTGCAGCAGCTCCTTCTCGCTCCGCTGAGAGGAGCCATAGGTGAAGAGGGAGATGGAGAGAGGGTGGGCCACTCCGATCGCATACGCCACCTGAAAATACAGACAGGGAAGAAAATATACGTGATACATAGATTTTCATCTGCCAGAGAGTGCCAGTGATCTGTTTTATAGATCTTGACTTGAACACCTGAATGGACCACAATATATATGGCTAAAATGATCATCCGAACCCTCATAACAATTAAGACACACAATCACTCAACCAAATATAAGACTTTGAAGACTGGTAGTCCACATACAATACAGTATTGATGGGATTTATTCCAGCAAAGCACATTAAATATATTTCTGTGAATGTGTACTTATTTGTAGTTCTCACCTGCACCAGCACCCTCCTGCACAGTTTGGCCTTCACCAGAGATTTAGCCACCCAGCGAGCAGCGTAGGCAGCGGAGCGGTCCACTTTGGTGCAGTCCTTCCCAGAGAAAGCTCCCCCACCGTGAGCCCCCCAACCACCGTATGTGTCCACAATGATTTTCCTGCCCGTCACTCCAGCATCGCCCTGACAAAAGAAATCACTCACAATTCACATTTCTATGGTACACAAATGCAAAAATCGTGTAACTATTCTTCTATCTCAATGTAAAAATAAGTTATATGAATGTATTATACTGTAAGATAAGATCATTCAATCCTTGTGCTGTGTAAAGTTATGTATAGATCTGGTAGGTAATAAAAAACCTGTTGTTATATTCGAGTAAGGAATTTTTTCCCAACTTCGCCTACTTCCAAGATTTAAAAGCAGAACAAGTGTCTAAATTCACCTCCAGCAGCGCTAACAGTATAAACAGGAACATGTTTTGGCTTGTGGTCTTTTTAAGACTTGTACCTGGGGGCCCCCGATCACAAAGCGTCCGCTGGGCTGCAGGTGGTAGACGGTGTTCTCGTCCAGGTACTTGGAGGGGACCACAGCTTTGATGACCTTTTCCTTCAAGACCTCCTTCTGCTCCTCCAGGCACACTTCGTCGTCGTGCTGCACTGAGATCACCACAGTGTGAACCCTCCTGGGGATCACAGCGCCGTTCTCTTGGGTGTAGTGCACCGTCACCTGGGGGGATCGGAGCGGAGAGGCTTTAGTATGTTTACTGCAGATATAAGAGAGAAGATATAAAACCAACACCAGCTACCTGTTTTTCTTTGAGTTGCTTTAAGCTATTTTCTTGGCCTTGCACCCTGTTATATGACACAATCCTTTTATGATCCTGAACTATATATGATCCTCCACAGCTGCTTTTTGAGAATGCTATTTTTAGCCATTAGGATCCAAAATATGGAACATTCTTTGAATTGTGATCAGAAACCCTATGGCCTTCAAATACTGGCAGTCTGTTATTAATCTTTCAACTTTTCTTTAGAATTTCTTTTTATAAAAGCAACACTATTTCTTCCTTCCTTCTTGTGTATATGTATGTTTTTTAAGCTTTATTTTAGGATTTGTTAAGCTGAATTTTAAAGCAATTTGTGCTGCTTTCTTTGCATGAGTAAAAAAGTTCATCTTTAAATAATTAATTTACTCTCATGTTCAAATTTGGATACAATTAACAGTGTTAAGACATGTTAACTCATTTGAATTCTGTTTTTTTATCTATTGATAACATTGCTCTTTTTTTATTTGAGCCTTTGCAAATGGAGGACTGTAAATCTTAAGAGTGTGTGCCGAGCGTTTCAAAGAACCAATGTGATACACGCACAAGCTGAAAGCGGTGGAGGGGTTTTTGGATAGACAGCTCAGATGTTGCATACCAGCGTGCTCTGGTTGCACTTTCTGGAGGTCACTACCACTACATAGTGAAAACCAGCGGCTCGACTTACTCTCCAGCCTGGATATCTCTGGATGAGATGTCCAAATTTAGCTCTGAATGCTTATTTTTTGGATGAGCGTCTGACTTTTAAGAAGGGTAGTTAGTGGAAATAAGTACTCAGCATTGTCAAAAATGATGAGTGAGATATAACTTGTGCAGTAGTTTCAGTAGGAAAGAATACAAATGTAAATGTCAGAAGGTGCAAAACCAAAATATAAACAGGTTAACTGTCATATCTGTCAATGTTTTTAGGTTCATAATGTCTGTGTATATACTGTAAACACTTTAGAAGTCTTGTCTTGTCCAGATTATACTTTTGAATTGTGGGAAAAGCATGAATAAGTAAGGTGAAATCTTTATTTTGTAATTTTCTCCTTAAGGACAAAACTGTTTCTATTTGCCCCTGCTTAGCAAATAGCATTGTTCACTATAGACACTCAGGTACAAATAGCATCTGTGTTTGAATAATCGTGCATTATTTTTTTTGGGAAGAGAATCTTTACTGTGGCAGATTATTTGTATAAAGTTAGAAGGACAGTTTTTTGTTTTACATGGAATGTATGACATTTGACTCATTGACTGATAATTGCTTCACCACTGCAACAGTGTCTTCATGTTCCTTTATTCAGTATGTATTTAGATCCTACCTGTGTCTTGGAATCCGGGCGGAGCCAGGGGACGGTCCCGTTACGTCTCAGTTCGGCCATCTTGGAGTTGAGTTTGTGTGCGAGGACGACGGTGAGGGGCATGCACTCCTCTGTCTCATCTGTAGCGTACCCAAACATTAGACCCTGTCCCCAGAGGATATAAATAATAAGTTATGTCGTCATCAATACCTTTGTTGTATCCACAGTGGCAAAGTGTAACCAGGTACATTAACTCAAGTATTGATCTTTTACAACATGGAGGTTCTTTATCCTTCTACTTCATTACAATTTGGGAGTAAATATTGTATATTCACTTCAATAGATGTATTTGACAGCTTTGATTAGTAGTTACTTTGCAGATTTAGATTATTAATCATCACCCAGTAGTTTAAATAGCCCCATCTTACCAGCTGAAATATTAATGTTACTTACGATACATCCATAATAGCTAACAAAACAGTGATATAATTCTGCATAAGTAGTTTAACTTTTGTTTACTTAGGCATATTTTGATGTTAGTACTTTTACTTGAATGCAGAACTTGTATATGAGTTATTTTGTAGTGTAGTATTGTATTTTTTAATTTGAATAAAGATTGTACTTTACTTTAACTAAAAAAGCTGTACATGAACTATGATTCAGTGTTTTTTTGTCTCTTTGTGTATTACAGTGAGAAGTATTTTGCATATTTTAAGTTTCCCAAATTGAGATAAGAGTGTGTGTGCAAAAAAAGTGTAGTGTTTTTTTGACCTGGTCTCCAGCTCCAATGTCATTCTCCAGACGATCAATATGAACTCCCTGGGCGATGTCAGGGGACTGCTGCTCCAGGGCCACCAGCACGTTGCAGGTCTTATAATCAAAGCCTGGGAGGTGGACATCCAGAGTTAACTCGCTTTATATAAAAAAAACCTACTGACTTATTGTGTGGTTCATGTTTATGCATGCAGCGATGCATCAAAGTAAGTGGTTTAGGGACATGTGTAGAGATTAAACATTTGGTTCCACTCACCTTTGTCTGAGTTGTCATACCCGATGTTCCGGATGGTTTCCCTCACCACCTTCTGGTAGTCCACGTTGGCTCGGGACGTGATCTCACCACAAAGCAGCACCATGCCGGTCTTACACACCGTCTCTGTTCCAAAGCACAGAGTATGTTACAGTGCATTTTCATCCTGATAAGAAAGCACTTTGTGCATTTTCCAGCAACATTACAGTTTGGAAACTCGTTCTGTTGACATGAGATATAGTGAACGTTATCCTGTTCAGTTTTTTTACTTTTGTCTATTTATGTGTTCCTTTTTGTAGTTGCAACTATGGAAGCAAACAAGAGACAGAAGTATTTGAATTTTATTAGACACCGAATTTATAGCATTGAAAATAAATACTTTGAAAATCATGTATCTGAATTTTTTTTGCTCCGAATTTACCTATGTGAAATAAAAATGTTCAAATGTATGGGATTAGTTTTGTATCATAAAGATAAATCAACACTTTCTCAGAATAAAGCAAAACTATGAGTTTAAAAGAAAAAAAAACTGAGTCAAGCAAAATAAAATAAATTTCAAAAATAAAAATTGCAAACAAATCATTTGTGTAATCATGTAAACTATAAGTCTTTTTTCTTTGTTTTAACATAGGTTTTTATTTGCAGTTCTTCTTTCTTCTTTCTCAATGATCAGACTTTTGCTCTCGCTGCAGCTCTCTCGTTTGCGCTCCTTCACTTTTTGTTTGAGATTCGAGAGGGGTCTGCCTGCAGACCTCCACTCTCAGGACAGGAAGTGCACGCTAAGAATTCCAAAATAAAATCACCACTATCAGTACAGTGCCACTTTCCAAACAGGAAATGCACGCAAATACAATATAAAATCGGATCGTGACACTTATTATATACATGTGTGTATATATATATATACGGACACCTAGTATTGTTGTTACTATCATTACAGCCGCAGCGCCACTTTCGGAACAGGAAATGCACGCAAATATTAAATAAAATCGTACTGACACTTATTATCTATATATATAGATATATATTTATTTATATATATAAATACGACATTTGTATTTTAGTTACACCCGCTAGACAACAGTGGAAGGTTAGAGAAACAACCGTGTTTGCCGAGTGCACCGCGGTGGAGGTGGGGAGGTTCCAGCTGGGAACCTCCACCCCGCTGCGGGACCCGTGGGACCCCTAGACGGTGCATCTTGGTCACGCTTGACACAGGCAGTGGGGAGATACCCGAGACCGGGCAATGAATTTTATACACCGAATTTTTGACATCGAATTTTAAACACCGAAATATTTGACGTCGAATTTTTTTCACTTGAATTGTTGGGATCTGAATTTGAACATTTTTATTTCAAATAAGTAAATTCGGAGCAAAAACAATTCAGATAGCCTACATGATTTTCAAAGTAATTATTTTCAATGCTATAAATTCGGACCTAATAAAATTCAAATACTTCTGTCTCTTGTTTGCTTCCATATGCAACAACCATTTTCGTCAGCAACAGAAAAGTAAAATCATAATTTACATGTACTTTTTTGTCATGTTGCTAATTAACTAACATTTGGAGGATAAGATACACTCATGTAGTGATATGAGGAAATACAATCCTTTTTTATTTGCACTCTTCTTCTCTCTGCTGGAGAGAAACACATTGTTACTCACCACAGGCCACTTTGGCATCCGGGTCCTGCTTCAGGTGAGCATCCAGCACAGCATCACTGATCTGGTCACATATCTTATCTGGAAAACAATTGGTTTCATTACATGGTTAATTGTTACTATGCTAGGTTGTTTTCCTCGTGTGACCTTCTGCTGCACATGTCACACATTTCTCATCTGGGCAGAGCCTGAAGTATCATATTTCACCTATCCAGAGGACTACACATCACTCCTGTTAGGAGCTACAGCCCCAGGAATAGCCTGGCTTGGTGATATGCAACACTGTAACTCCATCAGATAATCAAAGCACCGCCACACTGTCACCAGCTGTACTGAAACTCTTTTCCCTTCTGTTACTTCCACTTCAGCATATTGCGTATTGTACTTTCCTTGCATCACATCTGACAACTTTTTGTAACAGCTATTGGAGTTTTCCAGTTTTAAGAATTTAATTTTTTGGAAAATATAGTTTAATTTATGAAATATATTTCTAAATATATTTCGAAATATAAATACATATTTTTGAACATGTACATTTCATTTAATAATTAAATATATATTAAACAATTATCTTTTGTTTTCGGTTTGGATTTACAGGTCTTCAGAACAAAGTTACAGGCATCTTTTTTGTATTTAACAAGGGTGGTTGGTGGTAGGCTATTACTAAATTCTACTTAAGTAAATAACCTCTGGCACCACTGCAGAAGAAAGTGCATACAGTTCCAACCATACACTATAGCAGGGGTGGCCAACCCGCGGCTCTTTGCCTAGTTTCATGCGGCTCTTCAGTTCATATCGAATTGTGTGAGTTTGGGGAGAGACACTGACTCCTGACAAATGTTGCACGGTGTACCGATACTTGAAAGGCACCGCGATACCCTGGCCGTTAAAAACGTTACGATTCCTCCGTTTCCATTAGTATCGGTACTTTAAGAATGACGGGGGAAAGTACTTCCGGTGAGAAAGCGCTGTTTTAATAAGAGCCGTGTGTGTTCAGCGCTCTGCCTCCACTCCCTGCACTGCAGCCGTGCCTGTAGTCCCGCCCCTCTCAAGCACGCGGCCTGTCTGTAAGAGATGTTTTCATTTTATTTAATACGAATTCTTGTCATTTATTTTATTTATTGTTCTCATTGTTTAAAAGTTTGTGTTATGGTTATGGTTCTGGTGTGAAATAAAGCACAATAATTACATTTAAGACTGTTTCCCTTTTTTAAGAAAAGTATCGAAAAAGAATCGGAATCGCATTCTTGACTTGGTATCAAAACCAAAATGTTGGTATCGTGACAACACTAGCTACTCCTGACAGTTACACCTGATATTTAGTAGGTCTGTTAAGTATTGAATGCTGATCATTCAGACGTAATTTGGCTGGTCAAAGTTGTTTGGGCTCGGATAAAATGGCTCCGTTACTTTCGTCCCGTGTTACTTTCGTCCCGTGTTACTTTCGTCCCGTGTTACTTTCGTCCCGTGTTACTTCGTCCCGGCTCTCCCGCTACGTGTGTATGTGTAATGTCAGGTGTCAGTATGAGAGGATGACAGCGCGTCTAATTTTTATGTGGCCCAAGAGCCAATCACAATAATACCTGCGATGCAGTGAACCAATCACCTTTGAGGGGGGGGGGAAACCTATCGTTGATTAAACACTATCCAGTGTTTCCCCTGCCATTGTCTTGGAGGGGCGCTGCGCCCCGCCAACGG
Source organism: Harpagifer antarcticus (assembly GCA_902827135.1). Taxonomy (NCBI): domain Eukaryota; kingdom Metazoa; phylum Chordata; class Actinopteri; order Perciformes; family Harpagiferidae; genus Harpagifer; species Harpagifer antarcticus. Next base: position 2,602,940 of record CADEHL010000476.1, read on the forward strand.
AGCCCCACGTCCCCCCCCTGAAATTCAAGGGTGTTTAAAAAATAACTATAATTTTTTTTTTAAAATATATATATAGCACCAATTGCAAATAATCTATAACTACAGTCACTTTTCACATTGAACATGTGCTCTTTTATTAAAAAGACTAAACGCTTTCATTTTGAAGTTGTGAGCTTAGTGTTTTGACCCACACTGATGCATTAATCAATAAACAATAATCCACAGCTCACTCTCTGCTCCAGAGGCTGGATATCCCAATGCCACAAAAATGGTTGAAATCTTGTGTCTCAGAAAACAAAAAACTGAAACAAGCGGTATCAGTGACTGTGTGTTTGATGTGGGCTCTTTGCAGTAACATAGAAAACATGAGGGGGTGGCTCGTAACCTCTGAATGGTGGCCACACCCCTACAACTATAGGCTACATATAAACCAAGGTGGAACCAGTAACACATATGAAGTGGGCCTACAGTACACCTGTAACAAAGTTGTAATTAAATTACTGTACACATTTAAATTAGGCCAAAAAAATAATGTCTGTCTGTCCTAGAGGCGCTTGTTATCACCGTGAGGAAGCGTCACCTGGCGGGAAAGGCAGTGACGCAAATCAAACGACGGTCCCAAAATAATGCGTAAGCGACAGGTGGCAAGCTAGCGCTAGCTTGCTAACAATGCTAATTTGTTCCGGACGGATGCTCTCAGTACCCACTCGCTATGTTTTCTTTTGAAGTTTACTTCGGTGAGAGACATAATTTATGTTTTGTGACATTAATGTCATTAAGATTAAGACACAATGTATGAAAACTTTAAGGAGCGCAGTTAGCCGGACTGAGGATGAATGAGCTGAGAAGCTGAACCTGGAGCAGAGTGAGGAGGAATTTATATGGACAAGAGAACAACATGAGACAGGTAATTCTAACAACAAAGAGTTGTGTTTGTTGTACTATGTGTGTGGCAAACTGTGCAGCATATCATTTTGATTTAATGTGTGCTGTTGTGGCTACAGCTGCTGTCGAGTTATCTATACATGTCTGTGTTGTTGCCTTGTTGATGTTATTCTGCTGTTAAAGTGACAGGTTTATTAACTTTCTGTTGCCTATATACTGTGGTGTCATTTTATCCTTTTTTTATTGTTAGTAATAATAATTAGAAAATCAGTTGTGCATAAGCTGCACATTTTCATAGAAAATCACCAGTAGTCCATGTTAATGCACTATATTTGTAACCGTGAGAAAGGTGTTCTACCATAACATCCTATAGCAGTAGGGGTACATTTTACTGGCATACAGTTTACTTTTCTCTGTCTGCTTTTCGGCCTAATAATTACACTTTGGCTTAGTCATATTCTAATACTACAGTTCCCTGTTTTAGTCTCCCCTATAGGATGGGAATGTGATGACCTAGGAATGTGCAACAGTGCTATATGCATGTCCAAAGAGCTAAAAAGATAGTGGGTCAACTTTAAGATCACTCAATGCATGTATTGCATCAAAGTCCAGTGAGGACTTGTGATTTTAGCAAAATGTGATTTCAGCAGAAATGTATTGAATTTGGTTGTTTTTAAACCATTCAACCAAACAGCTCTAGTTCTCTGGTCTTTGCACTGGCTTCCTGTGGGTCAATAAACCGATGTTATGATACTACCGAGTCCCTGAATGATTTAGGATCAGTGTTTTGTAATAACTGTTAAAACGTGACTCCTACATGAGCAGCTGCGGTTGTAAGTTCATCGTGTCAAATGACCAACTGACTCTTGACACTCAGCATAATATGAACAGCAGGAGTTGTTGAGTATTAATATACCATGATGACTTCAAACGAACTATTCAAGTTCAGTTAACTAAGTTTGAATTGAAGCAAAGCAACGTTTAAAGTTACCCATAGTTTGCACTCTTAATATAATGTGTAGCTTCCATGCAAGATTTATACTTCAGGATGTTAGAAAATCTAATTTAGTAGCCATAAAGTCCAGGATCCATGCTCTAAATCAGAGTTGTGTGGCTCTTCAGACTTGTTTCTGGTACAGTGCCTCCATGCACCAGTCAGGCTTTTTTCACATTCCTCAGAGTCATCAATGATCAGTGAAACATAAAAGTGTCGAACACCACTACTCCTCATTCACATCCTGCAGCATCAGCACAGAGAGGGGGTCCTCTACTCACCAGGGTGCCCCTCTCCCACAGACTCCGAGGTAAACATGAAGGAACCGTCATTAAAGGCAGCGTGCTCGTAGTTCTCATCAGTCGTGCCGTTCATTTTGACTCTTGTGCTGCCTGACTGGATAGAAGTAGAGACAGAGATCTGTGGAGCAGAGAAGCTCTTCTTGGGCTTCTTATTCAAACAGGGGAATAAAGACGAGCAGATAGTGTGGCTGCACTCTAATCTCTCGGTCCCAAGGCAGAGCAGCTGGATAACTCTGCACTATATAAGGCAAAAACAACACACACACACATGGGGGGAGGGTGCCATGTAAACCAATGGGTTAGTCCATTCAGAGGCGAGGAAGGGGAGGTGAGATTCCTTTTTTTTGTCTTCTTCTTTAACATACTTTTTTTTAACTCCTCCCGTGCTAAGAGTTCCCACTTTGTCATTAAGTGGATTCATCAAACTCAGATTTGTCTCATATCAAACTCTTCAAACTGACATTATATCATTTGAGTTTTACTTTCTAGCTCTTCGGCAGATTCATCCATGCCTATGCTTTGTTTCTTTGTACCTGGGGGCCCCTGAGGTCTCCGATGGGGATCTGTAGCTGAGTACACATGCAGCTATCTGCCAATGGGATAACTCGATGATGAACTCATACAGGATCAAGTAACTAAGTCGAATTATATGTACTATTATAGATTAAGCTTCCCAGCAGTATTAACAATCATTAAACTGAGCTCCACCCATCATTCCAATAATATAATATACCTTTTTATGAAATAAGCCATTTAGCATAATGAGTACTTTTACTTTTGGTAGTTGAAAGTATGTTTGATGCTGAAACTCTATACTTTATGAGTTTGATTGCAGGACTTTTACTAGTAACACTGTTTAACACTGTAGTGCAGTGACCACCAACTGGCGGCCCGCGGGCCACATCCGGCCCGCCAGACATTCTCATCCGGCCCGCAGACGGGGGTGACTGTGGCGTTGGCGGAGTGGTTACTGCGTTCGCCCCCCACCCATTTTTTTTTTACAACGTCTCGTGAGTAAGGTGCAGTACCGGAGTCCAACAGAGAGGCAGCAGCTGCGGGACAGTAGACTGCGTACTGCGAAACCTTCCCTTCCTTGAAGAAGAAGAAGTGATCCTTCGTTGTGAAGAGTCTGCTTTGTGAGCTCCGCACCACAGCAGCAGCCCCTCTGCGACAGAGTCCAACAGAGAGGCAGGAGCCGGGACAGTAGCCTAGAAGCAGGGTTGGGTTGTAACGGAATATATGTAACGATGTTACGTAATCAGAATACAAAAATCAAGTAAGCTAACTGTATTCAGCTGGCGTTACATTTGAAAAACGAGTAATCTGATTACAGTTACTTTCGTAAACCTGAAGTGAATACATTTTGGAATACTTATTGGAATTATTGGTAGAAAAGTTTCCTCACAAAATGTAATATTCATTACCGGCAGAACTGTGTGCACACTGCACGGCGCTGCAGCGTGTCTGTGAGTGAGAGAGAGATGCAGCGTGTCTGTGAGGCCCGCCCCCGCACGCAGATGAGAGAGAGAGATCTCTTTTAAAATATATTGAAAGTTAGAAACGGAGATGGTTAGATAAAATGTGCAAGATAACGTTGATGTAGCATTTCTTTATTGTCGAAATGATGACATTTATAACGGGATAAAATCAAAGTGAATGGCCTGCTGCTGCTGAATGCATGGGGCAAGTGACTGGAAACAAGTTTTAAAAGTTATTACATCGTTTCAGATAATAATAATAATAATAATAAATAATAATGATAATTCATTCTATTTAGGGGCGCCTTTCAAAGCACCCAAGGACACCTTACAATTCATAACATATTCTAAGGAAAGGTTTACAGTAGGAGAATGCAGTCCGGGTGATGTTTTTTATGTGGGGAGCAGATGAGAGGGAGCTGTCCAGAATGACACCAAGATGTTGTGTTTGAGTTCTTGATAAGCCATTAAAACAGTAAAACAAGTGTCTCCTGTTTACCAAAACATACCCATCTGTTATGGAAAAAGAAAGTATTTCAAAAGTATTCTAAAAGTAACCCGAACACGTTACTGTAACTGTATTTTGATTACTTTCAGAGCATGTTTTCATGCCCCCCCCCCCCCCCGCTGGCCCGCGATAGTATCTATTGGATAAATTTTGGCCCTTGGACAAATGTAGTTGGTGATCCCTGCTGTAGTGTTAGTACAGGTCAAATATCTGAGTATTTCTTCCACCACTGATAAGAACTTTTAATGCAGAACATTACTTTAAACAAATTGATCTATCCATGTTACAGATTCAACTACAAAAACGATATGAAGTGTAGTTAACATTTGCTATAGCTTGACTAAATGGGGCAAAGCCTGCTAGTTCAGGCAGTCAACTCGAGCACCAATGATACATTAACACGTGACGCACCTCGTCCCTCTTACAACCAACCAAACACATTCTCCTAAACATGCCGCTCTATTGAAGCTGCCAGGTCTTCCTGCCTCTGCCTCGCTATGCTGCTGCTGCCACTGCTGTGTTCACTTGCTACTGCTGCGTTCATGTTCCTGCTGCTGTGTTTCATGTTGCTGCTGCTCGCCTGCCCCCCCACCACCCCAGCTCCACCCCAGCAGCTCCACCTGTAGGCTCGGAGGATAGTTATCTAATCATCACTCAATGGTCTTTGTAAATCTGTGGAGTGATGAGGCCCGAGCCTAGACGCCAAACTCAAACTATATGCTGCTTATAATAAATATATTAAGAAATACGTGAGTTGTCTGACTGAACAAAGCTAATGTGCAGCCAATATTATAAATGATAGCACTTACGGTTACCAATCTGCATATAGGGAGTACTTCTGATACAACTTACTTACATCAAGATACACAATAAACACTGGAATTTTACTTGTAATTAAGTATTTTTACTCTTTTGCAACTGAATTATTGAAATAATGCAAAGCATATATTCATACATTATGCACTTATATCTGGAAACAAATGGATCGTAATGTGGGTTTTTGATAAATACAAAACACTCTGTTGTGTAACTTTGAAGGACTTTTTAAAGCTAGGGCATGTCATGTATTTTTTAAATAATTGTATAGTAGTACTTAGTATAGTATATATAATAGTACTTACAAATCCATTATTGTTGTGTTTACTTTCATGATGATATGTTTACATTCATAATGATAATTGTTGAGTATCCTGAAGGGAAAGGCTGTCCAGCTACTTTCATTGGAAGATAGTTTCCAACATTGGCCAGTTTCTTGTAGTAAGATCAATCTAGTTTACCCCTGTTTTTGTCTTCTGCTTTGAAAACTAAAATCTAATCAGAACTGAAACAAACATTTCCCAAGACATTGAAACATTCCAAGTGCTTCGTTACGACTGCATGACCTCTTTCTGTTCTGTTGACACCAAGTTTAGCAATAGCATATGGTACAAATAGCCATTCAAACATGTTTACAGTATAAAAGTACAAAAGTATCCAATACAAAGTACCACAAATAATCCTCATGCAGAGTAGCCTATTTTAGAATGAAATACATCATATTACTGGATTATAATTATTGATGCATTAATGTATTCATCACTTTAATGTTGCGGCTGACAAAGGGCAAGTTCCTTTTTAAACTACTTATACTCCTTTGATGCATCATCATTTAAACGTTTTTTTGTATTTCGTATTGATCATCTGACTGAACAAAGTAAAGTAACATAAGCATAATTATAACTGTCAAATATACGTAGTTTAGTATAAATTACACTATTTGAGAATGAATTGTAGTTGATTTGAAGTAGAGCGTAGCAAAAATGCAAATACTCGAGTTAAGTTCAGTAAATATACTTAGTTACATTCCATCAATAATGTTTATGCGTTTCTACATTTTGATAAACTTTGACATTTCAAAAACTGTTACAGTTGGGTTACATAAATAGTGGCAGTCATTTTTTAAAATTGTGCACACTCTTTTTTATTAAATATACACTTTAAGCTAATCATGCTCTGGCGCTGTTCAAGTTTGTGAGGAGCGCTTCTGCTGTGAGGGCTCCGCTGTAATGTGTCTGTTGACCACTAGATGTCAGCCTGATGCAAATGCCCTGATTATTTTAAGAGTACAGTGTTTCCCACAGATCTGAAATATACTTGGGGTTGGTGGTAGCCATAGGCGGATTTTGGGGGTGGCAGGAGGGGGGGCATTGCCCCCCTGGTGGCTGAAATATGTTACTGCATTACTAAGTCTAAAACTGTTCCAATACAAATATTTCGTATATCAGTATTTTAATAGATGTAATAAAATGATTGTTACAATACAAATCTGAATAATATCATGTTTTGTTTGAAATAATTTCATTTTTGAGCAGTCGCATGTTGTGACGTGTGTGTGTGTGTGTGTGTGTGTGTGTGTGTGTGTGTGTGTGTGTGTGTGTTGTGTGGGTGTGTGTGTGTGTGGTGGTGTGTGTGGTGTTGTTGTGAAAACAATGTGTATTTATATCCAGTTATAATATAGTAATATATAGTTTTGTACATTAGAGAAATTAAAAGACTAGAAAATAAACAATTCAAAATGTAAACATCTCAAATAGAAATAAAATAGCTTAAAAAAAAAAGAAGAAGTAGAATGTTGAAATACAAATTTAGAAGAAGAAAATATGAAACAGGATATTATACATTAAGTGTGTAAGGAATGCAATATTGAATTAAATATAAGTGTAAAATGTACAGTGTGAGTTCAATTCCAGGCATTGTCACTTTTGCTGTAACGCCGTCAGTTTCCCCGCTGCAGGACTAATAAAGGGATTCTCATTCTGAATATACCCTTTTAAAACTGTAGACAGTATTCGTGAACCCTCATCAACGAACTAGACAGACGATTCACGGGAGAGTCCACAGACCTGGCACGAGCATGTGCAGCACTGTTTAAATGTGACAAAAATGGAATTTAACCTCTCGTACAAAAATACGCACAGCCGCTCAAAATTCACCCTCTCCTTCTTGGAGCAGAGATGGACCTTGTTAAAGCCTCTGCTGTCGCACCTGTTGCACTTCATCATCTTCGAAAGACTGTTAAAAAGGAGAGCTATCCAACTTTATACAAGATGCTCCAGTTGGCACTGACTCCTATCGGATCTGCCACCTCAGATACCTCATTCACACCAACGATGTTTCAGGCTGGAGCTGGAGCTTGAAAAGCACCAGGTTTTCCTGTTTACACCGCAGCGGAGCAGCCTCTTAGCTCCGGAATCCGGTTCATTTCAAAACTCCGCCTATGGTGGTAGCGGGTAATGCAACAACATTAACATTAACCTTTCTGTTGGTCGCTTGTTAGCAGACCCTTCACACAATGGCAGAACAGGTACAGGCAAGGCCCATAGTGATAGCCCTATAGTTTAAATCTACTACCCACAAATAAACATATGGACATGGGTTACTATTTTAAAAAAATGGTAAATGTATTTAGGAACCTATCCATGTGATTCGAAGTGGGGGTGGGCCTCAAATTGCATAGGGGGGTCCGGGGGCATGCTCCCCTGGTAAGATTTATTTTTAGTTTTGGAGTTAAATGCATCAATCTGGTGCACTTTGAGGGACAAATAAAGAGATTAGTTCTATGGGAACACCTATATGAAACAGAACTGTATACATTTCAATAATCATAAAATCATGTCCATAACCAATAACATCCCATTTCCAATATGAAAAAACACTGAAACTTGTTTATTTATTTATTTTTGGTTCATTTATAGTTGTGAGTGTGTCTGGGCTCCTGAATCAGCCTCTCCTGTCTCCTTCCTCTCCTCCCTTCTCCTCTTTGAGGCAGCAGCAAAGACTAGTTTTAGCTCTCAACAAGTTTTAAAAGTGTATCATGCCTTTTTTCACCTAGCTAACTTTTTTTTTATTTTATTCATGCATATTTGACTAATCAGTACCAACTTAAAAATGGAAATATGTATTTACATAAATGGTGACCAAACCGTTTGAGACTAGGGGTGCAACAACTAATCGACTTAATCGATTGAAATCGATTACCAAATTAGTTGCCAACTAATTCAGTCGTCGATTCGTTGGTGACGTCATCACGTGTGTTTTACGTACTGTTAAGCTCCAACATTATCGGTCTTTTTATCGGTACTGGAGACATTTAAAAAATATATTTCATGTATTATTGCTACAAAAATATGATATCGCAGTCTTAGTGTCGCCAACTCGTTTTTAATATGCAAAAAGACAAATAAATGCGTCTATGATGTCTTTTCGATTAGACGAGATCTCTCTCCCTGTCTGTGTGTGAGGGGGCGGGGCAGTTTACACACACGCAGCTGCTACATGCAGCAACACACTGCGGGGATTGCGGAGAGAACGTGCTCCAAGGCGTGGTTAAATGTTACCCGTCTCGATGTGGAGAATGCTCGTTGCTAAAAGTGCAATAAGAGTTTAGCATGTCAGGGCGGTAACACGAGCAATTTGTCTAAACATTTATCAAAAGCGCACCACGTTCAGACGGAGGAATGCACCGGGTTCCACTGTCTTTCTAGTAGCTCTGTAGCCCCATCCACGAGTAACGTTTCCACGTCTGGTGTTATGTATGCTAGCAGCAACACACAGAGTTAACTACATTATACAAACATGGGTTAATGATTAGAGGCAACTGAGTTACTCTTTATTTTGTTAAAGTTTCAGCTATTCTGTTTACAGTTCTGTCATCACATTATGTAATACGATTTTTAAAACATTGTTGTTTATTTTCATGTGAAATATTATTTATTTAATTTAAATAAAAAGCTATGTTAATTTTGTTCAAAATGTGTTAAGTTAATTTAATAATATATGTATTTTTGAATCAAGTATTCATCTTTATTAGTTTGTTGTTAGTTTCCACATGCCTAAAACAACCTCAAGCTAAATCTAAAAGTTGATGGCTAAATAAGAGCGTTTGAGAAATTGTGCATACAGTAATAGTCCGAATAGTCGATTAATCGTTTCATTAATCGATAGATTAATCGATTATCAAATTAGTCGTTTATTGCAGCCCTATTTGAGACCCACTGAGAACTTAGACTAAGTTAACTATCTAAACACTCAAGAGAGTGAAAAAACTAAATGGGTCGCGAAATATACTTGGGCGGCCGTTAATATACCTGGGCGGCCCACCCAAGTAAAGTCTATGGCCGTTTCTCAATCTCGAGGAAACTGGCTTCCAAACCAATATTTCAAGCTTGCTACGTCATCGAGTGCCGCCGAAGGACTGTTCCAATCTCCAGCATACTTGGAATTCCACCGAGGCCCGCGTCCTTGGTTTGGGGGTAATTTCGAGGCTGCACATGGGTAGACTTTGCGTCCTTAAAATCCCCACAATGCTTTGCGCACGGACCAATTTCGCCAAATCTGTGGCGGAAAATGTAAGGCGGGGCCTCTCATATGACGCACACCTGCACACTTGCTAGCCTGTTCCACTCTTCGTTTTCCGAATGCCAGGAAGGATTCTTGCCTAGCTTCTGAAGTAAGTGACTCAGAAGACATGTGCTACCAAGCAAGCATCCTTGCGATTGAGAAACGGCCTGTGTGTGTGAAACCCTGGAGTACTTCTCTTGACCTTTTTCCTCTCAAGGGCCATTTCAATTTTACAACATCCTCCGAGGGCCGTACAAAATATTGAACTCAACCTCTGCTTAAAAAAAACAAAAATCACAGCCCATTAATTTCGCCTTTCTTTCATGCTGTGCAAAGAAAAAGCAACCTCTTAATCCAGATATCTCACCATGACTCGCGCATGCATGCGGTTGTGGCATGACCACCAAAACATAAAGCTATGGACACAAGATGTGTACAAATGTACTTAGTATCCTATCCATGTGAACAACATGATTTAAGTTGGGGGGGGGGGGGGGGGTGCACTTTGAGAGCAAAATTAAGAGATCTATGGATACATCTCAGATCTAGCAGATTTTATTTTTCAAACTGTATTCTTGTTTATTAATAACATCAGTATGACCGATGAACAGATCGCCACTGGGTTTACAACTAAAGACACAGCCACACAAAAACTGCGGCATGTGTACGGCTCCTTATGGGTACTGCAATTTGTGAAGTGCCGGAGCGACGTTCCTGTGCTCTCCGGCAGAACTACACCCCTGTCCATGCCCCTGTCAGACGAGACATATACCACGTGATGACACGTTAGGCTCGTGTTGTGTTCAAGAACCTTGACCTTGACCAGGAAAAACAGGCACTCGCTTGTTTAATTTTTTTGCGGTCTAGATTTCTTTCTGCGTCACTGCGTGTGTTTATAAATTACCTCGAGGGCTGTACCAAATGATTTGCGGACCGTATATGGCCCGGAGGCCTTAGGTTCCCCACCCCTGCTCTAGTCTATATCCAATTTAATAATTAAACAGCATTTTATAAATAAAAAAATAAACAGATAATGTTAAGGTGAAATAATAAATGGTTCATGGGCGTAGGAAGCATCCTCAATGTGGGTGGGACAATTTGATGGGGGGTGTGGGCAGGTGGTGGACCTCACCTCCTCTTTGGGGATCCGGGGGCATGCTCCCCCGGGAAGATTTCTTTTTTAAATGTTGAAGTTAAATGCCTCTATCTGGTGCACTTTTTGAGAGCAAAGTTAGGGACTAAATCTACATCTCTCAACAACACCCATGTGAAACAGTACTGTAAACAGATTTACTTTTTCTTTATGCATATTTTACAAATCAATTTTTACTCCCCTTTTAAACTGTATTTTTGTTTTACCGTCCTATAGTATGAGTTGGAATTATTTAATACCTGTTATTCTCTTGTTTTTTTATAATGATCATATAAAAGGTGTGCCTTGGAAATACTTGTTTACATGAGATAACTAAGAGACTAAAGACTTATCTAAACACTCAAGAGTCCTTTACCTAGCTGAGCTGACGTTATAACATGTGTCTGACAGGAGAGAGCTCTCCTCCTCCTTGTTGTAGAAACAACTCCTTATGTACGTTAGCGCTCTCTCGTTCACTCTCTCTCTCACACAAAATGCGCTCGTCGTGCCACACACACAGCCAAGCTACGACACACAAAGACTCAGAATAACTTTTAATGCTGTATCCTATTCTTTTCGATGGCTTTATTGTATGATATGACAGATGAACAGATCGCCACTGGGCTTATAACTAAAGACACAGCTACGCAAAAAACGCAGCATGTGTACAACTCATGTGTACAGCTCTGAGAATCTGCCTTGGTACAAAGTAGCAGTGAAAACATGGTACGGGATTTCATTGATTTGGGCATTCTCACAATAAGCAAGTGGAATGGGTTTGATAGTGAAGCACTGACACAGCGCTCTATAGAGAGTGGATAGACCGATTCACGGACTATCCACATGGTAAAAGTGGGGGCGTCTAAACTAATCATTTAAAAAGGTGGTGGGACTTGTCCCACCCTCATGTAATGGCTGTGACGCCCATGAAATGGTTTATGTGGTTGGATAGCAAAGAGACTTTTTCAAAAATGGAGAACTAATAAGCACCAAACAACGTACAATATATTTTTACTTCAGGGGACATATTCTTGTGTTGGAAGATTGATGGCGTTAGTTTCTGTCTTAGGCCACCATCTTCTCAGCGTCCTCTGGATTTCTTTTTGGACCTGAAAGATAAAAAAGGATGTTGTTAATGCTGTTCATTCTGACACTGATTGAGTTGTACAGTAGTTGAGATTTTAGTTTTATACAAACTTATCTTACCTCTCCATTTAGATCGCAGTACAGCAGAGCAACAATAAAACCCTGGAGTAACAGGAAACAAAAGTTATAAGTGATGTAATTGCATGTATGAATTCATACCAAATGTTAACATGTGTTTGTTGCTGTTGTCTTTTTTAGACCAAACTTTAATCAAAACAATAATCAGAAAAAATATTCAGGCAACAAAAACGATCATTAGTTGCAGCCCAAATGTCTTTTACCAATAGTCCACAGATACAGTATTGTTGAATAGATTTATATAATAGATCTGTTACCTGGAAGGAGCCTAAAACTAACTAAAAGTAGAGTCGAGGCCCCACGCCCAGATGTTCTGGGATCAGAGCAAACACCACATAGTGAACCCCGAACAGAGGGATGAGCAGCAGGGTGGAGCGCAGCAGCGTCCTGCAGAGGACAACAGGACACTTTACACACTGACAGAGGACAGCAGAGGACACTTTACACACTGACTGAGGACAGCAGAGGACACTTTACACACTGACAGAGAGATGAGAGTTACCTGTACAGCCGGGTGTCACTTTGGTTCACATGTGTGGCCTTTGTCTTCTGAACGATGATCCTGCTGATGTTCAGGAAGATCCCAAGGTTTACCTGTTGAGTATTTTATCACAGTTACTGCAGACTCAATACACAATGCAATATTGCTCTTTCCTCATTTCAGGTCTGAGATGATTCTTCATTACAGCAGCTGAATGCGCATAGTTGACCATGAATTACAATGTTAGACAAGAAACAAGGAAACAGGCATTTTAAATAACATTACAATTACTGAAGACAACATTTTGAAGACCATTTAATGTACATTTTGGATTACATTCTTTAAAATGATGAGACATGTACCAATTTGATGGTCATTTGTTTAATATTGAATGTCTTCTATAGGAATAATTTATCCATGAACAACAATATGTCCATTAAAAAAAATCAGTCCGACAAAACACATTTGATTAAAGGTATGGGTGAAACTTTTGGCCGAGAGTTTGATGAGAGTATTGTTCCCACTTTCAGGTAACCTACTATAAATATGAAGCTACAGCTAGCAGCCAGTCACTTAGCATAAAGACAGGAACAAGGGGGAAACAGCTAGCATCATGTCCAAATATAACAATCACTCTCAAAAGCTCACTTGTTATTAATTTAGTTTTTTTTTTTTAACTGTACATGTTTGTTGTCCGTTTAATTTTGTAACATACTTATTAGACATACTGTATACAGTGTTTCCCCTAGGATGGAGTCATAGCAGCAGTGCTAAGGCACGTGGGCCCAGCATAATGAAGCGCATGGAATTTTTTAGTGTGTGCACGTGCGAAGTGTGCCCCGCCAATTTGTTTCTATGTGTCTGCCAGCACAAGAAAGGCTCTTGAGGCCTAGTACCAGGTTCTAGCCAATTAGCTGCCCTAGGCGAGATTTTATAAAGAATAAATGAAAAATCTCTACAAAAGACAATACACTACAAAAACAGAAACTTATTGACATATAATATCGTATCGTCATATACGTCAAAATGGCTTCAAATGTATTCAGTATTGTATGAACATGTTTGAATTGGGGGGTGGACGTCACATCCTCTAGGGGTGTCCCGGGTATGCCCCCCCCCGGGAAGATTATTTTGAACATTTTAAAGTAAAATGCTTCCATCTGGTGCACTTTGAGCACACAATTACTAGAGACCTGATCTAGGGGGTACAACTCTAAAAAGACCCATATGAAAAAGATCGGTTTACATTTTAATAATCAAAGTATATGAACATAACCAATAACCTACCATAGCCAATAACAAATAAATGTAACTTATTTATGTTTATTTTACCAGTTAACATTTATTTATGCATATTTTTGTATCTCCAACTTTAAACGATATTTTTGGTTTACTGTCCTATAGTATATACATTGGAATGATTTCAAACCTGTTTTTATTTATCCTAATAATTATAAAGGAGTGCCTTGGAAATATGTGTTTACATCATTTGTGGTCAAACATTTGAGACCCACTGAGATAACTTAAACTAAAATTAACTATCTAAACACTCAAGAGTCCTTTACCTCACTGAGCCTCTCAGTCTGACAGGAGAGCTCTCCTCCACCATGGTTGTAGAAACATCTACTTCTTATATCCGTAATAACAACAGCGCCGGTACCGGTGTGCCCTCTCTCCCTCGCACTTTGGCTGTGAGCGCCTGATAAGCCAACATCGTACAGGGCAAATTAAGTGTAACCTGGGGTAAAAAGGGTGTTACATTTACGTCATTATGAATATTGTTACATCAAGGCTGAAAATTAGGATGAGCGCCAACGGTCAAAAAATGTTCTCCCCTCCCAGAGCTACCAGTGCAGCGCCCCCCAGATCTATGCCAAAAATCGGCCCTGCCGAGTACCTACAGTGACAATGTCTCAAGATTTAGCAAAAATACACCTTTATTGAACATACAGTAACACAAAGACTACAAATCCACATAAACAATCAAAAATGAATGAATATGTGCACACAGTCACCAACCACAGGGATCTCACACCACACTACCAGCCCCCAAAACAGACAGGGCAACAGAGCCTAAAGACACACACTAATCAGCAATTAGACACAGGTGGGTGGGGGGGGGGGGGCAACACAGGGCACCAGGTGCACACAAACAGCAACAGACATGGGGGAAGGGGAACACTTTAACATAAAACCAGCAAACCGAGACAGACAAACTAAAACACATACAGATGCACACACTACATACATTTCACCACCAACAAACTACACAATTCGTAACGGAGGCCGAGATCTACGGCCCCAAAGATCACCTCCGTAACAGACAAGAAAACAAGTGTTTTTGTACCTACTAGTACTTCCAAACAAAGTAGGCATTTTCTTTGTGCCACTGCATCTCACAAATAAACAAGTCAAGCTAAGATACATGTGATGGTAGCTAGTTAGTGCTCTTACATGTGAGACCTCCTCCAAACAGCATATTAACCAGACTGTATCATTAAAACTAAGTACCAGTTCTAGATCCTTGACTTTAGACAAACAATTCAAAAGACAACATGTATTTAAAGACCAATCTTTATTTGAATGTGCCTCTTAACCTGAGATATTAGTTATACAGTAATAGTATTGACAATCTAAAAAAAACTGAGCAACTCAACAGTCAACTTTATATTTCTTATTGTTCAAAGTATTTCTTATTTTCATTTTCCCCCTCTCATATTCAGTGTGGACGGATTGAGACAGCGTGGTGTCCAGAGAGCTGCAGAGACTTCAGGGAGAAACCTCCGTGTGATGGACGTCCTGTCTGTTGGTTTGGAGAGGACTGAGGGTCTTCCCTCTGCGAGGAGGACCAGGCCTGATGGAGGAGCCCATGCTGGGCATAGCTGATACCACCTGCACAGGCCTAGTCTGTCACTTTATTTGACTAAATGTGTTTACTTATACATTTAATAGGTTTACACCTTCTGTCCATATGTGCTTTTTATTTAAAACATGTTTGATTAACTTTTGGTTCACATTTCAAGAAATTGTATTTGCACTCCTTTCGTCCATTATTCTTACTGAAAATGTCAGATTACACATTCAAATCTGACTGAAGATTGGCCCCATTTATTTGTGACGTTGCAAACTCTGCGGTACAAGGCACAAGTGATGTGAAGCTCATAAAGTGAGGCAAATAGAAATAATCAGCTGATGGAGTGTAGATGTGGAAATAGTTTCATTCGATCAGCTGACTGTGTTTTCACAATAAAAGTAGTTTCTTATTGAATGTCCTGTACTGGTCTTAAAATCTCATAACATCAGCTTTTAATGTTCCTCTGGATGTTCTTCTTGACCCTCAGAGAAGGAGAAAATTGTGTCTTTCAGGCATGTCCTTTCCTAACAAAAATGACAGGAAACATAAAACATATTATTGCAGAACATTACATAACATAAATTACATTACATTGCATTTAGCTGACGCTTTTATCCAAAGCGACTTACAATAAGTACATACGACCAGGAAGACACAAACCCTGAAGAAAACAGAATCATATAAGTACATCAGGTATCATAGAGCCAAAACATTTCAAGTGCTACTCAGCTGGCTATAGATAAGCCAGTCCTATATTAGTATATAAGTGCCTTGTTAGTAATTCTATCGCTCGAAGTGGAGTCGAAAGAGATGAGTTTTCAGTCTGCGCCGGAAGATGTGCAGGCTTTCTGCTGTCCTGATGTCAATGGGGAGCTCATTCCACCATTTTAGAGCCAGGATAGCAAATCCACGTGTTTTGCTGATGGGAACTTGGGTCCCCCTCGCAGCGAGGGTGCAGCGAGACGTTTGGCTGATGCAGAGCGGAGTGCACGCGCTGGGGTGTACAGTTTAACCATGTCCTGGATGTAGGAAGGGCCAGATCCATTCGCAGCATGGTATGCAAGTACTAGTGTCTTGAAGTGGATTCTAGCAGTTACCGGGAGCCAGTGAAGGGAGCGGAGGAGCGGAGTGGTGTGGGAAAATTTTGGAAGGTTGAAGACCAGACGAGCCGCTGCATTCTGGATGAGCTGCAGAGGTCGGATGGCAACATGCAGGTAGACCAGCCAGGAGGGAGTTGCAGTAGTCTAGGCGTGAGGTGACGAGAGCCTGGACCAGAACCTGGGTGGCTTTCTGGGTCAGCTGGGGACGAATCTTCCTGATGTTATACAGCGTATATCTGCAGGCAACGGGTTGTAAGCAGCGATGTTTGCAGTGAAGGACAGGTTGTTATCTAGGCTCACACCCAGATTCCTTGCAGTCTGAGTCGGGGAAACAACAGAGGTGCCGATGTTGATTGTCAGGTCAAGAGTGGGACAATCTTTCCCGGAAGGAAAAGCAGTTCAGTCTTGTCAAGGTTAAGCTTGAGGTGATGAGCAGACATCCACTGAGAGATGTCAGCTAGGCAAGCAGAGATGCGTGCAACGACCTGGTCTCTGAGCGGGGAAAGGACAGAATTAATTGGGTGTCGTCAGCACAGCAGTGGTATGAAAAAAACCATGCGGGGTAATGAACCGATCCGAGCGAGTTTGTGTACAGGGAGAAGAGGAGGGGACCAAGAACAGAGCCCTGAGGGACCCCTGTAGTTAATTGACAAGGGTCGGACTCGGACCCTCTCCAAGTTAACCTGTAGGTACGGTCTTTGAGGTATGAGGTGAGGAGGGAAAGTGCAGAGCCTGAAACTCCAAGTTCTTGGAGAGTGCGAAGGAGGATCTGATGGTTCACCGTGTCGAATGCAGCTGACAGGTCCAACATGATGATGACAGAGGAGAGGGATACTGCTTTGGCAGTGTGCAGTTCCTCAGTGACAGCAAGGAGGGTCGTTTCTGTGGAGTGACCTGCCTTGAAACCAGACTGGTGCGGATCCAGATAGGTTGTTCTGATGGAGATAACAGGAGAGTTGTTTAAAGACAGCGCGTTCAAGTGTTTTAGACAGGAACGGGAGGAGAGAGACAGGCCTGTAGTTTATAACATCAGACGGGTTGAGAGTGGGTTTCTTTAGGAGAGGGTTTACTCTTGCCTCCTTGAGACTGTTTGGAAAGTGACCAGAAGTTAGAGAAGTGTTGATGAAATGGGTGAGAAACGGTAGAATATCATGAGCGATAGTCTGAAGGAGGTTTGAAGGGATAGGGTCCAGAGGACAGGTGGTAGGGCGGGCAAAGCTAATGAGGGTAAGAACCTCACTTGGAGAGAGAGGGGAAAAAGAGGTCAGTGTGTGGGTGAAAGGAGGGTCTGGTGACCCAGCGGTCAGTAAAGGTGAGTCAGAAAAAGAAGAGCGAATATCATCAACCTTTTTTTCAAAGTGGTTACAAAGTCGCTTGACAGAAGTGAGGAGGGGGGAGGGGCTTTCGGAGGGTCCAAGAGGGTGGAGAAGATGGAAAATAGTTTTTTGGGATTGGAATAGGAAGATTGGATCTTATCTTGAAAGAAAGTGCTCTTTGCCTGAGAGATCGAAGCAGAGAAAGAGGAGAGGAGAGCCTGATAGGTTAGGAGGTCGTCACGGTGTTTGGATTTCCACCATTTCCGCTCTGCTGCCCGAAGGACGGTTCTATTAGCACGCAGTGTGTCATTTAGAACAAGTGTGTTATTTATGAAAGCGGTGTGTTTGTGTGTTTAGGGGCTGTAGATATAATTATTTTGTAATTGTAATGTTTTTTTTTATTTCAACAGAGCTACAAAGACAATCAGATTATGAATGAACAGTATGAAGTTCATCAACATTGAAATATATGTTATTATCAAAATAATGATTAACTGTTATCAAAACGTGATAATGGTAATAATCAAGATATCCAATATAATTTCTAGATTTCACAAAGTTATTTACGTTTGTAGAGAACTTCACATGCAAAAAAGGTAAAAACCAAGTTATTCAATCTTTTGTTTCTAGATTTCAGGAAGTTCAGTTCATCTGTTCACACCACAGACTGTATATATAAAGGTTCACACGTTATTTTTGAAGATTCTAACATCACTTGTTTTATTTTAGAGAGGAGAGGGTAGGAAGAGGAGGTGGAGGGGCAAAACATAGGCATGACTTCTCATGTAAAGAAGGTAAAATACTGATACTAGATTTCACCAAGTTCTGTTTCACGTGTTATTTGAAGATTTAACATGTTTTCCTTTTATCTTTAGAGACCTGAGAGGAAATGAGGAGAGGAAGGGAGGAGGCAATAATTAAGTTTGACCGCTCACAAAAAAAAGGTATACATCATTTAATGTTATCACCACATTTCGTTGAATTGAGTTCATTTGTACGACTTTTAAGTTTTAATTATTATTTTAGTTTTAGAGGGAGAAAATGAGAGGAAGAGGAGAGGAGGTGGAGGGCAATATGAAGGGCAGTCTTTCCCATGTAAAAAGTAAATAACAATGTATTTCATATTTATTAAAATTAATGTGGTTGGATAACTCATCTGTTCATTTTTTTCTGGAGATTTTTTTGTTTTTTTGTTACAGAATTAAAGGTGTATTCTAAGGAAAAAAACTGGCAGGGAAACGGGGTTCAGGGGGAGTGGCTGTACCCGTAGGATAGGAAAGGGGGAAGTGACGTCTGACTCAGAGGTCGCGCGCTGTGGAGAAGAACGTGTTGCCCACATTCTGTTACTGAGTTTAGGCTAGTTAGTTAGGAGGTTTATTGTTTTGGGTGCAGTCACTTTTGCCTCCACTTGCTGTTCAAATAAATGTTGAAAGAAAAAGTCAATCTGTTTACAGTTCTGTTTTATATGGGTGTTGAGAGACGTATCCATAGATTTAGTCCCTAATTTTGCTCTCAAAGTGCACCAGATTGATGCATTTAACTTCAACATTTAAAAAACAATCTTCCCAGGGGAGCATGCCCCCGGACCCCCCCTAGAGGAGGTGAGGGTCCACCACCTGCCCACACCCCCTGTTAAATTGTCTCACCCACATTGAGGATGCTTCCTACGCCCATGTTTTATTCCATGCGTCAAGTCAGGCAAATTGGGTCCAAATGTTATTGCATCAATGATCTGTTAACATTAAAATCAATAAATATATGCTGTAACTATTTTTGGTCTATAGTTCAAGGGCTCAGGTAATGTGATTACTATATGAATAATGGTCCAAAATAACATTAAATGCATAGGGTGTTTTATTAAGTAACATAGTTTTCTTCGTGCGCCGGCCGGCCAATACATGCCGCGCATTAAGTGGGCCTGTCTGTCAATTAATCCCCGGGCCACTTTTTCCCCCCATTCCGCCCCTGCCTGTAGATCTAATCTATGTTCACATATAAATGAAGAAAGACTAAATGCGGACCAGTCAACATAGGCTACGGCAGAATGTGTTATTTTTTTTCACTTACTCTCCAAATCGTCTAGTGTGTTTCCCAAACTGTATCATTAGAGGAAACTGTATTACAGGAGGCCCAGGTGCTGTCATGGACACTAAAGGATCAAGGTTAGTGATATTCATTCAAACGAACATTGTTTTTGCAATAAGTGGCTCATTTATTCATGGTCGCATTATTTTTCAGATTTGTTCAACTTTGCTTGTGCACATCGTCTTTAGTTTCGTTTATATCAGGAGACCATGAGTCGAAATCTAGTTCTAGGAGTGTTTTGATGTGATGCTCCTACGCTAGATATGTCTATTATAGTTATATTAAATTAAATGTAACAACAATATGACCTGGCCTCACGAGAGCTCTGAGCGAGACTTGAGGGTTCCGTGGTTGCTATGCAGCCCGGCTCGCCAGGTTAATGCTCTTAGTTTGAACAAACACAAACTTCCTGACGGTCAGAAACTCAACATTTCTGCTCTCACTCGACAATTTCTCTGAAAACAAACCCATAAACCTGATAGGATTTGCTTCCGGACCTCTCCCTAAACCCTACTGTCAAAACGTACAGGACGTTTTTTCGGGTTAGATGTGACATTTATTCACTTTTTTCACCCATGTTGTTTCAATGCATTTTACCACTGACGCTCTCCAAACCCCGTACAAAATCACCGATATATCTGAAGATATTGACAATTTCTTCTATTTTTATTGTTAATTAATCAAGATTAGAGTAATAATCCTGTTGTGACAAAATACTGACCAACCGTTTCACCTGTTGAAAAAGTTAGCATGCTAACGTATGTTGATTTTACCTTTTTCTTTGTAGTGCTACAAACCATAACTGAAACAAGCTTACAAGTTAAAACATTATTTCATCCTTTTTATTGAATATATATGACTGATATTCACGATTGTCCTCGTTTCTTGATAATTACAGAGTAGATTAAGTGAAATAGCTGCAACAGAAATAGATTTATATTTACATGCCATAGTCAATTAGTAGGAGAGCTTAATTAACAATTGTTGAAGAAATTGGTGGCGTAATTTTGCCTCTGTGAAAGTTATATAAGCCTGCTTAATGTAAACCTCACTGTAAAAAAAGCATTGAGACATAGCAGTACAAACTAGGATTAGAAATAACATTTTGTAAATAAATTCTAAATATG
Source organism: Harpagifer antarcticus (assembly GCA_902827135.1). NCBI lineage: Eukaryota > Metazoa > Chordata > Actinopteri > Perciformes > Harpagiferidae > Harpagifer > Harpagifer antarcticus. The sequence goes on from CADEHL010000476.1 coordinate 2,623,805, forward strand.
TTTCATAAATTCAGATGTTATTGAGACAAAAGTTGGTGCATTCTTGAGTCCTTTTTCAGCCTGAAGCATGCATATTTTTCACAGTTTGCTTTCTTTTATGCCTTGTTCCAGCAACATGTTAACATTTGTAAGGCAATGCAAAGAAAGTGTGAAACAAATGCATGCATTTGGGACTTTGCTACTATTTTATACTGCAAACACTCTTTACTCTTGCTCGTGTTTAGTTTTCGTGCATGTTCTTTACGTTTTGGCATTGCAATATTGATCCTTTGAATTCAATATGTAGAAGTGATTCTGGTGTAACACTCCATGGTATATTAACCTGATGTGTTGTGTTTATCACCTTCAGTTTGGTCCAAGCAAACAAGTGGGCAGCTCATCCTTCGCAGGATCCCAGCAGCACCTGGCTCCTCACCTGGCTCCGCTTCATTCAGTCCACTGAGAACCACGGTAAGAAGGGCGAACACTTTCCAGAAGCTAAACAATCACACATTTTACACAATTACTATAAACACATGGATTTATTGTCCTTGAGAACAGTAAAGGCAAGACATGTTTTTAAAAGGTTTGCACATTACAGCCATGGCTGTTTCCTTGCAAGCTTCCCTTTCTGTAGCTCATATTTCAGTAAAATGCTCTCATGTCTGTTTCACTTTCTGCAGCGCTTGTTTGAACAATGTATTGTTGCATTGTCCTCCTTTTAAATTCAGTATGTGATGAGAGAGTGAATTATTGTGTAACCCTCCCTGGTGTGTCGTCATGACGTGGAGCAGTGGTCTGATTGTTGTATTTATTTTTACCTTCAGATGGACCGGCACTACAAGTGGACAGCGGTCCTCCTGCCAGACCCCAGCCGGCCCCGCCTCATCCTGCGCAAGGACCCAGCCCAGCCCCCCCCTTCCCAGAGTGGCTCCTCACCTGGCTCCCCAGGTACAGCTGCCTCTGGATCTAACACTTCTTCTTCTCGCACCCCCTTCAGGGTGGTCTGCAGCTCTCCCCCGGCTCCCACCTTGGCCCCCAGCTGGCCCCGCCCCTGAGCCGAAGTGGAAGAAGAACCTGAGGCTTCTGATGAAGAGGAGGGACCAGGCTGGGCAGCAGGGAGAGCAGGAGAGGAGCTGTGGATGAAGGTAAGTCTGACCCTGGCTCCTCCTTTAGCTCTTCCTCCCACTCCTCCTCCTCCTCCTCCTCCTCCTCATCCTCCTCCTCCTCTCTCTCCTGCTCCTCCTCCTCCTCCTCCTACCTCTCGCTCGTCCTCTCGCTCCTCCTTTAGCTCTTCCTCCCACTCCTCCTCCTCCTCCTCCTCCTCCTCCTCCTCTCGCTCTTCCCTCTTCGCTCTTCCTCTCGCTCCTCCTCTCCTCGCTCCTCCTCTCGCTCCTCCTCTTCTTCTTCCTCTCGCTTTTCTTCTTGCTCTTGCTTTTCTTGCTCCTCCTCCCCTGTCCTCTCCTGCAGACCCTCCCCACCTGTTCCCGAGGAGGGCTGGTCTCTGGTGCCGTGTGCTCATCCCACCAGGATCGTCCTCCAGTGGCCGCAGCGGTCCGGCTCCTCCCCCCGACCCGAGCCCCCCCGTGAGCCTCTACCTACCGGTGAGGAAGGCCCCTGAGCCGAAGTGGAAGAAGAACCTGAGGCTTCTGATGAAGAGGAGGGACCAAGGCTGGCAGCAGGGGGAGCAGGAGAGGCGCTGTGGATGAAGGTAAGTCTGACCCTGGCTCCTCCTTTGCTCTTCTCCCACTCCTCCTCCTCCTCTCGCTCTTCCTCTCTCGCTCCTCCTCTCGCTCCTGCTCTCGCTCCTCCTCTCGCTCTTCCTCTAGCTCTTCTTCCTCTCGCTCTTCCTCTTGCTCTAGCTCTTCCTCCTCCTCTACCTCATCCTCTAGCTCTTCCTCTTCCTCTCGCTTTCTCTTCTTGCTCTTGCTTTTCTTGCTCCTCCTCCCCTGTCCTCCTCCTGTAGACCCTCCCCACCTGTTCCCGAGAGGGCTGGTCTCTGGTGCCGTGTGCTCATCCCACCAGGATCGTCCTCCGGTGGCCGCAGCGGTCCGGCTCCTCCCCCGACCCGAGCCCCCCCGTGAGCCTCTACCGGTGAGGAAGGTCCCGGAGCAGCAGGTGGATGAAGAGCGCCCGACTTCTGATGAAGAAGAGGAGCCAGGGTGGGCAGCAAGTGGCGCAAGAGAGGAGCCGAGGCTGCAGGTATGTCAGCAGGTAACGGTGCTGCTAAGCGCTTCTGTCCTTCCACTTAATTTCTACATGTTTTTTTCCCCTGGTTAAATAGAGTAACATTTGTTTATATTGTATTTCTTAAAATTGAATTGATTTGAATTTGAGTTAATTGGAATTATTTTTACTCAGCCTCCCCGGGAAAGTTTACTCTAAGGTACTCGAAAGGAGGGTCAGGCCGATTGTCGAACCTCAGATTGAGGAGGAACAATGCGGATTCCGTCCTGGTCGTGGAACAACGGATCAGCTTTTTACTCTCGCAAGGATCCTGGAGGGGGCTTGGGAGTACGCTTATTCCGGTCTACATGTGTTTTGTGGACTTGGAGAAGGCGTATGAACCGGGTTCCCAGGGAGTTACTGTGGGAGGTGGCTGCGGGAGTATGGGGTGAGGGGGTCTCTACTCAGGGCCATCCATCTCTGTACTCCCAAAGCGAGAGCTGTGTCCGGCTCCTCGGCAGTAAGTCGGACCCATTTCCGGTGAGGGTTGGCCTCCGCCAGGGCTGCGCTTTGTCACCAATCCTGTTTGTAATATACATGGATCGGATTTCGAGGCGTAGTCATGGTGGGGGGGGGTCTGCAGTTCGGTGGGCTAAGGATTGCACCACTGCTTTTTGCAGATGATGTGGTTCTAATGGCTTCATCGGTCTGCGACCTTCAGCACTCACTGGATCGGTTCGCAACCGAGTGTGAAGCGGCTGGGATGAGGATCAGCACCTCCAAATCTGAGGCCATGGTTCTCAGCAGGAAACCGATGGATTGTCCACTCCAAGTAGGGAATGAGTCCTTACCCAAGTGAAGGAGTTCAAGTATCTCGGGGTTTTGTTCTCGAGTGAGGGAACAATGGAGCGTGAGATGGGCCGGAGAATCGGAGCAGCGGGAGCGGTACTGCAGTCGCTTACCGCACCGTTGTGACGAAAAGGGAGCTGAGCCAGAAGGCAAAGCTCTCTGTCTACCGGGCCATTTTCGTTCCTACCCTCACCTATGGTCATGAAGGATGGGTGGCTGTTGTCTCCCTTAGGGATAAGGTGAGGAGTTCGGTCATCCGGGGAGGGACTCGGAGTTGAGCCGCTCCTCCTTCGCGTCGAAAGGAGCCAGTTGAGGTGGTTCGGGCACCTAGTTAGGATGCCACCTGGGCGCCTCCCTAGGGAGGTGTTCCAGGCACGTCCAGCTGGGAAGAGACCAAGGGGCAGACCTAGGACCAGGTGGGAGGGATTATATCTCTTCGCTGGGCCTGGAGCGCCTGGGATCCCCCAGTCAGAGCTGGGTTGATGTCGCCAGGGAAAAGGAAGTTTGGGGCTCTCTGCTGGAACTGCTACCCCCGCGACCCGACCACGGATAAGCGGAAGAAGATGGATGGATGGAATTATTTTAATAGATTTCAATTAATTACATTTATCTAAATGTAAGCTGTTCAAATTGAATTGAATAATTAAAAAAAACAATTTGTTTTTGTTTAAATGATTTGAACGGGTAAGTATTTTCTCATTTATTGAGCTCAATTCAGTCGAAATGATTGAACCTAAAAATATTTAAATTTGATGAATTCATATTGTTTTTAAATTGCACTGCTTTGACATGAACTATTTTTAAATGTGAACGGTAAGTATTGGATTGAACTGAATTAAATGAAAGTGTATCAGATGTAAGGACCCTGCTCTGGTTAGAATCCTTGTTGCCGGTCCATTACTCAGGCAGGGTGTCTGCACAGAGTGGGGGGGGATCTGGGGTGGCAGTGTGAACCTCCAACGTGTTTCACCCCCTCAGTGAAGCCCCCCTGTGCAGAGAAGGAAAAGGATGGCGACACCATGTCATAAGCGGTCCATATGTCTGTCGAGGGCCACCCCAGCCAAGAAGAGTCTGCAGAGACAAGGGCCTCAGGGCAGGGGCCACACTGGGGAAGGGAGGGGGGAGAGTAACTGTAGTGGTACAAACTGTGATAGTAAGATCAGCAACAGGTGTTTAAAAATGGTAAAAAAAAACATTGAAAGGGTGTTAAAATGGGATAAAGGGGTTATCCAATCAGAAATAGAGGTTAAAGAGCACAGAGGAGAGATGAAAAGGATCACAGCAGAGAAGAGTAGAGAAGAAACACTAAGGGAAGGCGAGGAATACGAGAAGAGAAAATATGAGAGAGGGGCATGTGGGAACCCTCTCATTATTAAAGGTAAATATCATTTTAACATTTTCATTCGTAATACTTGTTTTTAACAGTGTTTGCAGTGTTGTTGTTTTTCCAGAGGGGAGGAAAGAAGCGAAGAGGAGAGGAGGAGGGAGGCAAAATTAAGAGTGACATGTCACAAACAAAATGGTAATAATCAAGATATCCAATATCATTTCTAGATTTCACAAAGTTATTTACGTTGTAGAGAACTTCACATGCAAAAAAGGTAAAAACCAAGTTATTCAATCTTTTGTTTCTAGATTTCAGGAAGTTCAGTTCATGTGTTCACACCACAGACTGCATATATAAAGGTGCACACGTTATTTTTGAAGATTCTAACATCACTTGTTTTTATTTTTAGAGAGGAGAGGGTAGGAGAGGAGGTGGAGGGGCAAAACTAGGCATGACTTCTCATGTAAAGAAGGTGAAATACTGATACTAGATTTCACCAAGTTCTGTTCACGTGTTATTTGAAGATTTTAACATGTTTTCCTTTTATCTTTTAGAGACCTGAGAGGAAATGAGGAGAGGAAGGGAGGAGGCAATAATTAAGTTTGACCTCTCACAAAAAAAGGTATACATCATTTAATGTTATCACCACGTTTCGTTGAATCGAGTTCATTTGTACGACTTTTAAGTTTTTAATTATAATTTTAGTTTTTAGAGTGAGAAAATGAGAGGAGAGGAGGTGGAGGGCAATATGAAGGGCAGTCTTTCCCATGTAAAAAATATATAACAATGTATTTCATATTTTATTAAAATTAATGTGGTTGGATAACTCATCTGTTCATTTTTTTCTGGAGATTTTATTATTTATTTTTTATTACAGAATTAAAGGTGTATTCTAAGGAAAAAAACTGGCAGGGAAACGGGCTTCAGGGGGAGTGGCTGTACCCGTAGGATAGAAAAGGGGGAAGTGACGTCTGACTCAGAGGTCGCGCGGCTGTGGAGAAGAACGTGTTGCCCACATTCTGTTACTGAGTTTAGGCTAGTTAGCTAGGAGGTTTATTGTTTTGGGTGCAGTCACTTTTGCCTCCACTTGCTGTTCAAATAAATGTTGAAAGAAAAAGTCAATCTGTTTACAGTTCTGTTTCATATGGGTGTTGAGAGATGTATCCATAGATTTAGTCCCTAATTTTGCTCTCAAAGTGCACCAGATTGATGCATTTAACTTCAACATTTAAAAATAAATCTTCCCAGGGGAGCATGCCCCCGGACCCCTCTAGAGGAGGTGAAATGGACGTAGGGTCCGTGACATCACAGATAGGATTCTGCAGAGTTGCCGAGAAGCCCTTAGTAGGCGTAGTCGGCCACTAACGGCTCGACAGTCACTTCAGAGTTCAACTCCCGCCTGCTCCAAATAAGGTTAAAGAGGCGGAGGCGGGACATAAGGACATTTAATAATCAGACCCCGCAACATTTCTTTTTAAATCGCGGTAGATTTTGTCAGTCTCACAACGGTATTGGGACGTTTCGTTATCGCGATATTCGGTATATCGTTATATCCCTACCTATATGGGGAAACACTGCTATATAAATGTGGTATGCATGGGTCGATTGTAACAAAACATAACTGTACATTTTAGAGGGAAATATTAGACTTTTTCTTCACTTCATTTAGCTTTAGAATCTTGCAGATTGCGATGAATTATACAATCTACAAACTAATTGATATGATGTGTTTATAGCTTAAGTAACAGCGGAAATGTTCAAAATCAATCCCAGAATGTAGTTCTTGCTGGAGATATGTGTGCTGAACATGTGCTTACAAAGATGGAGAGCAGGATTGGAATCTTGATAATCCACCACAAGCGGCTCTCCAGGTTATCCCAACACCTGCACATACAGAAATGACCCTCCATTAACATCAAATAATGATATGAAAATCTGAGAGATATTTGCACAATACTGACCCCTCATCATCAAGCTGATTCTTCAGCAGGGCCCAGATTACAAGAGTCACCGAGGGAGTACTTATAAAATCAGATCCTTAAACAGCAATACAGGTAGATAAACATTAATACAGTCAGTATAAATCTAAATACTGCAAACCCCAGCCGATGACGGCGTAGACCCTGAAGAGCTTGGTGGTGTGAGAGAAGGTGAAGAGCAGCAGGCTCTGCAGGTACAGACCCTCCACCAGCAGCCAGCAGAAGTTACACAGAACACAGAAGTGGAAGAACGTCACAGCCGCTTTGCACCAGAGCTGAGGAGAGATAAAGGGTTTAACATTACAGAACAGTTTCAAATCAAAGCATTTATCATTCTGTGCCTTACATTAATGTAATGTATCTGTTAAAAATCTTCTCAAAGATTGTTGCTCAACCCTGTCCGAGACTTTATGTTTCAGCATACCATAGTAACCTAGTGAGGCTGTCCAACAACATCATCTCGGACCCAAACCATGTTCTGAACAGTGAATATGAACTGCTACCATGTAATGGGAGATACAGGGTCCCACGATGCAATAAAGACACACTGAAGCACTCCTTTGTGCATCAGTCAATCCTCACAGTCAATACAGAGCTGATCCCAGATCAGATGCACGCTGAAGGCTCTTTGAGCATGTTTTCTCTCAGTGATAGTGCTGTTATGTTAAATGTTTGTTGTTTGTTTTTCATGTATTGTGTCTTGACATTTGTCTATGTTGATGTTACACATGGAGCTGCTGTGATGCAAGTCAAATTTCAGACTTGATCTGAACAATAAAGTATTATTGTATCGTATAAATCTTCTGTTGTAGCATAAAAGTGTTAAAGGTCTCCTATTATACTATTTTAGGCATATACCATAGGTCTCAGATATATAAAAAAACATGTCTATAAAGTGTTTTGCTCAAAATACAAAACAGATGACCCATTCTAGCCATGTCTCAGACCCCTCTATTTCAGCCCTGTTAAAGAAATGCTGATTCTTGGTCCGTAGATTAATAAAATAAATAAAGGAAAGCCGAGACGAGAGCTCATGCAGGAGAATTCTACCCAGATACTCAGCCAAATGCTGTCATGATTAAACGCCATATTATGTTCCAAAGCACATCAAGGATCTTTTCTGAAACAGTATGAGCTCAAATGCTTTCTCTCTCACGGTTTGTGTGGTGTGGGGGAAAAGAGAGAGGGTTGTATTTTCAGGGACACATATATAAAGGACATCAAAAAGTGTATTTTGCATTTAGCATGAGACCCTTTAAAGCACGAAAGTGTTTTTTTATATTTTGTACATCAAGGTCGGTTTTAAGTGCGATATGGTAATGAACAATGATCTAATTGTTTTAGAGTATAGGCCCGTTTAAATGCAAACTCAACTTCAATCAGTCAATCGGCAAAAAAAGGATTAGAATCTATTATGAGATAGACTTTTCTCCCGTTCACAAAATGTAACAACACTTCAAATCTCAATTGGTTACTAATGCATATCTTTTTCACAATGATCTCTTTACATTGCACATTATACTTTATACATTACGTACTTTACACTGTGAGCTTTTGCACATATTTATTTCTAGCACCCTTATAATATTTCTATTGGTAAGTACTCTATTTTATATGAATGTTTGGAGGCGTTTGCAGTACTTGCTCTCTGACTTTGTTATTTGTTATGAGTCAATTGTTTTTTATTTAAAAACCTACTTGGCAAATTGTATGATTCTTATTGTTTCAGTCGTTTACTGAATAAAAAAAAGGGCAAACATGCAAAACATTTTCAGATTAAAACTTTTGAAATAGGAGGTTTTTTTGCGCCATACAAAATAATTTGGCATTGCACATGGCTCAAGGACATTTGGAATTTCTCAAAAAACACAACAATTGGCAGATTGACCAATAATCATCTTGCATAGATGACACAAAGACACAAACACAAAGGTCCGTGCTTTTGTCGGCAAACAACACGACATCTTTGACGAACACAGCGAGACTCCTCAGCATGAAGCTCGCAAACAGGTGGAGGTGGATGTAGTTGCGTGTGAAGAGCAGCCTCCTGAAAGGAGACATATTGTCACAAACATTTTTGTTATTACATTTGAATGACTAGATTTGACTCTAAGTTGTTATGATGTGAAAATAAAGCAACCTGAAGCAGCAGAAGAGCAGAACAGCGATGAAGAGAGCAGCCAGAGACGCTCCGTACCCGACACTGTAGATCAACCTCAGGGTATCAAAGTAGTTTTTCTGGAGGGAAATATGAAATATTGATTAATCAGAGACTTAAGGACTGAATCTCTGGTTCCCTGCTGGTACCCTCTTGCCCATGTCTCCATCTTCCTCTTCCTCTTCACCTTCATAGTAACAGGCTGTATAATACGGCACGCTGAGCTCACTCCATCCTCGGTCTGTACACTGCCTCGTGATGAGAAACTGTGAGGGAAACGTTTCAGGATACTTTAGGATGTTAAAGTCTTAAATTAAAAAAATAGTTTCTAAACAATCCTTGGAAGAAATGAATCATTGTGTTATGCTATTAGATGTAGGTAACTGAATCAAATGACTACATAAGAGAGAAATTGTGAATAATTGTTATTTAATTATAGTAGAAAATGTGTCTTTAAATGTACGTTTCATTCATTTAACATCATTTTAACTGACTTTTTTTATTGCATCTAGTATTGACGCACTCTTTTAAATATTATCATTTCTTTCTTAGAATCCCTTTTTAAAGGTTATTCTGCAGACTTGATGGTGTCTGTGTGTGATATAGAATGTTTACCTGGAGGAGTGTCAGGCTTCAGTAAGGGCAGAGGACAGTGGACAGAGATCATCTGTCCCTCAGAGGCAGACGGCCAACAACTCACTCCGTCCCACTCCGTCACACAACCTCAACATTCAAATACAAAGGAATCACTGAGAACATCTTTCTATGCTTTGAACTTGATTTATTTGTGTCCCTGGATCAGTTACCTGCACTGGTATTACTCAGCTGAAGTGAAGCATCCGTGTTCATCTGTAGTTTACACTCATTTTCTTTATTTTGTATATAAAGAACAATTAAACACTCTGGATGAGTTGACATCGCCTGATAGAAAGAAAGAAAAATGGGCATAAAACGTTATGCACAGTATCTCATGGTAATACATGTTTCATCCCCCTGCATCACTGTAACCCATGGTTGTTCTAACTATCATTTAGGGACATTTCCCAAATAAATAACGGTTTATAGTAACTGTTGCAGATTTTGTACAATATTTCCTTTTGATAGTTGCTAACTTACCATGTAGCGTGTGATGACCAGGAGGTAAACGGCAGCAGTCAGACTGAAGTCCATCTTTCAATCATTCAAAAGTCAAGTGAAAAACAAACTATCGCTCTCCGTCGTCCATCATATTTAAGCTTTTGGTCAAATGAAGGATTGGTAAACTGCTTCCTCGGTGCAGCTGCAGTGATGTGAAGCTTTGTAAAACAAACCTCTCTGTTAAGAGGATGACATCACCTGAGCAGCACGACACTAACTGAACAGCAGGAGGAAAAGCTGAAAACAAGGGGACTTCAATTCACTGCAATATTAATGCAGCACACTGTACACATTATAACAGACTCCTTTAGATGAATCAGGTATAAATATTACCATGACATTTCCCCAGATTACTAAGACAAATATTTTTTATTTGATCTAATGTTAACTATTAGTAAATGAAGGAGAAATGAACTGACACATGAGACAAAGTAAGTAAAATAAATGTCTTAAAGTGTATTGCAGCAACGTTTTCCTTCCCCAATTCTTAAAATGTACCATTGTATGATCAAAACATGTCGGTCAAAGGTTTAAAATCTGCATTAATTATTGTATTTATTCCACATGCCATGATTTGTAGTTTATATAATGCAATATTTAATAGAAAAACAACACCTGCTGTGAAACCCTGCAGTACTTTCCTGGATCAATCAATCAATCAATCAATCAATCAATGTTTTATATAACCCAATATCACAAATGTTACATTTGTCTCAGTGGACTTCACAGTTTGTACAGAATATCAGTATGACAATACGTCACCCTCTGTCCTTAGACCCTCACATCGTACAAGGAAAAACTTCCAGAGAAACCCACAGTTTAAAGGGGAACATGGGAGAAACCTCAGGGAGAGCAACAGAGGAGGGATCCCTCTCCCAGGACGGACAGACGTGCAATAGATGCCGTGTGTAAATCGAAGAGATAATACATTTACAACATAGGTAGTCCAAATGTTTGGAAATGCATGTGTCTATAATAAGAAGATGAATCCACGAGGATGTCAGCAATCCTGTGGGAGCCATCAGGGAAGTAGTATGACGAGAGTCAGGCAGGACCACAGTGATAGGTTCAGGCAGAACTCGAAATCCAGGACTCAGGATGCAGGACTCAGGATCCAGGACTCAGGACCGCAGCAACAGGATCAGCCACGACTCAGGATCCCGGCGTAGATAGACACCAAAAAGAAATTTGGGGAAGCTGGGTTATTCGGAACATGAGAGTACACAGGTACCGACAGACAGAAGGAAGGAGTAAGGTGTCCCCTGACAGTCTAAGCCTATAGCAGCTAAACGTGTCTACGTACATGGACTCCCTTAGGATAGGTTGAGGGGAAAGGGTAGCAAGCTGTACTGCAACTCTGACTACTTTTAAATCCAGGCTGAAGACTTTTTTTTAATGACTGTTTTTAAATGGGATTTTCTTAATGTCTTTCATTGTTGTAAAGCACTTTGAATGGCCTTGTGTTGAAAGGTGCTGTATTAATAAACTTGCCTTACTGATGGTTTTACTGCGAGTCCATTATGGAAGACATAAAGTGATTCTTTAATCGGTCATATAACATTGAAACACTTACAGTTCAACATTTCCCTTTGGGAAGCAGCTACCTTTTATTATCAATTAATCTACCGAATATTTTCTTGATTTCTCAATTGGTCAATGTCAGGCATTAGTGAACAATTGTAATTTGTTATAATATTCATGACACAGTACATTAAACCGTCTTTACAGAATGATAGGATGAATTCAGGCATCAGTGAGACTGAAACTCCTGCTGCAATATCTCCCTCTAGTGTTTGATTCCAGACTTGTTGAGGCACTTTTGCTGTCCACAAGTACTAGTAAGCCTACTTACTTTACTTGAGTATTTTCATTTGTTAGCAATTTACTTCTGCTCCACTTCATTTAGTTGACAGCTCCAGTTACTAATTTATTAGTGTAACATTTTTATATTTCCCATGTCTACGTTTCTTCTGCACATGTATTGCATTTAAATGTAAGTGATAAACCAAAAGCATTGTACATACATATCTGAAAAACGGTTTGTTTTGTAGTATGAGTTGCTAGGCTATGCTAACCGGCCGCCTGCTCTGCTGTTTCCAGTCGTGTGTGCTATAAGCTAAGTTAAGTGGCTGCTAGCAATAGCTTCATATTCATTGTATGGTACATTATGTGAGATATTGATATTTTAGTCTAACTCCTCAGAAGAAAGCAGATAAGCTCTCAACAAACATTTGATTTCTTGTCGAAACAACATTTGTATCACTTTGAATGTGGCCTGGAAGGAAAGACATGTCCTGCAGTGAAGTGGCTCCTGTAGTTCACAGACTGATGACCACATGAGGATTTGTGAAAGGGATATTTTCCTCCTGAGAAGGATTCCCACGGCAGCACCTGGCCCACAGTGAACTCTCTCCAGGATAAATCCAATCATCTTCAGCCACACAGCTCGTGGCAGCTGTTGCATTAGGCAACTCTCCAAAGAGGAGAAAGGGAGGGAGGGAGGAAAAAGAAAGAAAGAAAGAAGGAACAAAGAACCTTGTCCTGATTATAACTTCAACATTCCCAAACACTTCTGAGCGTCACTTATTCCACTGTGCCGGACGGTTTCTCAACTTGGTGTAAAAGTTTGCACCCTGTGTGTGTGCGTGCGTGTTAGAGGCCACAGCAAGGGCAGTGAAAAAGCAGCGACACAAGGGTGCACTGTTTAGTCCCCCGCGCCTCCATGTTGTATATGCCAAGACTCGACCTTTGTGTGCTGACTACACCAATCTGTTACTGTAGCTACTGTTCAATCCAGAGCTCTCACACAAAATCATTGTTTTTTATTTTATAAAATAAAGCCATTTATAATCATTTTTATTTTCCGCTTAATGGAATAGGGGACCTATCATGCAAAATGCACTCTTGTACATCTTTTATACATGAATATGTCCCCCCGATGTGTTAGGGAACTCACCAAGTGTCAGAAAACACAACCCTCTCTTTTCCTCCATACCCAAATCTCTAAAAACGGGGCTGCAACGGATCTGATACAGACTGATACCGATTTGAAAATTCTCTGACCTCAGGAACGAGGAGCTTCGCCTATATGGGCAACTCTCTACCTATCAGGGAAATGGGGGGTTGGGCCACGGCCGTCCATTCCCGCTCGAAAGTGCTGGAGACGCTGTAGTACATATGCCAGGCCTGTAAGTGGCGCTGTAGTCTGCCACAAAAGCAGAGAAGAAGACTTCCCGCACATGGTTGCCATGGTTGCCCTTCTGTTTATTCTCCGCTGTGGCTCTTTTTCTCCCTCCCCGAGGCAAGCGTTTGCGCCTCCTGCTGCTGTAATTTAATGCAATCCCTCCCCATCGAGGCAAGCACTGTAATTCTCTCCGGTTTGCCACCAGCAGATGACAAACACCCACCTCTCCGCCTCTTCCAAGGAACGAGGGGACCGTGTGCAGAGTTTCAGTTTCAGTTTTCACCGGTCAACATGTCCGTTAAAGTTTAAATCCTCTGGACAAAATTAGAAAAGTGCCGGTCAAAGGTCTTCTTTGTTACTTATTGAGCTTTAAGAGAAATGAATAATGACTCAAAAAATCATAAAAGAATAAAACACGGAGGACGGAGATCTCTTTTTCTCCCCCTCTTCTGACAGCCCAGCAACTGATCAGAGCACGCTCCCCTCTCCTGCAGGGGGGCGTGGTCAGCTGCAGCTCATTTGCATTAAAGCTATGTCACAGAATCAGCCCAGGGCTGGAAAGAGCAAATAGAGCGAAATGAGGCATGGCTAAAATGCAGGATCTGTTTGGTATTTTGAAAAAAAAACTATATTTATATACTTTATCAAATCAAATCAAATCAAATCAAATTTTATTTATAAAGCACATTTAAAAACGATGTTTGGTCGAGCCAAAGTGCTGTACATGTAATAAAAACATTTTACTGCAGTGCAATTGTAAAAAAGACAGTCATTTAGCAACAGCAAATATAAAAAACAATACCAGGGAAATGTCAGTAGTCGTGCGCCGCTCTAGCTAGAAAGCCTGAGAGAAGAAGTGAGTTTTTAGATATGATTTAAAAACCCCTAGGGTCTGGGCCGACCTCACATGGAGGGGCAGAGTGTTCCAGAGCCTCGGGCCAGCTGCTGCGAAGGCTCGGTGCCCTCGTGTTTTGAGCCTAGTCTTCGGCACTACCAGCAGCAGCTGGTCAGCAGACCTTAAAGCTCTGGCTGGGGTGTAGCGCTGGAGGAGTTCAACTATATAGGCCGGAGCCAGCCCATTTAGAGCTTTAAAAACGAATAAAAGGATTTTAAAATCAATTCTGAACTGAACTGGAAGCCAGTGTAGTGAGGCCAGAATTGGGGTGATGTGGTCGCGCTTTTTGTGTCCAGTCAGCAAACGTGCAGCTGCATTTTGGACCAGCTGCAGGCGTTTAATTGACGCGTGGTCCATACCCACATACAGAGCGTTGCAATAGTCCAGTCTCGAGGTCACAAAGGCGTTGATGACCCTTTCCATGTCTTTAAAAGATAAATAGGACTTGATTTTGGCCAATAGTCTTATTTTAAAAAGCAGGATTTGACTACGCTGCTGACCTGCTTATCGAATTTAAAAGTGTTCGTCAAGGTCACGCCAAGGTTCATGACCGAGGGGAGGATGTTTAGTTGGAGGGAGCCCAGAATAACAACCTGAGAGGCTGGAGGTTGTGGTCCAAAAAAGATGACCTCCGTCTTGCCCTCGTTAAGAGTCAGGAAGTTGTTGCTCAGCCAGGATTTGATCTCCGTTAAGCAGTCCATCAACTGCTGTAGTGACTGTGTTATGTTTGCTTTGAGCGGGAGATAAATCTGGACGTCGTCAGCGTAGCAGTGGAAGGGAATGTTGTTTTGTTAGGATAGAACCTAGGGGCAGTATGTATAGTAGGAACAGGATGGGGCCCAGAATCGAGCCTTGGGGGACCCCACAGGTAAGAGGGGCTTTGGCAGAGGAGAAGGCACCTAGCTGCACTGAAAAGCTACGGTCCTTAAGGTAGGACCTGAACCATGCGAGGGCAGAGCCTGTGATGCCAGCGGACTGTTCAAGCCGTGACAGCAGGATGCCATGGTCCACGGTGTCGAAGGCAGCTGTCAGGTCCAACAGCACCAAGACAGCTGGGCTACCTGAGTCGGCGGCTAGGAGCAGATCGTTAAAAACTCTTAAAAGGGCTGTTTCAGTGCTGTGCATGGGTTTGAAGCCAGACTGAAACTTTTCATGGATGCCATGAAGGATTAAAAAAGACTGCAGCTGGGCGTAGACTACGCGCTCCAGGGCTGTTGATAAAAACGGTAGCTGGGAGATGGGCCTAAAATTTGCGAGAGTGGAGGGGTCGAGACTTTTCTTTTTAAGTAGGGGTAACCACGGCATGTTTAAAGGCAGCTGGGACACATCCTGAGCTAAGAGAGGTGTTTAAAAGTAATAAAATACTTGCTCCAACTGAATGAAAACCTCTTTGAGAAGGCGTGAGGGAATGCTGTCCGAGGAGCAGCTTGTCGGTCGCAGGTGCTCCACTATGTCCGAGAGAGAAGAGAGGGAAATAGGCTCAAAGTGGTCGAGGACAGCAGGGCACAGAGAGGGAGCAGGATCGGGGGTAGCACTAGTGTGAGCTAGCCTAAGAGCAGATATTTTTCCAATAAAAAATTTAAGAAACTTATCGCAGAGAGCAGGCGATGGCACAACAGAAGAAACATCACGGGGATTAATGATGGAGTTGAGGACATTAAAAAGAACCTGAGGTTTGTGGCTGTTTTTAGAGATGAACAGAAATGTGCTCTGTTTTGGCTGCTTTGACTGCCGTCTGGTAGTCAGACAGGGAAGCACGAAGGATTTCCAGGGAGACATGGAGTTTATCCTTTTTCCACTTTCTCTCAGCACGCCTGCAAGCGCGTCTGAGAGCACGAGTACAGTCATTGAGCCACGGTTCTGATAGAACTTTGTTGCGTCTAAGCGTAAAAGGAGCAACAGAATCCAGTATTGGTGTGCATGTCAAGTCAAACATAGAGAGAAGCTCATCAGCATTAAAAGCACAGTCCACATGTAATTTACAGATAGGAGAAGCATTAAAAACATCAGAGAACTGTGAGGCAGTCAAGGGTTAATCGAACGCAGACGACGCGCAGGGCACGTGATTCGACTCCTGCGGAAGGGATGGAGGTTGTAAACAGAACCGGTAAATGGTCTGAGATACGCGTTGCTGCACATATTTCATCCACAGATACAGACAGTCCAAACGACAATACCAAGTCCAAAGTGTGTCCTTTTTCGTGTGTTGGGCCAGCCACGGACTGAACAAGACCAAAAGAATCAAGGAGATTTAAAAAGTCCCTAACCAGAGGTTTGGACTCACAACACACATGGACATTGAAGTCTCCGGAGATCAAAACACGATCATAATTCACCATGATCCCGGACAGAAAGTCAGAAAAGTCATTTATGAAATCCTTATTGTGCTTTGGCGGACGATACACGACTGCGCAGAGTATAGGCGAGGCCGGATTCAGTTCAAAAAGCTGCAACTCAAAGCTAGCATAGCTAGTGACATGGTGTAGCAATCGGCACTGGAGGCTAGCTCTAAACACCGAAGCTATGCCCCCGCCATGGCCGGTGGCACGGGGGGAGCTGAAGAATGTACAGTCAGGAGAAGAAGATCAAAGAATGATGTGTACTCGCCAGCGTGTGCCCAGGTCTCCGTCAGGACATGAAATCCAGTTCACGGGAGGTGAAGAAGTCGTTCAGCAGGAACGTTTTGTTAGCTATCGACCTAGCATTTAGCAAAGCCAGACGTAGTTTTTGCTCCAGGCTTGCCGACGGTGTAGTTCGTCTCAGCTGACGAAGATGTCCGTGGTGAACGCCGCGCGGGCCGGGAGCAGTCAGGCGGACAGGAGTAGCTGCCAGTCGGACAGGAGGAGCAGTCAGTCGGACAGGAGGAGCAGTCAGTCGGACAGGAGGAGCTGCCAGCGGATCCAGCAGAGTCCGTAGCTCCGGAAAGACAGGGCGAATCCACCGATCCCTCACATGGCGTGCAGCGGGAGGGCCATGACATCCGAGGCGTGGATAGGTCCCGGAAGAAGCCGTCAGGTAAGCTTTTAGGTGGACCAGTGCACCACCACGCTTTCCCCGTCGTCTGAAGCGCTTTCGGCGAGGCAGGATGCGGGGCAACCGGCGCAGGTAGGTGGGTATATCCAACAGAAGAGGGGGGGGGGACGATTTTTGGTTGCCAGATGTGGTTTTGGGCAGCAGTATCAACTCCAGTGAGGGTCTGAGGTGGAGGAGAGCTTGGCGATCATAGACGAGCAGAGCAGAGACATTCTGACAAACATAAAACAAAAACAAGAAAGCTATAGGTAGACAGCTGAGCGAGCGGCGGGCCGACACAGGCGCCATCTTGAATCACGTTTATATAGGTATGGCCCTACAATATATTGTTCATATATAGCATGATACGTGTCCTTTAACGAAATTACTCACCCTGTGTTACTTCCAATTGCTGAAGGAAACATTTTTCTTTTTCCTCGCATGCTTTGACAGTTAACTAAGAATGACATTTTTTTAATTAATTAAAGTAAATGGGGGTCCATGTTTAGGAACAATTACATCATTTATTCCTTTAAGTGGCTTTGAGATTGCCAAATCATCTATTTCACACTATATTGAATCTTTATGATTTATTTATAGCTGTATCTACAAATACTACTGTATGTCTTCTTGTCAATCAATCAATGTTTATTTATATAGCCCAATATCACAAATGTTACATTTGTCTTAGTGGACTTCACAGTTTGTACAGAATATCAGTATGACAATACGCAGTGGTGTTTCTATATGTACAAAAGTGGTGGGGCACAAAAAACTTAGATGTCTATATATAAGCTTCTACAGTGAGGTTCATGGCTGGTGAGGCACTGGCACTGACTCTTCAGGTTTACACATATTATATTTTGACCTAAATAAAAATATAATATTATTTTCAAAAGCCTCTTTAGTCTGATGCTTCAATTAATTTTAAACAGACAGTTCAACAGAAGGATACCCAAACAAATTATTTTATCATTTAAATATTGAATTGTTCTCTCTTAGTAAGATCCCATTTTCAATAAAATGGTGGTCTTACCTTGACTTGAAGATGAAGTCCATTTGCCTATCCTTCTGGACAAAAATCTCTATTACTTTTTTGTAAAGGTCCTCCTTATCTTCTTGTAGTTTCAAAAGTCTATCATAAATCTAAATGATGGATTTATGATTCGAAAATTATAAAAGTAGGGTAGACATGTGGATATTATCCGGCTGAACAAAACGTACATTTATCTAACAACTACGTTTCCCACAGATCTTATTTTGAGCTATTTTCTAAAATCCTATGGAGAAATCTCATTGCTTTTTTGTGGAGGAAAGCCATGCGCAGCTTACTTCCTGGTTTTAGGACGCGTCTCTCTCCTCCTCTTCACCTGCTCTTCACACACCACACTTTTCGCGGCACACGTACTTACAGCCAATCAGCTCTGACTTATGTGAGATGACTATGGTGGGGATGGCAGCTCTATGCCCCTATGGTCATTATTTTTTGCCACACACATTAAATAGGAAAATACTCTGAGCATGCGCAGTGTAGTTTTTACAGTCACCGTTCACTTAGACAGTGAGAGGGAGGGGCAGGATCGGGTTTTGTCCCACCTGGCTCTAAACAGCTCAATAGGCACACACTGTAGACACTAATTAGAAGAACACATACTAAAACAGCAATGTACAGACGAATCAGATGATTAAACATGATCTTAAAATATATTTTATATATATATTAATTATTCTTGCATTTTGTTGTAATCATTATTTTAATACTTTCTGCTGACACTAGGTGGGGGGGTGGGGTGCTAGTGGATCGCTGGAGCTGTATTAGCTTAACATGCTTATTGTAGTTGTAAGTGCACTGTCTTGATGGAGCATATGTGTGGGCTGGACCTGTGTTATACAGGAAAGGAGTGAGCAGGGGGGAGTTTTGTCGATTCTTGTTCAGTTTTCTGTGACTTATCTTCCTCACCCTCTCAGACTTTCAGTTGCGCGTGCTACTAAAGAGACGCGCTACCATGGAAACCAAACAATGGTGTAGCTGGTTTAAAGTCCGAGTGGAAACAGTCGTGAGTAAATCCAATTTTGTCAGAAATCGGGAGAAATGCAGGAGAAATATGACCCCGGGAGGAAACCGGGAGAGGGCAATGAAATCGGGAGTCTCCCGCGAAAATCGGGAGGGTTGGCAAGTATGACGACACCCTCTGTCCTTAGACCCTCACATCGTACAAGGAAAAACTTCCGGACACAAAAGATGTGTCCTTGTGCATAATTTTACATCAGAAACTATGTTCACTATCTTTTAATTTTAAGCAAATCTTCGTCAGGCCGCTGCTATATATGGAAAGATAGTGACCTTATTTAAAAAAAGAAATTACATATAAAAAATAAATGTAGAAATATCTTAATAACTAGCACATCAACCGTCTGTGACTGACACTGTTATTCACATTGATGGATATAATGTATTCAGAACGGATCGTAAGGGCAGAGCTGGTGGTGTTGCAACTGCTATGTTATACACTGCTGAGAAACTACAGTGCTCTGTCCTTCATTCAATTTCATGAGTGATAAATCTTCACAGTTTAAGCAGGTCTGTGATTCTTTGAACTTAACTCAGCTTATTGATAGTCCCACTAGAATAAACCCTGCCAAACCCAATAACGATACCCTTATAGATATCATTCTATCAAATGCAGCTCATAAGTATGTGTCTGTTGGTGTTTTTCCTAATGATATCAGCGACCATTGCACTATTGCTTGCATTAGGAGCACTAAGTTGCCCAAAGCCAAGGGCGTTATTGTGCTCAGGCGCTGCTTCAAACACTTCTCTGAGCAGGCTTTCCTACACGATCTGGTGGAGGTTAAATGGCACTTCATAGGATTAATCTGTCGATGTTGCCGTCCAATTTTTTATTGATAACTTTTTATTGATTATGAATAGACATGCCCCCCTTAGAAAATTCAGAGTTAAGAATAGGAACACTCCATGGTTTACTAGAGAATGACCTGATCGCAATAAGCAATGGTCCTTAGCTAGAAAGTCTAACACTAGTGATGACTGGCTTCTTTTTCTTGTCCTCAGAAATAAATGTTCAGCCCTTATTAAAAAAGCTAAAGCTGATTACTATCTGAGCTTAACCACTGATTGTTTTAATGACCATTCTAAGTTCTGGAAAACAATTAAATCACTTCAGAACAAGAAGGTTTCTAGTTTCCCTCAAAACTGAAGGTCAGTGATTATTTTATTTCAGATACAAATGATATGTCTAATGCCTTTAATGCTCATTTCAAAAAGGCTGGTCACATTTTTGTTGAGCAAAGTCATGACTCTCTGCTTGGTCGTACTCACAGCCCTAGTCAAGAGATGAACTCCCCTGTTTTTGATTTCACTTCTTTCTTGGTCTCTGAAGTCTTACACGGTTTACACTCAATTGACCCTAAAAAGTCTGCCGGGCCTGACGGCCTAGATACTTTCTTTTTAAAAATTGAAGCTCAGATTATAGCTCAACCAGTAACTGATATTTGAAATCTCTCCCTGTCCACTCACACACTGTCAGCTGTGTGGAAGCAAGCTCTGGTATCGCCCCTCTTGAAAGCTGGTCATCCCTCTGAGTTGAATAACTATCGTCCTATCTCAAATCTTTCTGTGTTATCAAAGATTCTTGAGTCCCTAGTTTCTACTCTACCCTTTTTAAATTCACACAACATCCTTAACCCTATGCAATCTGGATTCAGATCAAAGCACAGTACTGTGACTGCCAGTCTGAAAGTCTTAGATGATATTAAGGCTGATTTGGATAAAAGCTGGGAAGAGACCATGGGGTAGACCTAGGACCAGGTGGAGGGATTATATCTCTTCGCTGGCCTGGGTACGCCTTGGGATCCCCCAGTCAGAGCTGGTTGATGTGGCCAGGGAAAGGAAAGTTTGGGGCTCTCTGCTGGAACTGCTACCCCCGCGACCCGAAGATGGATGGATGGATGGCTTTGGATAAAAAATATGTTTGTGTTGCATTGTTTATTGACTTAGCCAAAGCATTTGACACTGTAGATCACCACATTCTGTCTAATGTTATGTTGATGTCTCGTTTAGGTCATAACGCCATTTGCTGGTTTCAAAGTTATCTGACCGACCGTACTCAATGCGTCAGGTTGGTTAATACTGTCTCTGACCCTGTCACCTTTGAGAATGGAGTTCCACAGGGCTGTATGTTGGGGCCCTTGCTCTTTTTATTATACGTAAACAATATTTGTAATCAGATGCAATTTTCTACCTATCATATGTATGCTGATGACACTATTGTATACTCAGGTGCTCCTTCTCTGGATATGGCCATTTCCAATTTAAAAACTGATTTGATCACTCTACAGCATGCGCTTCTTGATTCTAAACTACTATTGAACAGTAAGAAAACCAAAGCAATGCTCTTTGCTCCCAAGTCAGCGTCCTCTTGCCTTTCCATTGACACCCTTAATGGCGTCTCCGTTGAGTTTGTCGATAAATACAAATATTTGGGCTTTTGGTTGGACAGAAATCTAAACTTTAAACACCACATTGAAGTTCTAACTAAGAAATTTAAATTCACTCTTGGCTTCCTTTACAGACTTAAATGTTGTTTTTCAACTTCTTCCCGTAAAAGGTTGGTCTCTGGCTTATTCCTGTCCCAGCTTGACGGTAATACCATTTATAGATTTGCCTGTCCCACTGTTTTGTCCAAACTTGACCCACTCTACCATGCTGTACTGCGTTATATATCAAATGCAACCTATAGACTCATCATTGCAAACTGTATAGCCTAAATGGATGGTCCTCACTTAGTATGCGTAGGATGCAGCATTTGTTTTTATTATTGTATAAAGCCATTTTAGGTAAGCTTCCACTGTGCCAGATTTGCTCCAGTTTGTGACTCTTACAACCTCAGATCCAGTGCTTGGATACGGTTCCAGGTTCCTGCTGTGCGGACTGAGGCTGGAAAAAGGAGTATTTTTAATTATGGTCCTTGGTTTTGGAATGGCCTTCAATCACGCCTTAAACTGACGGCACTTGTCCCTATAGCCTGTTTTAAATTGAAGTTGTCTGAGGTCCTTACCACCAGCTGCTCTTGCAGTAATAAGTAGTACCTTTCTTACTGTCCCAAATATGCACAATGTAAGCCCCTGTCACACTGTCCCGAAATTGACACCCGATGGACACACGATAAAGGAAATGTTCAAATTTGGCTATGATCGTAGCAACATCGGGCCATTCGTGAGGGCATCTTAAGCCATCGTATGACCATCGGTGTAGTTTCTCAGGCTCCGGCAGCAACTTCGTGAGCGGCAACTTCGTAAGGCACTCGTGAGGGCATCTTGTCAAGTCGTGTCATCTTCGTGTTATCATCGGTGCATTCGCATTCCCATCGGGAGAATGCCCGATGGCACCGATGATAACAAGATGCCCTAACGATGGCCTTACGAAGGGCAAAATTGACACACGAATTCAACACGAAAATGAACCTTCGCAAGGTCCTTCGGCTATTTTCTGGCATGCCAAAGATTTTGCCACCGCTCACGTTGCTGCCGGAGCCTGAGAAACTCCACCGGCGGTCATACGAAGGCTTAAGATGCCCTCACGCATGGCCCGATGTTCCTATGATCAGAGCCGAATTTGAACATTTCCTTTATCGTGTGTCCATCTGGTTGTTTTATTGCACAACAAAATCATGTAAACATATTATGTAAATAACCCAATTTGTGTTCTGTGAAACTGAAAAGGATATTATATATTTTGAAGGCGAGTTGACAGGAAGTTGTTGTTGAAACAACAACATGACGGATAAAACGTAATATCTTCTACATATAAAGACGGAGAAAGTAAAGAACAAAGTCTAAAAATATCAGTACAGTATCATAGTACTGTAACATAATTGTTTTTGTTACTTTCGTTGCAGTTGTATGTCTTAAATGTAATGTAAATGTTGCCTTCGTGTGTGGTTCGGGGCCATCTTCGTGCGAAATTCACAATTCCATATTCGTGTGTCCATCGGGTGTCACCTTCGGGACAGTGTGACAGGGGCTTTAGCGACTGCTTTTCGTTTTGTTTTTTGTTTTTTGTTTACTTAGTTGTGTTCTCTGTATTTTATATGTCTGTGTTATGTGTACAAATGTGTAATATTGCTGCCTTCTTGGCCAGGTCAGCATCATAAATGAGATTTTATCTCAATGCTTTTTATCTGGTTAAATAAAGGTTAAAGGAAAAAAAATAAAATGACCTACAGTACTATTGAATATATACATTCAGCTATTTTTGTGCAAATCATAACAGATTAATTGTTATAATTAGCCGCGTTACATGCCAAGGAGAGCTTTTTATTTGTTTATTTGCAAGTCATTTAAGATTTCATTTTTGAAGGGTCAATATTGTGTTAGTAGCAAAGTGTGTTTAGTGTTTATTTGTGGTTAATCCAGTTATTACGTTTGTCCATCCTGTCTGTTAAATGGTTTAACCTGTTAGTATGTTCCTCTTATGTGTGGATTAGGTCGGTGTTCTGATTTATTTAAGTCACTCACTTCTGTTGGTTGCTGTTCAATAACATAATCTCTGTGCTGGGCCCAGCTTTGCTTTATCTATCTTCATTTTGGGGATACATAAAAATAAACTCTTATTTTGAAATCCCAAAAAACTTGTGTTTATCTTTCTCTCAGCCTATTTTAGGCACATTTCCTACCATGTGCTGTTAAAATCTATAAATAACATCACACACATTTGCTGTCAACTGATATCAAGTGTAATATAATGATGATAATATTAATAATATTAATGATCATAAATAGATAACATTAATATCAATACAAATAGTATTAATATATCTCAATCCACCACAATATATGTACAGATATCAAAAGGAGACAACATGAATACATTTATTTTTTTAGTATGCATTATAATTAGGCAACGTTTTTATGTTATTGCAAATTCTTTCTTCTTATGTTTATACATATATTTGATGATTTATCTGTTAATTTTCTTATTCCAAAATGCCACACAACCCATGTTTCTCCAGGATAAAGTATTTCTGATTTAATTTAATTTATACATTTTTAATATATCTATTACTCTTAGTGTAATAGAGACTATGTAGTCGTGTTATTAGTGTTTGTATATTGTTATGTGTGTACAGGGACTGTTTGAAAATGAGCTAACAGCTACATCTAACATGTTCCTTTTTTAGATTAATGTATTTGTGTGCATGGACGTTGTTTGATAAACATATAATGAACCTGAATGAATTTAAACAAGGAAACTATAACCCAGAAATGAAAGATTTGGATATAATATTAAGTGGATATATAATAAACAGTGTTTTTGTTTATCATCGTGTGTCGCAGCTCTTTGTGCAGCAGCAGGTTGCATTTCACCACAGCCAGCCCTCCGCTCCACAGCGCCCCCTCTGGCCAGCCGCTGCACCGCGAGGACAAGCTGAGAGCCCGCTGAGCGACTGCTGCTGAAGACACAACACTGCTGTCTGCACTCAGGTAAGAAGAAACCCGACATATTTCCTTTATTTCACCGACACAATGCCAGGGAATCACACCGTAACATCGCAGCGAGTCGCGGACCAACGATGCTTCGTAATTCTCCATCGGCATTCGTCTTCTCACTTAATATTTTTTGCATGAGGTGGGAGAGGTTGGGCCTCTGAGCGTTTATAGAAATATCATGCACATGAGTGAAATGCATTTTTCTAACATCAAAAGGAAGCAGACACCCTCCAGCACCGTCATATTTGGGTGTTTTTTATTACATTTAAATCATGTGCGATCTACATCTCCATCGATCCTCCACCTACAATAAACACTTAAACGTGTTTTTGTTGCAGCCATCATTTCCCCAGGAGCCTCCCTTCACCGACACGGCGTGTTTTTCCTCCTCATTCCGTGCAAAAACAAAAATGTCTCCATCCTCCTCCTCTCGCAGGTCCTCCTCTCGCCCCAGCTTCACGGAGATCGCCTTTGCGCGCGGTTACAAGACTAATCCGTCAGAATATTTATTATCTCATTATTTACGGATCCCAGGGGCACAATAATGCAATGTGTTCCTTTTAATATGTAGTCAAATTCAGCTGCTTCGTTTATTTGTGTCGCCTGATTTGATGTGATTGTGGCTTGCTTTTTTTCGCTCCCGTTATTCTGCATCTTTCTCCTCTTTCTTGCATCTGAGGGCCTAAACGGTGTCTGGAATCGCTGTACATGCACCAGACATCCCTTTTTATGCTATAATCCTGCGTCTAAAGCAATAGACAAACAACCCCCCCATGGTGTTTTGCAATCATTTACACGTATGTTCATATCCCAACATTTTTAATAGAGTCAATTATGTTGGGAATTGGCATTGATGCACCGCCTGCGCAAATGCCAAGCCCATTTCTCATTTGATCAACAGTGGAGAGTGCGCACAGCAGCGCAATGAATGCTTATGTGCCACATATGGGCTCTGCGTTAATCCGCACGGGGTCAATGGACAGGATCTGATGGCAGAGTAAGGTGCATGGGAAGCTTTTCACCATGAAAGACTATGAGGCTTAATGCTCTGTTTTTGCACGTCAGTGATAATAGCATTGTGCATGGATTTGGATTGAGTCTCTTTCTTCGCCTCAGACACACCTCTGTCCATCCTCATGGGAAGAGCCAGTTTCTTGTTACATTGATTTGTGCTACAAGGAAGGGAGGGGTAGGCGTTGGTTGTAGTGTGTAACCACAGCTGAAAGCTATCCGACAGGCCAGAGGAGGAATGAAAGACATCTCAGTGTCATTTTGTTAATGTGTAGATAGAGGCTACAATGCTTTCTGTACGTTTCTGCAGAACTTTGGAATCAGTTGTTACTGGAAATATGTGCTATCTACATGGACCCCTCCCTCCCTGCTGAAGTTGTAGTTTAAATGAAAGGATGGGTTCAGAGTCTCTCAAATGTGTCGCTTGCCAATGCCGGTACAGAATGTACTTGAGGGAATTAATTAGGGGTGTAACGGTTCACAGAAGTCACGGTTCGGTTCATACCTCGGTTTGGGGGTCATGGTTCGGTACGGTTCGGTACAACAAGGAAAAGCAAAGAAAAGTCCAAAATGCATTTTTTTTTAACAGTAGTGCAAGTTTTGGTATGAAAATAAGGAACTCTAACATTTGGAATCTTTAACTGTATTACACAGTTAAAAACAAACCACAAACAGTAACACACAGATGGCCATATTATTTATAATGGCTGATGTCAAACAAAAAGGTTAAATAAGCTACAACTAAAAAGAATGTCTTGAAATATTTAAATAAATAATAAAAAGTGTTTCAATCACAATCAATAAAAGGCAATACAGAATGTATAACATCTCCTGATGTCTAAATATAAAATAAATACAATGATAAATATAAAACAAAATAAAATCTGTACCTTTAGGAGCAATGTCTAACATGTGTAATTAACTTGTGAGTGTGTGAGGCCATTATGCCTAAATAAAGGTACTCAAGCTTTACTCTATTTTCAAGTTTTCTTCAAAAGATGAGTTGTCTACGTTGTCAGCAGTGAGGGCAGATCTGTTGGCGGTAACTATGGTAACTATGTCACCTGCCGTGGAGAAAACCCTCTCGCTGGGGACTGAGACTGACTCGGATGTGATTGAGCATGTTTGACGTTTACCACTAGCATACCGCACCGCTGTGGAACAACGCCGACACACCGTCCTCGTCCGATCCACAACTCGCACCCCATCATTGCTGTAGTCCACAGGGAACCCGAAATGTTCCCACACAGCTGATTTAAAAGAAGCAGGTGGGTTCTAGCTCCTGTGTGTTGTGTCAACTCGCCATATCTACTAACTTTTCTTCTTCATGTATTGTGTTCGTTTTGTTGTGTTTTGTTTTTGTTCTTCATTTGTTATTTACGGGCGGCTGGCTTTTAGGCGCAATACCGCCCCCTGGATTATATATAGTGTAGTACTGCCCTGAGTGACAGACTTTTTTCCCAGTCGTAAAAAAAGGCGTATTCGCCGTGTGACTGCATGTGCCGAACCGTGACGTCCGAACCGTGACGGTACGGGACGAATACGGATACCGTTACACCCCTAGAATTAATACATTGTGGCCATGCATGGTGTCAAAATATCTATATTAAATGTGCCCGGGAATGCTCATTTTCAGTTCATATGTGTATGTATGGGCTCTAATGTGACATGTCTCCATGCTCTAATGTTCAAAAAGCTCCTTATTATTCTCATACTGCCTGTGCTGCAGCACCTCTTTTCACCCTCTGTCTGAAACCAGAGCCCAGTCTGCTCTGATTGGTTAGCTGGCAGGCTCTATTGTGATTGGTCAACCGCTTAGAGATTTCCCAACCCTTAGCCTGTCACAAACAATGTGTTGGAGCGCTAGCCAATATAGGCCGTCAGAGTTGCATAGTGATGTCACTATGTTACGGAAGTAAACAAAGGAGTCCAATGGAGGCGTTTCAGGCAGGGGGCAGTGTGTGGGAGAGAAACCCCCTCTAAAGGGAACGCAGGGATTTGAGCCTTTGCAGACCATTGACATGCACAAAGAGCTGTATAACACACTACAGGAAGGGAACACCCAACCCCTTTTGGTTGGAAAGTTGAATACTTAGTACTATAACATGTCCTTTAGCTGATGCTTTTATCCAGAGCAAGTTATATACACTTACATTTCATAGACATACCGACTAGGGATGCCAGTGATTATTCAAATATTCGTTACAGTCTCCATAATCAAATATTATTTAAAAAAATCGATTTTATTTATATATTTTTTTATTATTATTTATGTTTTTTGTTTTTTCTTCTGGCTTAGTTTCAACCAAAATATAGACTAATGCTAATAATAGTAATAGTATTAATAATTGTAAATGGCCATTGGTCACACCACCAGTTTGTTTTACTGTAAACTTGGAGGAAGCCTGCGTGCAGAGCAGACTGCTGCTGCAGCATGCTACACACCGACCCCGCCCCCACCCCCCCCTCCCTCACACGTGCGACTAAAGATGAGCAAAGCGGCAGGTAAAAAGAGTTCCTCCTCCTCGTGGAACTACTTCGAACTTACAAGTCGAAAGGAAGTTAAATGCAAGCTCTGCGAAAAGACGTTGGTCTATCACAGCTCAACCTCAACAATGCGTTCGCATTTGAGTGCGAAGCCAAAAGGTTACAGAGAAAGACAAGACGCAGCACAGCCGGCCATTACCAACTTCACTTCCAGGCCACGTCGTTGTGATGACATGCATATTCCAGTAAAGAAAACAACGGAATTCCTTTTGTCGTGAGTTTTTTTTTTCTCTCCCGCGGGATAAATGTTGGAGCATTCTGAAAACGATGTCTATTGGTTTAGTATATATGAAAGATGCAGGTGCGTTGTAGTATTCCAGGCCTTTTAATTAAAACAATCCCTCCTCTGATTTTGGCTGCTGACTTGATCGAGTCATCAGCTTCAGAGACGTGTCCCCGAGCGTCATGCGTTATGAAATGAGTCGACACTGAAGGCTCTATTTAGCAAAGACTGACGCACTGCCGCCTCATGTTGGCCTGAGACCAGAGGTGACCTCACCCTGCCTGAGGAGCCTCGCCTGAGGAGCCTCGGCCTGAGGAGCTTAGGCTGGCAAAACCAACCACATCACTTAAGCAACTTCTCTACAGTCGAGATATTATAGAAGATATTTAGATTCAAACATCTCCTTCAGAACATATCATTATTTTTTTTACAAACTACCAAACGGTGTTCGCAAATTTTAAGATTTTCTGCTTTTTTATTTTTTAATTAATGTAATCCAAATATATATTTAATTTTGAACAAACAATTTAGAATCTTTGGAAATGTTGATGCTATTTTCAGAATTTCTATTGCCAAAACAATTCCTGATAAGGAGAATAATCATTAGTCGAATCTCAAATGTGCTTCTTCTGGGGTCTTTTTTGGGACTCATAAGATCCTCCCCCAGCAAAACAAAACACTTCTCCTTTTGCACATGTTCATTCAGTCAGGTGTTTGAAGAAAAGTACGACAGGGTTCTAAAAGTCTGCTGAAAGAAGCTGCTCTGACGTCTTTCCGATCGCAACGTCTCGTTAAGCTACAGCTGGATCGAAACCGCATTCTTCTTCTCAGTTAATTGGCACCATGCTGATGGAGGATGGTTCATTTCCCCAGTAGACGAGTGTGTGTGTGTGTGTGTGTGTGTGTGTGTGCGTGTGTGTGTGTGTGTGTGTCTTGTGTACATATTGAAGCATGCAGCAGCTGGAGATGACTTAACACCCTGCACCATGACAACCCAGGAATAATTGCACATATTCTGAATTCCAACTTTTAATGTTGTGGTTAGTCTTTTACAAACTCGGACAGAAAGTTTGGATTTTGCTCCACGTGTCGTGTCTTAAGAGTGTGACAGGAGGGTGTGTGGAAAGGTAGCAGGGTGTGGTTAACATCCTGGAGGTATGAAAACAAAGGTAGGAACTAGAAAGGCATTTGGTAAGCACACGCCTCTCTCAAGGCCAATGGTGCATTCAAATGCTCCTCAGACTGTCTTATTTCCTGAGTTGTAAAGTCGTTCTTCTCTCTTTAGTTTCTTTATGAGCTCGTAATGTGAAAACAACCTGGATGCCACAAAGAATATATGTAGTATCATTTTTTATTTGGAGCGTTCAACATGTTGATACATAGTGTACTCAAAGACATATACATGGTCAATTTCAGTACAAAAGAAATCAATGAAAAACAGCACCTTTTGAAATGATAAAACCCACATTATTAATAAAGCATTGAAAGCAGCTCTGACAAGGTGAGATTTGGTTATGGACAGATTGGTGTAGTCACGGATGTGTTTGTTAAATTGTTGTATTATTCGGAAACCGCATGAATGCAGCACATATGTCCTATCTGGCCAAGTTAACATAGGTTACATATTGTGCATGTACACGGCAGGTTTAAAGATTTGGATCCTCTCCAAATTCCAATGGATTATTCTTTGGTCCATGCTGCACCCTTCCTGCAAATGTAATGAAAATCAGACAATTTTACTTTAA
>CADEHL010000476.1:2653625-2661125 GCA_902827135.1 Harpagifer antarcticus
GGTTTCAAAGTTATCTGACCGACCGTACTCAATGCGTCAGGTTGGTTAATACTGTCTCTGACCCTGTCACCTTTGAGAATGGAGTTCCACAGGGCTGTATGTTGGGGCCCTTGCTCTTTTTATTATACGTAAACAATATTTGTAATCAGATGCAATTTTCTACCTATCATATGTATGCTGATGACACTATTGTATACTCAGGTGCTCCTTCTCTGGATATGGCCATTTCCAATTTAAAAACTGATTTGATCACTCTACAGCATGCGCTTCTTGATTCTAAACTACTATTGAACAGTAAGAAAACCAAAGCAATGCTCTTTGCTCCCAAGTCAGCGTCCTCTTGCCTTTCCATTGACACCCTTAATGGCGTCTCCGTTGAGTTTGTCGATAAATACAAATATTTGGGCTTTTGGTTGGACAGAAATCTAAACTTTAAACACCACATTGAAGTTCTAACTAAGAAATTTAAATTCACTCTTGGCTTCCTTTACAGACTTAAATGTTGTTTTTCAACTTCTTCCCGTAAAAGGTTGGTCTCTGGCTTATTCCTGTCCCAGCTTGACGGTAATACCATTTATAGATTTGCCTGTCCCACTGTTTTGTCCAAACTTGACCCACTCTACCATGCTGTACTGCGTTATATATCAAATGCAACCTATAGACTCATCATTGCAAACTGTATAGCCTAAATGGATGGTCCTCACTTAGTATGCGTAGGATGCAGCATTTGTTTTTATTATTGTATAAAGCCATTTTAGGTAAGCTTCCACTGTGCCAGATTTGCTCCAGTTTGTGACTCTTACAACCTCAGATCCAGTGCTTGGATACGGTTCCAGGTTCCTGCTGTGCGGACTGAGGCTGGAAAAAGGAGTATTTTTAATTATGGTCCTTGGTTTTGGAATGGCCTTCAATCACGCCTTAAACTGACGGCACTTGTCCCTATAGCCTGTTTTAAATTGAAGTTGTCTGAGGTCCTTACCACCAGCTGCTCTTGCAGTAATAAGTAGTACCTTTCTTACTGTCCCAAATATGCACAATGTAAGCCCCTGTCACACTGTCCCGAAATTGACACCCGATGGACACACGATAAAGGAAATGTTCAAATTTGGCTATGATCGTAGCAACATCGGGCCATTCGTGAGGGCATCTTAAGCCATCGTATGACCATCGGTGTAGTTTCTCAGGCTCCGGCAGCAACTTCGTGAGCGGCAACTTCGTAAGGCACTCGTGAGGGCATCTTGTCAAGTCGTGTCATCTTCGTGTTATCATCGGTGCATTCGCATTCCCATCGGGAGAATGCCCGATGGCACCGATGATAACAAGATGCCCTAACGATGGCCTTACGAAGGGCAAAATTGACACACGAATTCAACACGAAAATGAACCTTCGCAAGGTCCTTCGGCTATTTTCTGGCATGCCAAAGATTTTGCCACCGCTCACGTTGCTGCCGGAGCCTGAGAAACTCCACCGGCGGTCATACGAAGGCTTAAGATGCCCTCACGCATGGCCCGATGTTCCTATGATCAGAGCCGAATTTGAACATTTCCTTTATCGTGTGTCCATCTGGTTGTTTTATTGCACAACAAAATCATGTAAACATATTATGTAAATAACCCAATTTGTGTTCTGTGAAACTGAAAAGGATATAATATATTATTTTGAAGGCGAGTTGACAGGAAGTTGTTGTTGAAACAACAACATGACGGATAAAACGTAATATCTTCTACATATAAAGACGGAGAAAGTAAAGAACAAAGTCTAAAAATATCAGTACAGTATCATAGTACTGTAACATAATTGTTTTTGTTACTTTCGTTGCAGTTGTATGTCTTAAATGTAATGTAAATGTTGCCTTCGTGTGTGGTTCGGGGCCATCTTCGTGCGAAATTCACAATTCCATATTCGTGTGTCCATCGGGTGTCACCTTCGGGACAGTGTGACAGGGGCTTTAGCGACTGCTTTTCGTTTTGTTTTTTGTTTTTTGTTTACTTAGTTGTGTTCTCTGTATTTTATATGTCTGTGTTATGTGTACAAATGTGTAATATTGCTGCCTTCTTGGCCAGGTCAGCATCATAAATGAGATTTTATCTCAATGCTTTTTATCTGGTTAAATAAAGGTTAAAGGAAAAAAAATAAAATGACCTACAGTACTATTGAATATATACATTCAGCTATTTTTGTGCATTAAATCATAACAGATTAATTGTTATAATTAGCCGCGTTACATGCCAAGGAGAGCTTTTTATTTGTTTATTTGCAAGTCATTTAAGATTTCATTTTTGAAGGGTCAATTTGTGTTAGTAGCAAAGTGTGTTAGTGTTTATTTGTGGTTAATCCAGTTATTACGTTTGTCCATCCTGTCTGTTAAATGGTTTAACCTGTTAGTATGTTCCTCTTATGTGTGGATTAGGTCGGTGTTCTGATTTATTTAAGTCACTCACTTCTGTTGGTTGCTGTTCAATAACATAATCTCTGTGCTGGGCCCAGCTTTGCTTTATCTATCTTCATTTTGGGGATACATAAAAATAAACTCTTATTTTGAAATCCCAAAAAACTTGTGTTTATCTTTCTCTCAGCCTATTTTAGGCACATTTCCTACCATGTGCTGTTAAAATCTATAAATAACATCACACACATTTGCTGTCAACTGATATCAAGTGTAATATAATGATGATAATATTAATAATATTAATGATCATAAATAGATAACATTAATATCAATACAAATAGTATTAATATATCTCAATCCACCACAATATATGTACAGATATCAAAAGGAGACAACATGAATACATTTATTTTTTTAGTATGCATTATAATTAGGCAACGTTTTTATGTTATTGCAAATTCTTTCTTCTTATGTTCTACATATATTTGATGATTTATCTGTTAATTTTCTTATTCCAAAATGCCACACAACCCATGTTTCTCCAGGATAAAGTATTTCTGATTTAATTTAATTATACATTTTTAATATATCTATTACTCTTAGTGTAATAGAGACTATGTAGTCGTGTTATTAGTGTTTGTATATTGTTATGTGTGTTACAGGGACTGTTTGAAAATGAGCTAACAGCTACATCTAAACATGTTCGCTTTTTTAGATTAATGTATTTGTGTGATGGACGTTGTTTGATAAACATATAATGAACCTGAATGAATTTAAACAAGGAAACTATAACCCGAAATGAAAGATTGGATATAATATTAAGTGGATATATAATAAACAGTGTTTTGTTTATCATCGTGTGTCGCAGCTCTTTGTGGCAGCAGCAGGTTGCATTTCACCACAGGCCAGCCCTCCGCTCCACAGCGGCCCCCTCTGGCCAGCCGCTGCACCGCGAGGGACAAGCTGAGAGGCCCGCTGAGCGACTGCTGCTGAAGACACAACACTGCTGTCTTGCACTCAGGTAAGAAGAAACCCGACATATTCCTTTATTTCACCGACCAATGCCAGGGAATCACACCGTAACATCGCAGCGAGTCGCGGACCAACGATGGCTTCGTAATTCTCCATCGGCATTCGTCTTCTCACTTAATATTTTTTGCATGAGGTGGGAGAGGTTGGGGCCTCTGAGCGTTTATAGAAATATCATGCACATGAGTGAAATGCATTTTTCTAACATCAAAAGGAAGCAGACACCCTCCAGCACCGTCATATTTGGGTGTTTTTTATTACATTTAAATCATGTGCGATCTTACATCTCCATCGATCCTCCACCTTACAATAAACACTTAAACGTGTTTTGTTGCAGCCATCATTTCCCCAGGAGCCTCCCTTCACCGACCACGGCGTGTTTTTCCTCCTCATTCCGTGCAAAAACAAAAATGTCTCCATCCTCCTCCTCTCGCAGGTCCTCTCTCGCCCCAGCTTCACGGAGATCGCCTTTGCGCGCGGTTACAAGACTAATCCGTCAGAATATTTATTATCTCATTATTTACGGATCCCAGGGGCACAATACTGCAATGTGTTCCTTTAATATGTAGTCAAATTCAGCTGCTTCGTTTATTTTGTGTCGCCTGATTTGATTGTGATTGTGGCTTGCTTTTTTTCGCTCCCGTTATTCTGCCTCTTTTCTCCTCTTTCTTGCATTCGAGGGCCTAAACGGTGTCTGGAATCGCTGTACATGCACCAGACATCCCTTTTTGCTATAATCCTGCGTCTAAAGCAATAGACAAACAACCCCCCATGGTGTTTTGCAATCATTTACACGTATGTTCATATCCCAACATTTTTAATAGAGTCAATTATGTTGGGAATTGGCATTGATGCACCGCCCTGCGCAAATGCCAAGCCCATTTCTCATTTGATCAACAGTGGAGAGTGCGCACAGCAGCGCAATGAATGCTTATGTGCCACATATGGGCTCTGCGTTAATCCGCACGGGGTCAATGGACAGGATCTGATGGCAGAGTAAGGTGCATGGGAAGCTTTTCACCATGAAAGACTATGAGGCTTAATGCTCTGTTTTTGCACGTCAGTGATAATAGCATTGTGCATGGATTTGGATTGAGTCTCTTTCTTCGCCTCAGACACACCTCTGTCCATCCTCATGGGAAGAGCCAGTTTCTTGTTACATTGATTTGTGCTACAAGGAAGGGAGGGGTAGGCGTTGGTTGTAGTGTGTAACCACAGCTGAAAGCTATGCCGACAGGCCAGAGGAGGAATGAAAGACATCTCAGTGTCATTTTGTTAATGTGTAGATAGAGGCTACAATGCTTTCTGTACGTTTCTGCAGAACTTTGGAATCAGTTGTTACTGGAAATATGTGCTATCTACATGGACCCCTCCCTCCCTGCTGAAGTTGTAGTTTAAATGAAAGGATGGGTTCAGAGTCTCTCAAATGTGTCGCTTGCCAATGCCGGTACAGAATGTACTTGAGGGAATTAATTAGGGGTGTAACGGTTCACAGAAGTCACGGTTCGGTTCATACCTCGGTTTGGGGGTCATGGTTCGGTACGGTTCGGTACAACAAGGAAAAGCAAAGAAAAGTCCAAAATGCATTTTTTTTTAACAGTAGTGCAAGTTTTGGTATGAAAATAAGGAACTCTAACATTTGGAATCTTTAACTGTATTACACAGTTAAAAACAAACCACAAACAGTAACACACAGATGGCCATATTATTTATAATGGCTGATGTCAAACAAAAAGGTTAAATAAGCTACAACTAAAAAGAATGTCTTGAAAATATTTAAATAAATAATAAAAAAGTGTTTCAATCACAATCAATAAAAGGCAATACAGAACTGTATAACATCTCCTGATGTCTAAATATAAAATAAATACAATGATAAATATAAAACAAAATAAAATCTGTACCTTTAGGAGCAATGTCTAACATGTGTAATTAACTTGTGAGTGTGTGAGGCCATTATGCCTAAATAAAGGTACTCAAGCTTTACTCTATTTTCAAGTTTTTCTTCAAAAAGATGAGTTAGTCTACGTTGTCAGCAGTGAGGGCAGATCTGTTGGCGGTAACTATGGTAACTATGTCACCTGCCGTGGAGAAAACCCTCTCGCTGGGGACTGAGACTGACTCGGATGTGATTGAGCATGTTGACGTGTTACCACTAGCATACCGCACCGCTGTGGAACAACGCCGACACACCGTCCTCGTCCGATCCACAACTCGCACCCCATCATTGCTGTAGTCCACAGGGAACCCGAAATGTTCCCACACAGCTGATTTAAAAGAAGCAGGTGGGTTCTAGCTCCTGTGTGTTGTGTCAACTCGCCATATCTACTAACTTTTCTTCTTCATGTATTGTGTTCGTTTTGTTGTGTTTTGTTTTTGTTCTTCATTTGTTATTTACGGGCGGCTGGCTTTTAGGCGCAATACCGCCCCCTGGATTATATATAGTGTAGTACTGCCCTGAGTGACAGACTTTTTTCCCAGTCGTAAAAAAAGGCGTATTCGCCGTGTGACTGCATGTGCCGAACCGTGACGTCCGAACCGTGACGGTACGGGACGAATACGGATACCGTTACACCCCTAGAATTAATACATTGTGGCCATGCATGGTGTCAAAATATCTATATTAAATGTGCCCGGGAATGCTCATTTTCAGCTTCATATGTGTATGTATGGGCTCTAATGTGACATGTCTCCATGCTCTAATGTTCAAAAAGCTCCTTATTATTCTCATACTGCCTGTGCTGCAGCACCTCTTTTCACCCTCTGTCTGAAACCAGAGCCCAGTCTGCTCTGATTGGTTAGCTGGCAGGCTCTATTGTGATTGGTCAACCGCTTAGAGATTTCCCAACCCTTAGCCTGTCACAAACAATGTGTTGGAGCGCTAGCCAATATAGGCCGTCAGAGTTGCATAGTGATGTCACTATGTTACGGAAGTAAACAAAGGAGTCCAATGGAGGCGTTTCAGGCAGGAGGGCAGTGTGTGGGAGAGAAACCCCCTCTAAAGGGAACGCAGGGATTTGAGCCTTTGCAGACCATTGACATGCACAAAGAGCTGTATAACACACTACAGGAAGGGAACACCCAACCCCTTTTGGTTGGAAAGTTGAATACTTAGTACTATAACATGTCCTTTAGCTGATGCTTTTATCCAGAGCAAGTTATATACACTTACATTTCATAGACATACCGACTAGGGATGCCAGTGATTATTCAAATATTCGTTACAGTCTCCATAATCAAATATTATTTAAAAAAATCGATTTTATTTATATATTTTTTTATTATTATTTATGTTTTTTGTTTTTTCTTCTGGCTTAGTTTCAACCAAAATATAGACTAATGCTAATAATAGTAATAGTATTAATAATTGTAAATGGCCATTGGTCACACCACCAGTTTGTTTTACTGTAAACTTGGAGGAAGCCTGCGTGCAGAGCAGACTGCTGCTGCAGCACGCTACACACCGACCCCGCCCCCACCCCCCCTCTCCCTCACACGTGCGACTAAAGTTGAGCAAAGCGGCAGGTAAAAAGAGTTCCTCCTCCTCGTGGAACTACTTCGAACTTACAAGTCGAAAGGAAGTTAAATGCAAGCTCTGCGAAAAGACGTTGGTCTATCACAGCTCAACCTCAACAATGCGTTCGCATTTGAGTGCGAAGCCAAAAGGTTACAGAGAAAGACAAGACGCAGCACAGCCGGCCATTACCAACTTCACTTCCAGGCCACGTCGTTGTGATGACATGCATATTCCAGTAAAGAAAACAACGGAATTCCTTTTGTCTGAGTTTTTTTTTTCTCTCCCGTGCGGGATAAATGTTGGAGCATTCTGAAAACGATGTCTATTGGTTTAGTATATATGAAAGATGCAGGTGCGTTGTAGTATTCCAGGCCTTTTAATTAAAACAATCCCTCCTCTGATTTTGGCTGCTGACTTGATCGAGTCATCAGCTTCAGAGACGTGTCCCCGAGCGTCATGCGTTATGAAATGAGTCGACACTGAAGGCTCTATTTAGCAAAGACTGACGCACTGCCGCCTCATGTTGGCCTGAGACCAGAGGTGACCTCACCCTGCCTGAGGAGC